>LR738711.1:513147031-513173860 GCA_902687465.1 Secale cereale
GAGGACCGAGCCGCTTTATACTTGTAGCGAAGCTTGGACGACCGCAGCTAAGCTCCCGAGTGAGAGGGTTGCTCTTCACTCGGAGTAGAATGATTGTAACTTAGGCGAGTCACGGGGTCGCAGCTAAGCCCCCGAGTGAGAGGGTCGCTCTTCACTCGGAGTAGAATGTTTATAACTTAGGCGATTCCAAGCTACGTTGTACTTGTGGCGGAGCTCGGAGGACCGAGCCGCTTTATACTTGTAGTGTAGCTTGGAGGACCGCAGCTAAGCCCCCGAGTGAGAGGATCGCTCTTCACTCGGAGTAGAATGTTTATAACTCAGGCGATTCCAAGCTACGTTGTATTTGTGGCGAAGTTCGGACGACCGAGCCGCTTTATACTTGTAGCGTAGCTCGGAGGACCGCAGCTGAGCACCCACTTAGGGATTTAGAGGACACCAATCATTAGGGGATCATTGCTATCTTGCCTTTGAAAACAAATTGGGAAATCTTTATTACAACTTGACCGTCGAGTGTTTCAAGTGTAAAAGCGGCGGAGCAGGTCCGCATTCCACGAATGAGGTTCGTCTTTCTTCTGGGCTACATTGTAGAGGTGGTACGCTCCGTTGCGCAGCACTTTGGTGATGATGAACGGGCCTTCCCAGGCCGGAGCGAGCTTGTGCGGACGCTTCTGATGCACTCGTAGGACCAAGTCTCCTTCTTGGAATGCTCGGCTTCTTACGTTGCGAGCATGGAATTGACGCAGGTCCTGTTGATAGATGGTCGACCGGATTAGGGCCCTCTCTCTTTCCTCTTCCAAAAGGTCGTCTGCATCTTGGCGAGCCTGCTCTGCCTCGGCTTCGGAGAAGAGTTCCACTATGGGGGCGTTGTGTAATAAGTCGCTTGGCAACACCGCTTCGGCTCCATAGACCTAGAAGAAAGGGGTACGGCCAGTCGACCGGTTCGGAGTCGTCCTCAGACCCCATAGGACAGATGGCAGCTCAGTTACCCAAGCTCCGACGGCATGCTTAAGGTCACGCATCAGCCGTGGCTTTAGGCCTTGGAGAATCAAACCATTTGCTCTTTCTGCTTGTCCATTTGACTACGGATGTGCCACGGAGGCGTAGTCGACTCGTGTTCCTTGGGAAGCACAGAAAGCTCTGAATTCATCCGAGTCAAAGTTGTAGCCGTTGTCTGTGATGATGCTGTGGGGGACCCCATATCTGAATATTAGCTCCCTGATGAAACCGATGGCGGTGCTCGACTCGAGGTTCTTGATGGGCTTGGCCTCGATCCACTTGGTGAACTTGTCGACTGCCACCAGAAGGTGGGTGAATCCGCTTCTGCCTGTCCTGAAGGGGCCGACCATGTCCAGGCCCCAAACAGCGAAGGGGCAGACTAGCGGAATGGTCTTCAGGGCGGACGCCGGCTTGTGTGACATGTTGGAGTAGAACTGGCAACCTGCACATTTGTCCACGATATCTTTGGACATCTCGTTGGCGCGGGGCCAGTAAAACCCGGCTCGATATGCTTTGGCCACGATAGTCCGAGAGGAGGCGTGGTGGCCGCAAGTTCTCGCGTGGATTTCATCCAGGATCAGTCGACCTTCCTCTGGGTCGACGCAGCGCTGGGCGACTCCGGTGACGCTTTCTCTGTAGAGCTGACCTTGGATGACTGTGAACGCCTTGGATCGACGGACGATCTGGCGCGCTTCTTCTTCGTCTTCTGGGAGTTCTTGCCTGAGCAGATATGATATGTATGGCACAGTCCAGTCTGGCGTAATCACTAAGACCTCCATGATCAAGTCGACCACGGCAGGCACTTCGACTTCAGTCGGATCGTCACGCTGACTGGCTGCGGGGGCTCTTCCGTGAAGGGGTCTTCTTTGACAGAGGGGGTGTGCAGATGTTCCAGGAACACATTCTTGGGTATAGACCTCCAAGTCGACCCAATTTTTGCGAGATCGTCGGCTAGCTGATTCTTTGCTCTAGGCACATGATGGAGCTCTAGACCTTCGAACTTCTTTTCAAGCTTCCGCACTGCACTGCAATAACTGGTCATTGTCGGGTTCATGGCGTCCCATTCTTTCATCACATGATTCACTACCAGGTCGGAGTCGCCGTAGACCATCAGGCGACGGACGCTGAGTGAGATGGCCATACGCAACCCATACAAAAGTGCTTCATATTCGGACTCGTTGTTTGATGAATCGAACTGGATCTGAAGGACGTAGCTGAGCTTGTCGCCCCTGGGAGAGACCAGGACCACGCCTGCGCCGGATCCGTTCAGCATCTTGGACCCATCGAAGAACATAGTCCAATGGTCCGACTGGACTTGAGTCGGCAGCTCTTGTTCTATCTACTCAGCCACAAAATCCGCTATGGCCTGAGACTTGATGGCTTTCTTCACTTCAAACTTGATATCTAACGGAAGAAGTTCAATCGCCCATTTTGCCACTCGACCGGTTGCATCTCGGTTGTTTAGTATTTCTGATAGTGGGGCGTCGCTGACGACTGAGAATCGAATGGTCCGAGAAGTAATGGGCAACCTTTTTTGCAGTCAAGTAAATCCCGTACACAAGCTTTTGGTAATGTGGATACCTTTGCTTGGAGGGAGTCAAAACTTCGGATATGTAATAGACCGGGCGTTGGACCTTGTAAGCCTTGCCTTCTTCTTCCCGCTCGACCGTGAGTACAGTACTGACGACTTGTCCGGTGGTAGCAATGTACAGCAGAAGAGGCTCACCACTGACTGGGGCAGCGAGCACCGGCTGGGTGGACAGCAGGGCTTTGAGCTCTTCAAACGCTGCTTTGGCTTCGGGATTCCACTCGAACTTGTCGGATTTCTTCATGAGTCGGTAGAGAGGCAGGGCCTTCTCACCAAGACGAGAAATGAATCGACTCAATGCAGCCAAGCAACCAGTAAGCTTCTGGACGTCGTGTATACGCTCGGGGCGTCTCATTCGGAGGATGGCGCTGACCTTCTCTGGGTTGGCGTCGATTCCCCATTCGGAAACGAGAAAACCGAGTAACTTGCCGCCAGGAACTCCAAATGTACACTTTGACGGGTTGAGCTTGGAATCGTAGCTTCTGAGGTTTGCGAATGTCTCAGCGAGGTCGGTCAGTAGGTCGGAACCTTTCCGTGACTTGACCACAATGTCATCCATGTATGCCTCGACGTTCCGACTCATTTGCTTTATCAAGCACTTCTGGATCATGCGCATGAAGGTAGTGCCGGCATTTTTGAGGCCAAAAGGCATGGTGACATAACAAAAACACCCAAAGGGGGTGATGAAAGCTGTCTTGATCTCGTCGGGTCCGAACAGACGGATCTGATGGTACCCGAAATACGCGTCCAGAAAGGACAAACGCTCACATCCCGCGGTCGAGTCGACTATTTGATCGATACGAGGAAGAGGAAAGTGGTCTTTCGGGCAGGCCCGATTGATGTGCTTGAAATCGATGCACATGCGGAGAGATTTGTCCTTCTTGGGGACCATGACGACGTTGGCGAGCCACTCGGAGTGCATATCTCGCGGATAAACTCTGCTGCTAGGAGCCGAGCCACTTCTGCGCCAATCGCCTTTCACTTCTCCACAGCGGATCGACAGAGATGTTCCTTCACAGGTTTCACTTTGGGGTCGACTCGCAAATGATGCTCAGCCAGTCCCCTGGGTACACCTGGCATGTCTGATGGTTTCCATGCAAAGATGTCCCAGTTCTCACGGAGGAACTGGATGAGCGCTTCTTCCTATTTGCTGTCGAGTGTGGTGGAGATGTGGGTCGGCGCTGCGTTGGGGCCGGTGGGGTGGACGTGCACGGGTTTCGTGTCTCCGGCCGACTGGAAAGCTGACTCGGAAGCCAGCTTCTTTGCCTTAGCAAGTCACCCGAATCCACTCTGTTTTGGCACTCCTCCATCTCTACTGCTGCCATTTGCTCGTCGGCGATCTTCGAGCCTTTCTGGAAGCATTCTTCCGCTTTCTGCCGGTTCCCAGTGATGGCTATGACGCCGTTGGGTCCCGACATCTTCAGCTTGAGGTAGACGTAACATGGTCGAGCCATGAACCTGGCGTAGGCGGGCCTATCCAGGATGGCGTGATAGGCGCTGTTGAAGTCCACCACTTCGAACGTCAACTTCTCCTTTTGGTAGTTCTTCGACTCACCAAAAACGACGTCGAGTGAGATCTTGCCAAGTGAGTCGGCTTTCTTCCCGGGGATTACCCCGTGGAACCTCATGCTACTTTCCCTCAGCTTGGACATCGAAATGCCCATATCCCGGAGGGTTGCTGCATACAAGATATTCAAGCCACTACCCCCATCCATCAGAACTCTGGTCAGGCGCGTTCCTTCGATAATTGGGTCGACCACCAGTGCTTGCCGCCCTGGGGTGGCAATGTGCGCTGGGTGATCGGACTGGTCAAATGTGATGGGGGTCTTAGACCATTTCAAGAACGTGGGGGTCGCCGGGGCAACCATGTTTACTTTTCTATTGATGATTTTCAGTCGACTTTTGCTCTCGACGTCTACGAAAATCACCAAAGTGGAGTTGATACGGGGGTATCCTCCGTCCCCTTCCTTATCTTTGGACTCTTCTGATTCCTTCTCTTTCTCAGTCGACTAATCTTTCTGGAAACTCTGGATACACCAAGTTTCCCTCTTCATCTTTCTTCGTGTGTATGGGGCACGGCCGGTCGAGCATATCATCTCCAACCTGACCCTTTCCTTTCTTGGGGGCCCAGGAGCCTTTTGGCTTCCCTTTGCCCTTTCCTTGATTAACCACCGCAGCCTCTCCCTGAGTGGCTGGGTCGGCCTTGCGCTTATTCTTCCGATTGTGATTCGGGTCGTCTTGCCCGACTGTTTTCTTGCCACTGCGGAGCCGATCGGCCTCCTCGCCGTTGGCGTACCGACTGGCAATCTCCATCATCCGCAATAGGCACATGTCGCTTGTTCGGCCAAATTTCAGATTTAACTCTCGGTTACGCATGCCTTCCTTGCAAGCGCACACCGCCTGGTGCTCAGACACGTTTTCCACTGTGTGATGCAAAGTGGTCCATCACTGGATGTAGTCCCTCAAAGTTTCACTCGGCTTCTGCGTGCAGTGCTGAAGCTCCGTGAGTCCAGCAGATCGCTTGCAGGTGCCTTCGAAGGTCCAAGCGAAAACCCGAGCGAGCTCTTCCCAACTGTAAATACTCCTGGGGGCCAACTGGTAGAGCCACGCCCGAGCGGAGCCTCCCAGCATCAAGGGGAGGTACTTCATGGCCACGTCGTCGTTGCCGCCTCCGATCTGCACGGCCACTCGGTAGTCTTCCAGCCAAGTGTCCGGCTTCGACTCACCGGTGAACTTGCTTACTCCTGCCGTCAGCCTGAAGTTCGGGGGGATCTCCGTGGCTCTGATAACACTACAGAAACATTCAGGCCCAGAGGCCGGTGCTCGGCTACCACTTGGTTGGTCTCCGCCTCGCTCGTCTCTGGATGCCCGGTTACGGTTGACTCGACCTTGCACAAGGATGGACCTCGCATCGAAACCTGGCCGCCGTGGATCAGGGGGAATCCTCCGCTCGTCGTCTCGCAGGCGTCTGCCTATGTGCCGCTGGGGCGAGTGTGACCCACTTCCCGGAGGAGGGGTAGGTTCTCGACGGCGGTTGTAGCGTCCGTGTCGACGGTCGAGTGGATCGTCGTTCCGACCCAGGTGTCGGTCTTGCCGCGGGCCACGTTCCTCACGCCTCGGGGGCGATCTTGGACTGTAGGCCGACCATACGGTGTCTGCAGCCACCGATCTGCTGTGAATTCTGTTGCGCGACTGAGAAACAGCCGCGTTTTGTTCTTCAGCCGTTCGGAGCAAAGCTCGGATCTGTTGAAGACCTCTCCCAACTTTCGACTGGGAGGGCTGAATCGACTCCGCGGTACGAGCCACGGCTTCGAGGTTTTGGACTGGTGTGCAGAACACCTGAGTCTCACGCTGATGCGATTGCCGCGGCCGTCGACTGGACTCGGGGGCCCGTCGGCGGGCCTGTTCGTCGAGTGAGCGTTGGATGTTTTCCAAGCGCGCGCGCTAGGCCAAGGTGGCCACGCGCGTGGCTTCAAGAGCCAAAGCTTCTGGTGAATCTCCCACGATGGGAGAGAAGAGTGCATCTCCGTTGCGGCGACAAAGCTCAGCCCTTTGCTCGGAGGTGAGGGGCTGAGGGATGTCACCGTCGTTGTCGTGCGCCCAATCGCCACCGCTGCTGCCGTTCTAACGATGAGGAAAACCTGGCGGGCTGCAGCGCGAATCAACCATGAGGATTTCCGTCGTGGGATCGCTGCTCCCGTACTCGGAAACGGAATCTTCGTGCCCGGTCGACTGATCGGCCGGCCCATAAAGGCAACCGTCGGGCTCAATGGCCGCGACTTGAGGGGTGGCCGTTTGACGGGCCACCACGTGTTTCACCCATCGCTGGAGCCGCGAACGTCCGGATCGTTTGCGGCGGCGTCCGGTGGAGATGGGGGATGATGAGTACCGAGTCGATGGCTGCAGCAGGAGGATGCCGCCGGCACCGGCGCAAAAGTGTGCAGTTTCGCGGGCGGGCAGAGCCTCGACGTCGAGAGGGGCTTCCTGGAGCCATGCGGAGTCGTCGGCGACGTAGACCAGCGCGTCGAGCCGGATTTCGTGGCCCAACGCCAAACCGCCGCCTGATACCATGATGATAGTGGTCGGAGAAGAGATTGCAACTTCACCAGATGTCGCTAAATGGGCGCCAACTGTCGTGGTTCTAAGTTTGACAGTAAGGGTAGGGGGTACGAATGGAGAGGCAAGGTTCTAGCTGTGGTGAGGTTGTACACAAGGTGTTAATGAATTCAAGCCCTTCTCGGAGGAAGTAATAGCCCTACATCTCAGTGCCCGGAGGATTGGTCGACTAATGCGTGTATATGTGTGCTTACAGAGGTGCGAACCCTTGTACAGGAGGAGGGGGTGGCTTATATAGTGTGCCAGGACCCCAGCCATGCTCCACGTTACTAAGGGTTCAATGTACATTAAGGCAGGCGTTACTGGTAACGCCTGCAGTAAAGGGTAATTAAGGTGTTTACCACATCGAGTAAATATAGGACCGTTGCTGTTCCAAGTGGCGTTTGTCCTTCGGAGGTCGAGTGCCTGGTCCGGTCGAGTGGAGTTGAGTCGTCTTGCGTATGTGAGTCGGTCGAGTGGAGTGCCTCCTTGGACCGTCTCAGTCGACCGTCTCCACTGTCATAGGTCTTGTCTTTTGATCTTCTAGGGTAGTGACCTTGGGTGGGGTACCTCGATTAGGCCCGTGACCCTACCCTAGGTCTGCAACCTCGTCAGCGCCCCCACCAACTTGGGGGGCAAGCACCCCCTTGGCCGCCGCCCCCCTCTAGATGCAACTATGGGGCCAGCCCCCTCTCCCCTTCACCCTATAAATAGAGGGGGGTGGGAGGGCAGCCATACCTCAGCCCCTGGTGCAGCCCTCCCCCTCCTACACCTCCTCCTCATCCGTTGAGCTTGGAGAAGCTCTGCGGGAGAACCACGAGCTCCACCGCCACCACGCCGTAGTGCTGCTGGAGTTCTCCCTCAACTTCTCCTCACCCATTGCTGGATCAAGAAGGAGGAGACGTCCTCAGGCTATACATGTGTTGAACACGGAGGCGCTGTCCGTTCGGCGCTAGATCAGATCTTCCGCGATTTGAATCACCGTGAGTACGACTCCATCAACCATGTTCTTTGCAACGCTTCCGCTTAGCGATCTTCAAGGGTATGAAGATGCACTCCCTATCTCTCGTTCCTAGCATCTCCTAGATTGATCTTGGTGATATGTAGTAATTTTTTTGAATTATTACGGCGTTACCCAACAACTCCCACCCATGCATTAGTGGAAGCCCCATGCTCCGTGCTAGCGGACGACACTGCCAAGGAGCGGCTATGCCCACACGCCTAGTGGAAGCCGCATGCTCCATGCTAGCGGACGACACGGCCAAGGAGTGGCTATGCCCATGCCAAGTGGTATCCCCATGCTTCGCGCTAGTGGATAAAAAACTAAGGGCACCTCATGGGCTTCACCAACCTCAGGATGGGCTCTCGGCCGACCGCTCAACCTTTCACTGTGATGAGCCCACGAAGGGGCCGGACTCGGGGGGCTACGCTCAGGCACGGCCTGATGCACACCACCTCACCAGGTCCTTGTACCTGGTCTTCGCGCACAGGTTAAGGGGGACCACTGAGCATCGTGCCTCAAGGGCCTTACTAGTCACGTAGCCCCTCACCCCTTGGTCCTGTCCTGGTATCCGGACGCCCCAATGGCGGTTGAGGTATGCACGGGACCGGGCCCTGCCGACACAGAGCACGAACGCCCTCGTGACAATTAAGCTCAAAGGACTCCGGGCCGCTCATACGTCAAGGGGGACCCCTGAGCATGGTGCCTCAGGGGCCTAACTAGTAACGTAGCCCCTCACCCCTTGGTCCTGTCCTGGTTTCCGTATGCCCCAATGGCGGTTGAGGTATGCGCGGGAGTGGGCCCTACCAACCCAGAGTGCACATGCCCTGACTACCATAAAAATTCAGAGGGCTCCGGGTTAACCTCACTACCGCTCATGTCTCCTACATGAGGGCTGCTCACAGGTCAAGGGGGACCCCTGAGCATCGCGACTCAAGGGCCTAACTAGCCACGTAGCCCCTTACCTCTTGGTCCTGTCCTGGTTTCTGGACGCCCCAACGGCGGCCGAGGTATGCGCGGGGCTGGGCCCTGCTGACGCAGAGCGCATAGCCAACATGAAGGAAACTAAGCACGGAAGGGAAGCACGGGGTCCAAACAGTTATTACAAACATAGAATGTCTCACAAATTCAAATTAAAGTCTCATGCCTCCACGAGGCAGGTCAAATGTTGCAGGATAAAATCAGGAGGAGGGGTCATCGCTGCCATCCGCCTCGGTAGTCGCGGCCTTGTCCTCGACGTCATCATCATTGCCGCTCGCATTGGCTACCGCGGGTTTGGCCTCATCAGAACAGACAAACTTCTTCACAAGCTTGTCCACGTGAGTCTTGATGGCTGCTGTTACTGGAGCAGCACGTAGCTCACGAGGAACAAAGCTAAGCACTGCCTCAAAGTTGAAGCTGGCATCGTTAAGGTACATGCGACTGAAGATGCGCGTTGCGGAGCAAAAGGCGCGACACTCGGCTTCCAGGATGAAGTCCACCTTGGTAGCAACGCTCTCAAGGGCCTCGACAAGCTTGGAAGAGAGCCATGTGTTGCCTTCCTTAGGGATCGCGAGTGTCTCCTTGAAGCCCGCCCTGCAGATGGAGCGCAGTCTATCGCAGGCCATGAGCTCGACGGAGGCGAAGGTGCCATGTCCTGCGTCAGCCTTCCCCTCGGTGGCAGCAAGCGCTTCTCCCTAGCCTCCAGCCGAGCGGTGACTCGGCGACGTCCTTTGTGTGGGATGCCCGCGCCGTGGCCACTTCATCCTCCAGCTTGGCCAGGCGATCACGCTCGGTGGTGATACGTCTCCAATGTATCTATAAGTTTTTATCGTTCCATGCTATTATATATTCTGTTTTGGATGTTTAATGGGCTTTATTATACACTTTTATATTATTTTTGGGACTAACCTACTAACCCAAGGCCCAATGCAAATTGCTATTTTTTCCTATTTCAGTGTTTCACAGAAAAGGAATATCAAACGGAGTCCAAATGGAATGAAACCTTTGGGAGAGTTATTTTTGCAACAATGTCAACATAGAAGACTTGGAGTACACGCGAGGAAGCGAGAGAGGCGGCCACGAGGGTAGGGGGCATGCCCCCACCCTCATGGGCCCCCTATTGCTTCCCTGACGTCCCTCTTTCTCCTATATATACCTACGTACCCTGAAACCATCAAGGAGCACCACAAAACCCTAATTCCACCGCCGTAATCTTATGTACCCGTGAGATCCCATCTTGGGGCCTGTTTTGGAGCTCCACCTGAGGGGGCATCGATCACGGAGGGCTTCTATCTCAATACCATAGCCTCTCCGATGAGTTGTGAGTAGTTTTCCACAGACCTTCATGTCCATAGTTATTAGCTAGATGTCTTCTTCTCTCTCTTTGGATCTCAATTCCAAGTTCTCCTCGATCTTCGAGGAGATCATTTCGATGTAACCTTTTTGCGGTGTGTTTGTCAAGATCCGATGAATTATGGGTTTATGATCAAGATTATCTATGAACAACATTGGATTCTTTTCTGAAATCTTTTATGCATGATTTAAATATCCTTGCAAGTCTTCGAATTATCGGTTTGGTTTGGCCTACTAGATATATAGTTCTTGCAATGGGAGAAGTAATTGGCCTTGGGTTCAATCTTGCGGTATCCTTTCCTAGTGATAGCAGGGGCAGCAAGGCACATATTGTATTGTTGCTATCGAGGATAAAAAGATGGGGTTTATATCATATTGCTTGAGTTTATCCCTCTACATCATGTCATCTTGCTTAAGGCGTTACTCTGTTCTTATTAACTTAATACTCTAGATGCATGCTAGATAGCGGTCGATGTGTGGAGTAATAGTAGTAGATACATAATCGTTTCGGTCTACTTTCACGGATGTGATGCCTATATACTATGATCATGCCTAGATATTCTCATAACTATGCGCTTTTCTATCAATTGCTTGACAATAATTTGTTCACTCACCATAGAAATCTGCTATCATGAGAGAAGCCAGTAGTGAAACCTATGGCCCCCGGGTCTATGTTCATCATATTAATGTTACATCAACTATTTGCTTCATTTTGCATTATTTACTTTCAATCTCTATACCATACCAAAAATATTATCTTATCATATCTATCAGATCTCACTTTTGTAAGTGACCGAGAAGGGATTCACAACCCCTGCAAGGTTCTTATTTGTTTGTGCAGGTACGAGGGACTTGCTTGTGGTCTCCTACTGGATTGATACCTTGGTTCTCAAAAACTAAGGGAAATACTTACGCTACTGTGCTACATCACACTTTCCTCTTCGAGGGAATACAATGCAAGCTCGAGAAGTAGGAAGAAGAATTGCTGGCACTGTTGCCGGGGAGATCTACGCAAAAGTCATATACCAAGTACCTATGACAAACCCTTATCCCTCGCATTACATTATTTGCCTCTCGTTTTCCTTTCCCCAACATCACCCTTGCCGTTTTATTCGCCCTCTTATTTACTATGTGTGTTTTACCATTCGCTTGCCTCTTGTTTGCTTGTGTGTTGGATTGCTTGCTTGTCATTATGGCTCAAGACAATACCAAATTGTGTGACTTTTCCAATACCAACAACAGTGATTTTATTATCACGCCGATTGCTCCTATCACCGATGCTGAATCTTGTGAAATCAATGCTGCTCTGTTGAATCTTGTCAAGAAAGATCAATTTTCTGGCCTTCCTAGTGAAGATGCTACTACCCATCTAAACAACTTTGTTGATTTGTGCAATACGCAAAAGAAGAGGGATACGGATAATGATATTGTTAAATTGAAGCTATTTTCATTTTCACTTAGAGATCGTGCTAAAACTTGGTTCTCTTCTTTGCCTAGTACTAGTATTAATTCATGGAATAAGTGCAAAGATGCCTTTATCACTAAGTATTTTCCTCCCGCTAAGATTATCTGTCTTAGAAACGATATCATGAATTTTAAGCTACTAGATCATGAGCATGTTGCACAAGCTTGGGAGAGGATGAAATTAATGATACGTAATTGCCCTACTCATGGTTTAAACTTATGGATGATTATACAAATTTTATGTTGGCTTGAATTTTGCTTCTAGAAATCTTTTAGATTCAGTAGCGGGGGGTACTTTCATGGAAATCACTTTAGAAGAAGCTACCAAACTCCTATATAATATTATGGTTAACCACTCTCAATGGCACACCGAAAGATCTAGTAGTTAAAAAGTACATGCTATTGAAGAGATTAGTGTTTTGAGGAAACTTTAATTCTAGGCCTTTTCCTAGTAATTCCTATAATAATTATGGTAATTCCTACAATAACTCTTATCGAAATTTTAGTAAGATGCCCTCTGATTTTGAAACTAGTGTTAAAGAGTTTATGAATTCGCAAAAGAATTTCAATGCTTTACTTGAAGAAAAATTGCTTATGATTCATGAATTGACTAGGAACATGGATAGAATTTCTCTTGATGTTGATTCGTTGAAACTTAGATCTATTCCACCTAAGCATGATATCAATTAGTCTCTCAAAGCCATGAGAATTTCCATTGATGAGTGCAAAGAAAGAACCGCTAGGATGCGTGCTAAAAGAGATTGCTTTATGAAAGCGTGTTCTTCTAGTTTTCATGATAATAGAGTTGAAGATCTAAAAGTAATTGATGTGTCTCCTACTAAATCCTTGTTTTCTAGTATGAATCTTGATAAAGATGGGATTGGAGATGAGTCTACTTTAGTTAAAACGTGTCCCAATGATTCAGTGTTTTTAGATCTTGATGCTAAAAGTATTAAAAGTGGGATTTAAAAGGTCAAAACTTTACATAGCAATGAACCCACTATCTTGGATTTCAAGGGATTCAATTATGATAATTCCTCTTTAATAGATTGTATTTCCTTGTTGCAATCCGTGCTAAATTCTCCGCATGCTTATAGTCAAAATAAGGCTTTCACCAAACACATAGTTGATGCTTTAATGCAATGTTATGAAGAAAAACTTGAATTAGAAGTTTCTATCCCTAGAAAGCTTTATGATGACGGGAAACCTAATATTAAAATTAAGATTAAAGATCATGAATGCTTTGCTTTGTGTGATTTGGGTGCAAGTGTTTCCACAATTCCAAAAGCTTTGTGTGATATGTTAGGTTTCCATGAACTTGATGATTGTTCTTTAAATTTGCATCTTGTGGATTATACCATTAAGAAACCTATGGGAAGGATTAATGATGTTCTTATTGTTGCAAATAGGAGTTATGTGCGTGTAGATTTCATCTTTCTTGATATAGATCGCAATCCTACATGTCCTATTATTCTTGGTAGTCCTTTTCTTAGAACGATTGGTGCAATTATTGATATAAAGGAAGGAAATATTATATTCCAATTTTTGTTAAGGAAAGGCATGGAACACTTTCCTAGAAATAAAATCAAATTCCCTTATGAATCTATTATGAGAGCCACTTATGGATTGCCTACCAAAGATGGCAATACCTAGATCTATTCTTGTATCGTGCCTAGCTAGGGGCGTTAAACGATAGCGCTTGTTGGGAGGCAACCCAATTTTATTTTCTTTCTTTTTCCTTCTGTTTAGGAATTAATATTGCATCTAGCTTCTTTTTAGATGTGGTTTTTTGTTTTAATTAGTGTTTGTGCTGAGTAGAACCTTTGGGAAGACTTGTGTGAAGTTTATGCGATCATGCTGTAAAAAACAGAAACTTTAGTGCTCACAAGATTAGCTACCATTTTTTTTACTGGAGAGTGCTTTTTAGTTGATTCTTTGTGCAGATGATTAACAGACAAATTCCTCACGTCCAACAATTTATTTAATTTTTTTAGAGTTACAGAAGTATTTTAAAGTTATAGATTGCTACACACTGTTATGTTTTTGACAGATTCTGTTTTTCGTGTGTTGTTTGCTTATTTTGATGAATCTATGAGTAGTATCGGGGGTATGAATCATAGAGAAGTTGGAATACAGTAGGTTTAACACCAATATAAACAAATAATGATTTCATTACAGTACCTTTGAGTAGTGGTTTCTTTTCTTAAACTAACGGAGCTCACGAGATTTTTGGCTAAGTTTTGTGTTGTGAAGTTTTCAAGTTTTGAGTAAGGATTTGATGGACTATGGAACAAAGAGTGGCAATAGCCTAATCTTGGGGTTTCCCAAGGCACCCCAAGGTAAAATTCAAGGACAACCAAAGGCCTAAGCTTGGGGATGCCCCGGGAAGGCGTCCCCTCTTTCATCTTCATCTATCGGTAACTTTACTTGAGACTATATTTTTATTCACCACATGATACGTGTTTTGCTTGGAGCGCCATGTGTAATTTGAGTCTTTGCTTTTTAGTTTACCACAATCATCCTTGCTGGACACACCTTTTGAGAGAGATACACATGATTTGGAATTTATTAGAATACTCTATGTGCTTCACTTATGTCTTTTGAGCTAGATAGTTTTGCTCTAGTGCTTCACTTATATCTTTTAGAGCACGGTGGTGGTTTTATTTTATAGAAATTATTGAACTCTCATGCTTCACTTATATATTTTAGAGAGTCTTTTAGAACAGCATGGTAATGTGCTTTGGTTATAAAATTAGTCCTAATATGATAGGCATCCAAGATGGAAATAGTAAAAACTTTCATAAAAGTGCATTGAATATGATGAGAAGTTTGATACTTGATGATTGTTTTGAGATATGAGGATGGTGATATTAGAGTCATGCTAGTGGAGTAATTGTGAATTTGAGAAACACTTGTGTTAAAGTTTGTGCTTCCTGTAGCATGCACGTATGGTGAACCGTTAAAGTTGGAGCATGATTTATTTATTGATTGTCATCCTTTGTGTGGAGGTCGGGATCATGCAATGGTTAACTCCTACCAACCCTTCCCCTAGGAGCATGCGTGTAATACTTTGTTTTGATGACTTGTAGATTTTTTCCCTAAGTATATGCGTTCTTTATGACTAATGTTGAGTACATGAATTATACGCACTCTGACCCTTCCTCCATTGCTAGCCTCTCTTGTACCGCGAAACTTTCGCCGATAAAATACACCCACCATATACCTTCCATAAAATAGCCACCATACCTACCTATCATGGAATTTCCATAGCCATTCCGAGATATATTGCCATGCAACTTTCCACCGTTCCGTTTATTATGACACGTTTCATCATTGTCATATTGCCATGCATGATCATGTAGTTGACATCGTATTTGTGGCAAAGCCACCATTCATAAATTTCATACATGTCACTCTTGATTCATTGCACATCTCGCTACACCGCTGAAGGCATTCACATAGAGTCATATTTTTGTTGGAAATATGCCCTAGAGGCAATAATAAAAGAGTTATTATTATATTTCCTTGTTCATGATAATCGTTTATTATCCATGCTATAACTGTATTGATTGGAAACTCAGATACACGTGTGGATGAATAGACAGATTTTGTGTCCCTAGTGAGCCTCTACAGGACTAGCTCGTTGATCAAAGATGACCGCGGTTTCCAGGTCATAGACATGAGTTGTCATTTGATAACGGGATCACATCATTAGGAGAATGATGTGATGGACGAGACCCAAACGTTAACATAGCTTTTGATCGTGTCAGTTATCGCTATAGTTTTTTCTGCATGTCAAGTATAAGTTCCTATGACCATGAGATCATGTAACTCACTGACACCGTAGGAGTGCTTTGTGTGTACCAAACGTCACAACGTAACTGGGTGACTATAAAGGTGCTCTACAGGTATCTCCGAGGGTGTCTGTTGAGTTGACATGGATCAAGACTGGGATTTGTCACTCCGTGTGACGGAGAGGTATCTCCGGGCCCACTCGGTAATACGTCATCTCAATGAGCTCAAAAGTGACTAAGTAGTTGGTCACAGGATTATGTATTACGGTAACGAGTAAAGAGACTTTCCGGTAACGAGATTGAACTAGGTATAGAGATACCGACGATCGAATCTCGGGCAAGTAACATACCGACGAGACAAAGGGAACTGTATACGGGATTGCCTGAATCCTTGACATCGTGGTTCATCCGATGAGATCATCGAGAAACATGTAGGAACCAATATGGGTATCCAGATCCCGCTATTGGTTATTAACCTGGGAGTGTCTCGGTCATGTCTACATGGTTTCCGAACCCGCAGGGTCTACACACTTAACGTTCGGTGACGCTAGGGTTGTTAGTGAGAAATGTGTATGGTTACCGAAGGTTGTTCGGAGTCCCGGATGAGATCCCGGACATGACGAGGGTCTCCGGAATGGTCCGGAGACGAAGATTGATATATAGGATGAAAGGTTTCGGAGTACCGGAAGTGTTCCGGGGAGCATCGGGAAATCGGCGGAGTACCGGAAGGGGTTTCGGGGGGTCCGGAAGTGGTTCTGGGCCTAGTGGGCCACAAGGGGGAACACCACAGCCCTCAGGGGGCTGTGCGCCCCCCCTGGGCCCTCTCCTCATGCGGCTAAGGGGGTGGGACCCCCCTAGGGCTGGCCGCACCCCTTGGCCTTGGGGGGCAAGGCACCTAGGGGGGGAAACCCTAGGGCCTGGCCGCGCCCCCCTGCCCTGGCCGCCGCCCCCTCCCCTTGCCCTGGCCGCCGGCCCCTAGGGGGAAACCCTAGGGCGCCCTCACCTCTCCACCCCCCCCTATATATAGTGGGGCAAAGGGAGGGCAGCCAACACAGTTTGTGCCTCGGTGCTGCCCTCCCTCTCCCGTTACATCTTCTTCTCCCGCGGTGCTTAGGCGAAGCCCTGCTGGAGTTCTTCTCCACCATCACCACCACGCCGTCGTGCTGCCGATTCTCCATCAACCTCTCCTCCACCCCTTGCTGGATCAAGAAGGAGGAGACGTCCCCGAGCCGTACGTGTGAAGAACGCGGAGGCACCGTTGCTTCGGTGCTAGGTCTTCGGCGATCTGAATCGCGACGAGTACGACTCCATCATCCGCGTTCATAACGCTTCCGCTTAGCGATCTACAAGGGTACGTAGATCACACTCTCCCCTCGTAGTTGCATCTACTAGATTGATCTTGGTGAACGGTAGGAAATTTTTTTTTGTTTCCCATGCAACGTTCCCCAACAGTGGCATCATGAGCTAGGATCTTGCGTAGATGCTTTCTCGAGTAGAACACAAAAGGGTTTGTGGCGTTGATGTTTAAATTGCTGCCCTCCTTAGTCTTTCTTGATTCAACGGTATTATAGGATGAAGCGGCCCGGACCAACTTTACATGTCCACGTACATGAGACCGGTTCCATCGACAGACATGTGACTTTTGTTGCATAAGATGGCTGGCGGGTGTCTGTCTCTCCTATCTTAGTTGAATCGGAATAGAACAAGGCGGTCCTTGTAGAAGGTTAAATAGCAACTTGAATATCACCGTTGTGGTTTTGCGTAGGTAAGAAGCGTTCTTGCTAGATACCCATAGCAGCCACGTAAAACATGCAACAACAAATTAGAGGACGTCTAACTTGTTTTTGCAGGGTATGTATGTGATATGATATGGCCAATGACATGATGAAATATATTTGATGTATGAGATGATCATGTTGTAATAGTTAATATCGACTTGCATGTCGATGTATACGGCAACCGGCAGGAGCCATAGGGTTGTCTTTAATTTTTTATGACCTGCGTGTCAATCATTAAGCGCTTTGTAATGCTTTACTTTATCGCTAAACGGTACCAATAGTAGTAAGAGCATGGTGGGCGCGCGACAACCCCGATGGCGACACGATGATGGAGATCATGATGATGGGGATCATGGTGTGGCGCCGGTGACGATGGAGATCATGCCGGTCTTTGGAGATGGAGATCAAAAGCACGAGTTGATGGCCATATCATGTCACTTATGATTTGCATGTGATGTTAATCCTTTTATGCATCTTATTTTGCTTAGGACGACGGTAGCATTATAAGATGATCCTTCACTAAAATTTCAAGATAAAATTGTGTTCCCCCCGAGTGTGCGCCGTTGCGAAGGTTCGTCGTTTCGAAGCACCACGTGATGATCGGGTGTGATAGACTCTACATTCGCATACAACGGGTGCAAGCCAGTTTTGCACATGCAGAACACTCGGGTTAGACTTGACGAGCCTAGCATGTACAGACATGGCCTCGGAACACGGAAGACCGAAAGGTCGAGCATGAGTCATATAGTAGATATGATCAACATGTAGATGTTCACCATTGACACCACCTCATCTCACGTGATGATCGGACTTGAGTTGGTGGATCTGGATCATGTCACGCTCAAATGACCAGAGGGATGTCAATTTGAGTGGGAGTTATAAATAATTTGATTAGGTAATAACTCACATATCATGAACAATAGTCTAAAATGTCTTTGCAAATCTTTTGTTGTAGATGGCTCGCGCAGTAGCTCCCCTGAATTTTAATGCGTTCCTAGAGAAAGCTAAACTGAAAGATGATGGGAGCAACTTTGTGGACTGGCTCCGCAATCTGAGGATCATCCTCACAGCTGCCCAAAAGGTTTATGTCCTACCCCCCGCTCCTACAGCCTCTGCGGACGTTATGAACGCCTGGCAGTCGCGTTCGGATGACTACTCAATAGTGCAGTGTGCCATGTTGTATGGTTTGGAAGGAGGACTTCAAAGGCGTTTTGAACGTCATGGGGCATATGAGATGTACCAGGAGTTGAAGTTCATCTTTCAAAAGAATGCTAAGATCGAGAGGTATGAGACCACCGATAAATTCTTTGCCTGCAAGATGGAGGAGAATTCGTCTGTCAGTGAGCACTTACTGAAGATGTCTGGGTACTATACCCGCATAGCTGATCTGGGACTTGTGTTCCCGGATGAGGCTATCATTGACAGAATTCTCCAGTCACTCCCGCCTAGCTACAAGAGCTTCGTGCAGCAGTATAACATGCAAGGGATGAACAAAACCATCGCCGAGCTGTTTTCGATGCTGAAAGTCGCTGAGGCAGACATCCAGAAGGAGTATCAAGTGTTGATGGTCAATAAAACCACCAGTTTCAAGAAGAATGGCAAGGGCAAGAAGGGTAACTCTAAGAAGGGTGGCAAGGCAGTTGCTCATCCAGTGAAGAAACCCAAGGCTGGGCCTAAGCCAGAGACTGAGTGTTTCTATTGCAAGGGGAACGGCCACTGGAAGCGGAACTGCCCCAAGTATCTGGCAGACAAGAAGGGGGCCAACAACAACAACAAAGGTATATGTGATATACATGTTATTGATGTGTACCTTACCAACTCTCGTTGTAGTGCCTGGGTATTTGATACCGGTTCGGTTGCTCACATTTGCAACTCTAAACAGGAACTGCGGAATAAACGGAGGCTGGTGAAGGACGAAGTGACGATGCGCGTGGGAAATGGTTCCAAGGTTGATGTGATCGCCGTCGGCACGCTCGCTCTTCGATTACCATCGGGATTAGTTATGAACCTGAATAATTGTTATTTAGTGCCTGCGTTAAGCATGAACATTATATCTGGATCTTGTTTATTGCGAGACGGTTACTCATTTAAGTCAGAGAATAATGGTTGTTCTATTTATATGAGTAATATCTTTTATGGTCATGCACCCGAAGTTAGGGGTTTATTCTTATTGAATCTCGATAGTGATGATACACATGTTCATAACATTGATGCCAAAAGATGTAGAGTAGATAATGATAATAACACTTTCTTGTGGCACTGCCGTCTCGGTCATATCGGCGTGAAACGCATGAGGAAGCTCCATGCTGATGGACTTTTGGAGTCTCTTGATTTTGAATCACTTGACACGTGCGAGCCGTGCCTCATGGGCAAGATGACAAGGACCCCGTTTTCAGGGACAATGGAACGGGCAAGTGACTTATTGGAAATCATACATACTGATGTGTGCGGTCCGATGAGTGTAACGGCGCGCGGTGGATATCGTTATTTTCTCACCTTCACTGACGACTTAAGTAGATATGGGTATATTTACTTGATGAAGCATAAGTCTGAAACTTTTGAAAAGTTCAAGCAATTTCAGAGTGAGGTTGAAAATCATCGTAACAAGAAGATCAAGTTCCTACGATCTGATCGAGGGGGAGAATATCTGAGTTATGAGTTTGGTGATCACTTAAGAAAATGTGGAATTATTTCACAGTTGACACCACCTGGAACACCACAGCGTAATGGTGTGTCCGAACGTCGTAATCGAACCCTATTAGATATGGTACGTTCTATGATGTCTCTTGCCGACTTGCCACTATCGTTTTGGGGATATGCGTTAGAGACAGCTGCATTCACTTTAAATAGGGCTCCATCTAAGTCCGTTGAGACAACACCGTATGAACTGTGGTTTGGTAAGAAACCTAAGTTGTCTTTTCTCAAGGTTTGGGGTTGCGATGCTTATGTCAAAAGGCTTCAGCCAGAAAAGCTCGAACCCAAAGCGGACAAATGTGTCTTCATAGGATACCCAAAAGAAACAGTTGGGTACACCTTCTATCTCAGATCCGAGGGCAAAGTGTTTGTCGCTAAGAACGGGTCCTTTCTCGAGAAAGAGTTTCTCTCGAAAGAATTGAGTGGGAGGAAGGTAGAACTTGATGAGGTTATTGAACCTCTGCTTCAACCAGAAAGTAGCGCAGCACAGAAAGATGTTTTTGTCGAGCCTGCAGAGGTTGAAGAGGAAGCCAATGATGATGATCAAGAAGCTACTGATCAAGTTACTACCGAACCTCGTAGATCGACAAGGGTACGCACTGCACCTGAGTGGTATGGTAACCCTGTCTTGGAGGTCATGTTGCTAGACAACGGTGAACCTACGAGCTATGGAGAAGCGATGGTGGGCCCAGATTCCGACAAATGGTTAGAGGCCATGAAATCCGAGATGGGATCCATGTATGAAAACAAAGTATGGACTTTGGAAGTATTACCTGAAGGGCGGAAGGCCATTCAGAATAAATGGATTTTTAAGAGGAAGACGGACGCTGACGGTAATGTCACCGTGTATAAAGCTCGACTTGTGGCAAAGGGTTTTTCACAAGTTCAAGGGATTGACTACGATGAGACTTTCTCACCCGTAGCGATGCTTAAATCCGTCCGAATCATGTTAGCAATAGCTGCATATTTCGATTATGAAATTTGGCAGATGGATGTCAAAACAGCGTTCCTTAACGGTTTTCTTAAGGAAGAGTTGTATATGATGCAACCAGAGGGTTTTGTCGATCCAAGAGAATGCTGACAAAGTATGCAAGCTCCAGCGTTCCATTTATGGGCTGGTGCAAGCATCTCGGAGTTGGAATCTTCGCTTTGATGAGGTGATCAAAGCGTTTGGGTTTATACAAGTTTACAATGAAGCTTGTATTTACAAGAAAGTGAGTGGGAGCTCTATAGCGTTTCTAATATTATATGTGGATGACATATTGCTGATTGGAAACAATATAGAATTTTTGGATAGCGTGAAGGGGTATTTGAACAAGAGTTTTTCGATGAAAGATCTCGGTGAAGCTGCTTTCATATTGGGCATCAAGATCTATAGAGATAGATCAAGACGCTTGATAGGACTTTCACAAAGCACATACCTTGATAAAGTTTTGAAGAAGTTCAAAATGGATCAATCCAAGAAGGGGTTCTTGCCGGTATTGCAAGGTACGAAGTTGAGTAAGACTCAATGCCCAGTGACTGCGGATGACAGAGAAAAGATGAGTGTCGTCCCCTATGCTTCAGCCATAGGCTCTATCATGTATGCAATGCTGTGCACAAGACCAGATGTCAGCCTTGCCATAAGTATGGCCGGAAGGTTTCAGACTAATCCTGGTATGGATCACTGGACAGCGGTCAAGAATATCCTAAAGTACCTGAAAAGGACTAAGGATATGTTTCTCGTTTATGGAGGTGATCAAGAGCTCGTCGTAAAGGGTTACGTCGATGCAAGCTTTGACACAGATCCGGATGACTCTAAGTCACAAACCGGATACGTATATATTCTCAACGGGGGAGCGGTAAGTTGGTGCAGTTCCAAGCAGAGCGTGGTAGCTGATTCTACATGTGAAGCGGAGTATATAGCTGCCTCGGAGGCGGCGAAGGAAGGTGTCTGGATGAAGGAGTTCATGACAGATCTTGGAGTTGTGCCTAGTGCACTGAACCCAATGACTCTGTTCTGTGACAACACTGGTGCCATTGCTCTAGCCAAGGAACCAAGGTTTCACAAGAGGACCAGACACATAAAGCGACGCTTCAATTCCATCCGCGATTCGGTCAAGGAGGAGGACATAAACATTTGCAAAGTACACACGGATTTGAATGTTGCAGATCCGTTGACTAAGCCTCTTCCACGGGCTAAGCACGATCAACACCAAGACTCTATGGGTGTTAGATTCATTACCTTGTAATGCTAGATTATTGACTCTAGTGCAAGTGGGAGACTGTTGGAAATATGCCCTAGAGGCAATAATAAAAGAGTTATTATTATATTTCTTTGTTCATGATAATCGTTTATTATCCATGCTATAACTGTATTGATTGGAAACTCAGATACACGTGTGGATGAATAGACAGATTTTGTGTCCCTAGTGAGCCTCTACAGGACTAGCTCGTTGATCAAAGATGACCGCGGTTTCCAGGTCATAGACATGAGTTGTCATTTGATAACGGGATCACATCATTAGGAGAATGATGTGATGGACGAGACCCAAACGTTAACATAGCTTTTGATCGTGTCAGTTATCGCTATAGTTTTTCTGCATGTCAAGTATAAGTTCCTATGACCATGAGATCATGTAACTCACTGACACCGTAGGAGTGCTTTGTGTGTACCAAACGTCACAACGTGACTGGGTGACTATAAAGGTGCTCTACAGGTATCTCCGAGGGTGTCTGTTGAGTTGACATGGATCAAGACTGGGATTTGTCACTCCGTGTGACGGAGAGGTATCTCCGGGCCCACTCGGTAATACGTCATCTCAATGAGCTCAAAAGTGACTAAGTAGTTGGTCACGGGATTATGTATTACGGTAACGAGTAAAGAGACTTGCCGGTAACGAGATTGAACTAGGTATAGAGATACCGACGATCGAATCTCGGGCAAGTAACATACCGACGAGACAAAGGGAACTGTATACGGGATTGCCTGAATCCTTGACATCGTGGTTCATCCGATGAGATCATCGAGAAACATGTAGGAACCAATATGGGTATCCAGATCCCGCTATTGGTTATTAACCTGGGAGTGTCTCGGTCATGTCTACATGGTTTCCGAACCCGCAGGGTCTACACACTTAACGTTCGGTGACGCTAGGGTTGTTAGTGAGAAATGTATATGGTTACCGAAGGTTGTTCGGAGTCCCGGATGAGATCCCGGACATGACGAGGGTCTCCGGAATGGTCCGGAGACGAAGATTGATATATAGGATGAAAGGTTTCGGAGTACCGGAAGTGTTCCGGGGAGCATCGGGAAATCGGCGGAGTACCGGAAGGGGTTTCGGGGGGTCCGGAAGTGGTTCTGGGCCTAGTGGGCCACAAGGGGGAACACCACAGCCCTCAGGGGGCTGTGCGCCCCCCCTGGGCCCTCTCCTCATGCGGCTAAGGGGGTGGGACCCCCCTAGGGCTGGCCGCACCCCTTGGCCTTGGGGGGCAAGGCACCTAGGGGGGGAAACCCTAGGGCCTGGCCGCGCCCCCCTGCCCTGGCCGCCGCCCCCTCCCCTTGCCCTGGCCGCCGGCCCCTAGGGGGAAACCCTAGGGCGCCCTCACCTCTCCACCCCCCCTATATATAGTGGGGCAAAGGGAGGGCAGCCAACACAGTTTGTGCCTCGGTGCTGCCCTCCCTCTCCCGTTACATCTTCTTCTCCCGCGGTGCTTAGGCGAAGCCCTGCTGGAGTTCTTCTCCACCATCACCACCACGCCGTCGTGCTGCCGATTCTCCATCAACCTCTCCTCCACCCCTTGCTGGATCAAGAAGGAGGAGACGTCCCCGAGCCGTACGTGTGAAGAACGCGGAGGCACCGTTGCTTCGGTGCTAGGTCTTCGGCGATCTGAATCGCGACGAGTACGACTCCATCATCCGCGTTCATAACGCTTCCGCTTAGCGATCTACAAGGGTACGTAGATCACACTCTCCCCTCGTAGTTGCATCTACTAGATTGATCTTGGTGAACGGTAGGAAAATTTTTTTTGTTTCCCATGCAACGTTCCCCAACAATTTTGTTCTAGCTTCGAGTTGTAATCTTTGAGTTGTAAGTAAATAAAGGTGTGACGATCATCATTATTAGAGCATTGTCCCTGTGAGGAATGGATGATGACTATGATTCCCCCACAAGTCGGGATGATACTCCGGACGAAAGAAAAGAAAAAAAGAAAAAAGGGAGGCCTTAAAAAATAAAAATAAAAAGATAAAAGGGAAAAGGCCCAAAGAAAAAGAGGAAAAAAAAGAAAAAATGAGAGAAAAAGAGAGAAGGGACAATGTTACTATCCTTTTTCCACACTTGTGCTTCAAAATAGCACCATGATCTTCATGATAGAGAGTCTCTTGTTTTGTCACTTTCGTATACTAGTGGGAATTTTCATTACAGGACTTGGCTTGTACATTCCAATGATGGGCTTCCTCAAATGCCCTATGTCTTCGTGAGCAACCAAGTTGGATGCACACCCACTTAGTTTCTTTTGTTGAGCTTTCATATACTTATAGCTCTAGTGCATCTGTTGCATGGCAATCCATACTCACTCACATTGATATCTATGGATGGGCATCTCCATAGCCCATTGATACACCCGGTTGATGTGAGACTATCTTCCTCTTTTGTCTTATCCAAAACCACCACTCTATTCCACCTATAGTGCTATATCCATGGCTCACGCTCATGTATTGCTTGAAAGTTGAAAAGTTTGAAAAAATTGAAGTGTGAAACAATTGCTTGGCTAAAACCGGGGTTGTGCATGATTTAAATATTTTGTGTGATGAAGATAGAGCATAGCCAGACTATATGATTTTGTAGGGATAACTTTCTTTGGCCATGTTATTTTGAAAAGACATGATTGCTTTGTTAGTATGCTTCAAGTATTACTACTCTTATGTCAATATAATATTTTGTCTTGAATCTTTCGGATCTGAACATTCATGCCAAAATAAACAAAAATACATTGGGAATTATGTTGGTTAGCATTCCACATCAAAAATTCTGTTTTTATCATTTACCTACTCGAGGACGAGCAGGAATTAAGCTTGGGGATGCTTGATACGTCTCCAACGTATCTATAATTTTTTATTGTTTCATGCTATTATATATTCTGTTTTGGATTTTTAATGAGCTTTATTATACACTTTCATATTATTTTTGGGACTAACCTACTAACCCAAGGCCCAGTGCAAATTGCTGTTTTTTTACCTAGCGCGATGTTGGATTTTCCTTACCTTCCTTCGTCTTGCTCTAGACCCCCTTCTCCTTCCTGCCCCAAGAATCTCTAGATCCGCCCGGTTTCTCCCATGAGTCCATAGTCAATGGGCCGGACAAGGTGAAAGCCGTTCGCTCGCCCTCCTGGTTAGAGCCCGCCTTGAGCGCGCCCACAATCTCGGAGAAGAAGCTCGCCATCGTGCGCCTGATGGCGGTGGGTGGCGGCGATGAGGGGAAGGAGCTTGAGCTTCGGGCGGGCTCCGCCGTGTCGGAGCCCTCAAGCAACACTTTCTTACCCTTTCTTTATGCACAGCATCCTCGGGGGCTAGTTCGGCATTTCTCTGACTTCTTCTTTGCCGTCCTCCGTCACTATAATCTTCACGCTCTTCATCTTCACCCCAACTCCGTCCTTGTTCTGTCCATCTTCGCCTTCTACTGCGAGGCATTCGTGGGGGTGATGACGTCCGCGGCGTTGCTTCGCCACTTCTTCTACCTCCGGATCAAGGAGGGCCAGTGCTCATGGTGCGCCAACTTCATTGTGGCCAATGGGGCCAATGCAATGTCAAGAGCCGGGAACAGGGTGGAGGGCTTTAGGAACAAGTGGGTCCTCATGGACGCGAAAACCTCCCACCCGCTACTGGCGCTGCCGACGAAGGTGCCAGCGTCCCATGACATGTGGAACAATGCAAAGCTCAATGACCCCCCCGGGCTGAGCAGCTGTTGGCAAGGATGATGGCTAACCTAAAGCATGATGACCCGAAGGCGGAGAAGCTTACAGTGGCCATGATCATCAAGGAGTTCCTGATGCAGCGCCTGGCCCCGCTTCAAGCGCGCCCGCTCCCCTTGTGGATGTTCATAGATAAGGGCGAAGACCTCCGCTTTCGCCCAAATGCCTTGCCCGACGAGGAGCTGGGCAAGGTCCTCCTTCTTTTGGTGTCAAAGGACCAATGGTATCCTCCTGACTCCCATCTTCCACTGTACCGCCGCCTGGATGGGGCACAGATTGCTGCCGCCATGCCCGCTTTCAATGAGCGCGGGCTCGTGCCGTCGGCGCCCGCTGGACCCTCGGTGGTGTTGTCTTCCAGCGAGTCTGGCCAGGGGGAGGGGAAGACCGTGACACCCCGAGACCGATGCGCTAGGTGTCTTCCTCTTATTCGTCGTCGTTGCCATGTCATATGCTTGCGTGTTGCACTTTGCCATGTCATCACGTGCATTTCATCTGCATGCTTTTCAAAACTTCCATCCGTCCGTAGTTGCAGAGCCCCCTCGTCCTTTGCCGTTATCCGTTCTGAGCCCAGACACACTCGCATGCGCCCGCGGCACCTCCCAAACCTTGTTTTGTAAGTGGCCTAAAAACATTCTCGGAATGGGATGAAACTTCACGTGTGGTCTTATTATAGTGTATATAGACCACCTATCAAATTTCGTCGCAT
Organism: Secale cereale; assembly: GCA_902687465.1. Classification (NCBI taxonomy): domain Eukaryota; kingdom Viridiplantae; phylum Streptophyta; class Magnoliopsida; order Poales; family Poaceae; genus Secale; species Secale cereale. The sequence continues at coordinate 513,173,433 of LR738711.1, forward strand.
TCCGAGTCCGTTTGATAGCCCAACCGTTAAAAATAGAGCGGCACCGTTGCCGTTTTATTCGTCGAACATTTCGGTCTCTGAAACGCTGTGTCGGGCTGCACTCTTCTCTCTCCTCTACCCCGCCGCCACCTGGCCTTGTCCAGCCACCAGCGCCGCCGACAGCCGCCTCAGCCTCCACTCCCACCATGCCACACATACCCCAGCCCCCTCCACCGCCGCCGGCCCGCCAGGCCCACGGGGAGCCCGCCTCGGCCACAACAGGCCACGCTCGAGCCTGCGCGCCCGCCGCTTCCCGCATGCTCCGCTTCCCCGAGCCGCTCCCGCGCACACGGCCTGCCTTGCACCATCGGACGCCATTCGCCACCGCGCCGCACAGCGTCTCGCCGCCACCGTTCCACCCAAGCTCGCTGGAGAACCCCCCCCCCCCC
>LR738711.1:513182349-513212781 GCA_902687465.1 Secale cereale
CCCCTCCCCTCCTCTAGCTCCCTTCTCCGAGCTCGCCCGCGAGAGCCGGAGCGCACCGACGGTCGTAGCCGTAGCCACCACCACCCTCTCGCCTCTCCGACGCGCCACCGAGCTCCGTCGCGTCCTCCTCGTCCTCTCCACCGAGCTACGAGACGCCGGGAGGCCCTGCTTCATCGTCACCGTGCTCGTCTTCAACCTCTAGCCGTCGGCGACCTCGCCGTCAATTCGCAGCGTCCGCCGCCTCCCCGAGCTCGCCGAGGCCATCGCTGCACTCGCCGTGAGCTCCTCTTCCATCTCCCCTGGCAACGTCGCTCGAGCTGCCCCCTAACCCCGTTGGCCCTCACGGCCGAGAGCTCAGCTCCGCCGGCGATGCCGCCGCCGTGGTCACAGCAACGCACGCTCAAAACTGAGCGCGTCACCGCACTCGGCGCTTCTCCAGGAGCCCGTAGCCACCTCCATCTTCCCTTCCCGTGGTTTCTAGTGCCGAACCCAAGCTCGACCGAACTCCGGCCGTCGCTCCGCCCATCGCCGCCGTCGCTACACTACACCTCAGCACCTGCCGCTGCCCCCTTTGGATGTGCGCGAGCGCCAGGAGCACGCAGAGCCTCTCTGCGCGGCGTTTGGTCGCCGGACAGCAAAACCCGACGCCCTCCGCCCTCTCTGGCTCCGCCGGCGACGAGCCAAGGGTCAACTCCGGCGAGTTTGACCCGGGTTGACCCAGTTTGACCCCCTGGGTCAATGACATGTGGGGCCGGCGTAGGACTAAATTAGCTTAGGTTGTTTTTAACTGCTAATTACTGTCTTTAGTGTAATGTGGTACTGACAGGTGGGGCCAGCCCCTGTTAAATTAGTTTAGTTTAAACCTAAACTTAATTAAGCCTTGAGATACTGACATGTGGGCCAGCCTCTGGGTTAATTAAGTTAGTTAGCTAATTAGCACTAACAGCCTCGGTTAACTGGCTGTGCCACTAACATGTGGGTCCCAGCCCTCAGGTTTGACCTAGACTGACCCTTTGACCTGCTGACACCAGAGTGACGTCATGTTGACGCAGTAATGTTTTCTGGAATTTAAAATAAATCTTAAATAATTTGTTTATTTCAGAAAATAGCCAAAACTTCTAAAAATCACAGAAAATAATATATAACTCCAATGAAAATAATTTATATATGAAAAAGATCAGAAAAAATCAAGGAATCTGTTTATGGCATTTTCATGCATGTTTGAACAAGTTAAACCTGATGATCAGGTCAAATCAATTAAATGGCATTTGAATAATCACATATGAAGTTTGAATTTGAACCTTTGGTTCAAACCAACTTCATTTAATATGGTTGCCAGTTACATTAGCTCAATCAACAGCATGTTGCCATGTCATGATCATGCATCATATTGTCGCATTGCATTGATTGTGTTCTCTTGTTTGCCGGTGTTGTCCCCTCTCAATAGACGTTGTTCCGACGATGTGATTGATGACACTGATGAAGACACAGTGCTATCTTCAGAAGTGCCAGGCAAGCAAAACCCCATTGAGCATTCCGATACAATCCCACTCTCTCGCTCCTGCTCTCTTTTACTGCATTAGGACAACAACGCTTCAACAGTTACCTGCTGCGGTAGTTCAACCCCTTTCCACTACATGACCTGCCATTGCCACAGTACATAGTTGAAACCCACTAGCATGAGTAGGAGTTGTTTGAGCCATGTTGTGCGTACTCAGTCATGCTTTCTGGTTATGCCTGCTATCGCTTAGTGTTGTGTCATGTCTGATTCATCGGGGATTAATTGGAATGTGGTGAACATGTCCTACTGTTGAGAGCTAAGTGTGTGTACACAATTTGGTAAAGGTAGCGATGAGAGGCCATGTAGGTGTACATGGTGGGTTGTCTCATTGCAGCCGTCCTCAGGAACCGAGTTCTGTGTTTGTGATCCATGACCAGTTTCTACCATACATTGGGCCCGAAACCAATGGACCCTCTCGACTTATTAACTACACTTGTCCTTTGTCCAGGAGTTGCAACTAGTTTTTGGTGTTTGTAGTTTACTGGAGGTCGTGCGCAGTGCTAACCCTCGGGGTGGGCTATGACGCGGCAGGTACGTGGCACGGTGTACCGGTTGCCCGTTTGGTGACTCGGGAACCCTGTACACATCGTTTGGGGCCGTGAGCGACACCCCGGCCGGATCTCCCCACGGATGGAACCCAGATAGGCGATAAACCTGGACTAGGGACTTGTGTGGTTAGTCAGGTCGTGGCTGACACCCTCGCTAGGCTTCCACTTGAAGGTTGCCGAGTACATGTCGTGTAAACGGCGGTAAGTGGTGAGAGCGTGTGTGAAGAAGTGCACCCCTGCAGGGTTATATATGATCTATTCAAATAGCCGTGTCCGCGGAAATGGACTTCTGGGTTACCTTTATAGTTCATAGACAAGTGAAAGTGGATACTCTAAAACACGCAAGATAAGCGTGAGTGCTATGGATGGCCTTCTCGTAGGGAGACGGGAGCGGATCCATAGTGGTGTATTGATTGGTGAATATGTGGACTCGTGTGCGCCACCTCAAAAGAGTTACTTGCAGTCATAGTTTAGGATAGCCACCGAGTCAAAGCTGGCTTGCTGCAGTCAAACTCCACCCCCCCTTTGTTGATATTGATGCATATGTAGCTAGTTCTGATGTAAGTCTTGTTGCGTACCTTTGTACTCATGTTTTCTTAATTTATGTTTTTGCAGAGAGACTTCAGTCTCACTAGTGGTTCCGCGTGGACTTCGACGTTTAGCTTGTTACCTCAGCTACGATCTTGTACCCTTGGGAGAGTCTTCTAGATAGTCAGTTTTCTCAGCCTTTTTCATTTGTAGTTTTCTGTACTCATACATGTTATGCTTCTGTTGCCTATATGCTCTGTATGTTGGGTCATGTGACCTCTATTTGTAATACATGCTATGATGGCTCTTCTGGGCCTTTATTAATATGAGTTGTTGAGTTATGTTGTGATGCCATCACTACTAGAAAAAAGCTTATTAGTGGCGCACCACTTTTGGGTATTAGTGGCGCACCTCTGGTGCGCCACTATTACCACGCCACTAGTAATGGGTATTAGTGGCGCACCAGAGGTGCGCCATTACTAATCCAGATATCAGTGGCGCACCACCTGGTGCGCCACTACTAAGTATAAGGGTGCGCCACTGATATTTTTTCAAATTTTTTTTTTTCAATTTTTTTTTTCAAATTTTATTTCAGAATTGCTACAGGTGCGCCACTGATATTGCTACAGGTGCGCCACTAGTAACAATTTTTTTTTTCAAATTTTTTTCCAGAATTTTTTTTTTCAACTTTTTTTCCAGTTTTGGCGGGAATTTTTTTTCCTTAATCTCGGGTCACTATGGCTTAATCTCGGGTCAATATGGCTTAATCTCGGGTCAAATCGCACTCCGTGGTCAAACTTCCCAGAAGGTCACCCATCCTACACTACTCCAGCCCAAGCACGCTTAACTTCTGAGTTCTATCCAACCCCAGCACCAGCTCACTTAGCAGGCTCTTGTTGATATATCTATCATATCAATCCTATTAAACCTTGTTAATGTCTGGGAGTTTGTTCATGTTCATGAGTGTGATAAAATTTTGAAAAAATATTTCAAACTTCCCGGTCATTTTACATATCATATTTTTCAAAAAAACTTTTTTTTTTCAAAAAAACATTTTTTCAAAAAAAACCATTTTTTTCCAAAAAAAAATATATTAGTGGCGCACCACACCCACGGTGCGCCACTACTATTTTTGAATTTTTTTGAATTTTTTCAAAAAATATTTATTCCAAAAAAATAGTTTTTCAAAAAAAAAACTATATTAGTGGCGCACCACACCCACGGTGCGCCACTACTATTTTTGAATTTTTTTGCCTCTAGATCTTAAAAGCCCCGTATCTTTTATTCGGTTAGGTTTTTGGGGATTCTAAGAATCTTCAACGGGGTTCCCCCGGTTGAATTCGGATGTAACTTTTCGAGTAGATGCTTTTTCATATAAAAAACTTTTTCATCGGAGTTCGTATGCAAAAGTTATGCCCATTTTACAAATTCTCGAGAGATTTTGCAAAAAAAGTCGAAATTCATGTTTGTAAATTTTGCTAACAACTAGACCACAAATCACATTGGAATCTTATTTTTTTTATTTTTTTGACATTTCTATCATTTTCTTTTATTTATTTTTTTAACTGAAAAGGCGGTCCACAGGGGGGGGGTGCATTTGGTGCAAAAAAACATAGCAGTGGCGCACCCCTTCACTGGTGCGCCACTAGTAGCCAGGAATACTAGTGGCGCACCAGTGAAGGGGTGCGCCACTGCTATGTTTTTTTTTGGACCACCATGCCCAGCCTTACCAGTGGCGCACCAGGGCAAGGTGCGCCACTACTATCAAAAATAGTAGTGGCGCACCTTGTCCTGGTGCGCCACTGGTAAGCCTGGGCATGGCTGGTTACTGTTCAAAAACTTAGTAGTGGCGCACCCCACACCTGGTGCGCCACTAGTAATGTCACTATTAGTGGAGCACCTGTTTGTGGTGCGCCACTGCTATATAGTAGTGGCGCACCACATCTCTGGTGCGCCACTAATAGTGATATTACCTATAGCCTTTTTTCTAGTAGTGCATGTTGTACATCACATACTTGCATGTTATGCGTAGGTGTAATGTGAATTGCTATGTGTGGGATCCGACACCTAGTTGTTTACCCTTGGTAGCCTATCTTACAGGGAAATGCCTCCTAGTGCTTCCACTGAGCCTTGGTAGCTTGCTACTGCTCCGGAACACTTAGGCTGGCCGGCATGTGTCCTTCTTCGTTCCTGTGTCCGTCCCTTAGGGGAAATGTCAGGCGTTGCTCCTTTAAGTCCTTGTAGCTTGCTACGACTTGTGTTCATACATTGATGACCGACAGGTTCGTTGCTGGGTCATGTATGCATGACTCTGTAATTTAGCGCCACTTTTGGTTTATAACTAGTCATGTCAGCCCGAGTTCTCTGTCATATGGATGCTAGCGACACTATCATATACGTGTGCCAAAATGCGCAAACGGACCCGGGCCAGCTAAGGTGGCACCTGTGGGGATACGGTGCGTGAGGCCGCAAAGTGATATGATGTGTTACAGGCTAGACATGTGTGACTTAGGATCGGGGTCCTGACAGCTTTGGTATCATAGCCTGACTGCTTGTAGGATTAGCAAGCCAAACTAGTCGATGTTGTGTCTAGAAACTCTTTAGTTATATTAAGGGAATTGATTGTGGAAGGGAATGTAAGGATCTTTTTACTCCTTTACGTTATGACCTTCTGATCTGTGTTGTCCTCTTCTTTTCTACGGGGATTAAGGAACGAGGCTTCCTCTTTTGTCTATCAGGATCACGTTAATTGTGGATTCAACCCTCAGTTCAGTTTCTACTACTTTTGTTTGTTCAACTGTTGGTCTCAGAACCTTGACATTATGATGTTGAGTGGTTATGCTATCTTTGTGCATGAGTCTCAAAGGTAATTTTCGAGCATTTACAGCCGTTATGCTGTCCGAGTTATCCCAGGTTTCTAAATAGTCTTATGCATTTGCAAATCCCTTGTCCCTGTTTCCGATGTCCTTTTAGGCTAGATTAACCACACTAGTCAGTGTGTTGAGGTACTCTGTTACCTCGACAGATATGTTGGAGTGATTATTATGACCCTAGGTCTCTCAGAGAATCACTAGTAACCTAGCAATGCTCTATATTCCCAGTGTGATGATTCTGGTCATCATTCTCGAAAGCATCCCATGATGCCATTTAGTAGTAGGCATTCTACTCCTGGGTTCTTGGACCCGAGATCCACCCTACTATCTCGTGTTGTTAGTGTTTGCTCGTTCCCTTAGGATATTAGTAACCTTGCGACAGTCCTCGAGGTCCGTGGTGAATCGTTCTTACAATACCATGAACCGTTATGGGAGAAGCTCTTTTAAACCAAAAGATCATAATAAGAGTGCTCCTGAGTAGTACTCTGTTAATATTATGACTCTGCCAGTCCTACCTTTCTGCATGGATTATCCGAAAGAAACATGTTGAACTAGTTCGACATACTGATCTATGCATTCACAACTCAGAAAGTTATATGTTCCTTTGAGTTGTCCCTTTTTAGTTGTATTATGACCCTCGTCTATCAGTTGATAGTTAGGAGTAGTTGTGCACTCGTGTTCATCGATGCCTTTTACTCTTGTGGTCCATCAAGCCATTCTATTCTGGAATGACTAGGAGAAGCAAACGCCAGTACCTTATCCATATCCAGGATTGGGTCAAAGAAGTTGTACTTCGCAGGTGAAGAATGCTAACCCAACTTCTAATTTGTTCTATCCTGGAGTATTACCATCCTTATGTCAAGAATGTCATGGGAATTGCACCACCTCCTATGAACTCTTGATACAATGATACTTCTCACCATCATCGTTCATTCCTCGGTCTCCGTGTTGTTGTAACCAGAATACTGACAAGTGAATCGTGATGTGTGTAATCAATACTCCTAGCAACTCTATTGCTTGGTGGTTAAAGGACGATCATCTCATTCTTAGTGTGCTGGTTACTGAATCATCATTCTAAGATTGTTCGTGCTACCTAGTCCATTTTTTTGGTACACTCTTCGATCAATGAGTTAGGATTGTGTCAATCTCTCGCTCTTTTGATCATATCGTCTTGCCCCGAAAAGCAAGATTGATCTTGAGCTTCCTAACATATCTCTGGTTCGTGATTTTCTGAATATCTTCTCGAAAGTATTACCAGGTTGATCCCTGACCGTTATGTTGAGATGGTGATCAAGTTGGTTTACATATAAACGAACCCTTCTCCAAGAATCTGTGTCGCATACCCCTGAGCTGGTTGGTCAAGCTAAACAACAACTTGGAGAGTTGGAAGATGGAAGCTTGTCCGATTTAGTTCATCTTAAGGGTTATCTTGTATGTGTGTTGAGAAAAGATGATATCTTCATTGATTGATCCTCGTGACCAGTTGTTAGACCTATTGTCTTGCCAAAACTTTGATTTGAGTGTGGGCTATCCTCTAATCAAATCAGAACCAACGATGTTCTTAATGTTGTCTTACTCGTGGTTGATTCCTCGAGCATACACCGTTACATCTATTGGTCCGACCAATGCCATCACCTTGTTCACATAGTTATGGAATTTCATTTTATGGAAGCCTCGATGAATTGTTGTCGAGCCCATCGGCAACATGTTTATTCCCTGCATGATTCATGTTGAACATTAAAGCTAGTGTTGGAAACTTTGTAAGCGTTATCTTCATGTCCTGTTCATGAGGTATATGTTGGATGAGAGAAGAGACTTTCCCTAATTCATGTGTAATTGATGTAAGTTGCCACCGTGAGTTCGAGAAAGTTGTTTTGCTTCCTGTGGAATCATCCCAAGTCAGTCATGCATACGTGCAAAGTATTATGTGGTTTGGAGACTTGCAACCTTCACTCTATATGTATCCCTAGCACACCAAGCCACTGATTGATTTATTTAAGGAGAAGGAGCTCCTTCTTAAGAGCATGCCTTATGCATGGACGTCCTTATCCGCGATGATGGTTCCAATCTGAACTCGGTAGTATTTTATCATAAGACTACTATGTGGTCATGCTTGTCTGGGACAACATGTTCACAGGTACGTAGCAGAACTAGCTCATGTTTTGGATCTTGCTATCGTAGTTCACTCCTCGAGAATCTCGCAACGCTGTCTCATCGATTTGTGTTGCAAACTTTCATTTTTCTTTCTAGACTTGATGAGTCTGGAATGTCTTGACACCAACCAGAACCGAATCTCGGGCAGATATGATGGTTCGAGCATTTCACAAGAACTATAATATTGGTCTCTCGATAACCAGTAAAGTGCTTGTCGTGGCCAACACACCCAGCCGGAAGACCTATTGTTGTAGAATCTTGATTGAAGAAGAAGTTGGCCACCTCCCCATAAGGATTTCGTAGGAATTACTCCCTAGTTGTTCCCTATGGATTTTTGTGCTCCCGAAGTCCGACCTTTTACTTGACGTTCTAGGTACCAAACCATTTTAATAAATTGGTTGCGCTAGCACATCAAGGAGAACATTAGAAGCGGAGTGCTAAATGTCTCTCGGTCAATCATCCAGATTTTGCCCCTTGACTCCGCTAAGGTGAAATCTGAGAAAGTGTTATCTTCCTTTGCATCTGCATCGTCTATCAATTTTCATCATGGTCATATGTTGTGTTGTCAACACCATTGGCACGGATAATGGTAAAACCTTGATGATTATGGAAATGCTCAAGTTCTTGAGAGCATGCACAAGCACTGGGTGTTATCACTGGCTCTAACCGGGATTGCTCCCAGTGTTCTTAGTTATGCTATAACCTCTCAAACAGTAGATTCACTCTCTACTGTTGGGTTTCTTCCCAGTTACCAGAATCATTCCCGGCATTTGCATTTTGTTCCAGCTTGCACCACCAATGTGCCATCTTACCATGGGTTCCATCCATTTCCGATGATAAGCAAAATCATCCCTTGCGTTGTCTTCAACAAGGAAGTCCACATCATCCCTTTTAATCGGAGTATGTCGTTCTCTCGAACTCCGTCAAACGATCGATTGTGATTTGGCTCGGGCTGGTATAGAGAGTTTCAATGATCACCATATCAAAAGTAATTCTTTTTGCCACTTAAGGGAATAATTCTATGAGTCACCTTCTCTAAGGTGCCCCGTCTGGTGACACCGATCTCCATCTTCTTAGGTGTGGAATTATTGCCACTAGGTGAACCTTCATCGTTTGTTTCACTCCATCCCTTTGGATGTGTGTCCCGTGTCTCAGCTCAAGAGATGTTTCAACGTCTCACTCCATGAGTTGATCTTGAGTTGCTCGATCTTTCTGGAGATCAATTTTGTAGAGTTTCTTTCATCGCCACTGTTTTGGACAAAGATCTCGAAAGCAAGGATGCCATGATCAACATGAGGCAAGCAATCAACACTTATATGAAGGACACTTGGATCATGAAGATTGTGTTAGTTGGTGTCCGCTCTGATTTCTTATCTCACGTCTTCAATCTCGGGACGAGATTCTTGTTTAGTGGGGGTGAGTTGTCACATCCCTAGTTTTGGTCTGCTCTGGTCTAGTTAGTCTTGCATGTTGCATCATGTTTAAATTTTTGTTAAACTTGAAATGGGGTTGACTAAACCCTAGTACCAAATCAAATCAAACAGGTCCAACCTAAAAATATTTCTTTAATAAACCCAAAAATGCCTTCATCAATGTTTGATAATTTTGGCAAGAGTTCTAATCCAAACCAAAAATATTGAACATTTTTGGGAAATTATTTGGGCTTGAATTAATTCATTCCTTCTTGAAATTGGAGCAAATATACTCTATAAATATATTTCTATTGCTCCAATAATTCTGGAAAATTGTGATGGGCTTTGGAATAATTCTTTTAGTCCCTACAAATTTATCAGAAGAAAATAAATTGATTTAGTATTTTTACTAAATCAGAAACAAATTACACAAATAGAAAAGAGAACAAAACAGAGAGAGAGAGAGAGGAACTAACCAGGGCTTACCTCACCTGGCCTTCTCCTGTAACAGGCCGGCCCAGCCCACCACCGCTGCCAGTCACCCTCAGCCTCCCGCTAGGAGGATGAGAGGCGAGTGGCCACCGCACGCCAGCACGCGCGCAACGCCACCTCCACCCTGCCTGCTTCTCCCATCGACGGTCTAGACGCTCCGAAGGCGCCATGCAACCCCCCCGACCGCTCTGGCCCGACCACTCCTCCCCTCCCCTCCTCTAGCTCCCTTCTCCAAGCTCGCCCGTGAGAGCCGAAGCGCACCGACGGCCGTAGCCGTAGCCACCACCACCCCCTCGCCTCTCCGACGCGCCACCGAGCTCCGCCGCATCCTCCTCGTCCTCTCCACCGAGCTACGGGACGCCGGGAGGCCCTGCTTCGTCGTCACCGCGCTCGTCTTCAACCTCTGGCCGCCGGCGACCTCGCCGTCGATTCGCGACGTCCGCCGCCTCCCCGAGCTCGCCGAGGCCACCTCTGCACTTGCCGTGAGCTCCTCTTCCTTCTCCCCTAGCCACGTCGCTCGAGCTGCCCCCTAACCCCGTTGGCCCTCACGGCCGAGAGCTCGGCTTCGCCGGCGATGCCGCCGTCGTGGTCACAGCCACGCACGCTCAAAACTGAGCGCGTCACCGCACTCAGCGCTTCTCTAGGAGCTCGTAGCCACCTCCATCTTCCCCTCCCATGGTTCCTAGTGCTGAACCCAAGCTCGACCGAACTCCGGCTGCCACTCCGCCCAGCGCCGCCGTCGCTACACTGCACCCCAGCACCTGCCGCTGTCCCCTTTGGATGCGTGCGAGTGCCAAGAGCACGCAGAGCCTCTCTGCGCGGCGTTTGGTCGCCGGACAGCAAAACCCGACGCCCTCCGTCGTTTCTGGCTCCGCCAGCGACGAGCCACGGGTGAACTCCAGTGAGTTTGACCCGGGTTGATCCAGTTTGACCCCCCTGGGTCAATGACATGTGGGGCCGGAGTTGGACTAAATTAGCTTAGGCTGTTTTTAACTGCTAATTACTGTCATTAGTGTAATGTGCTACTGACAGGTGGGGCCAGCCCCTGTTAAATTAGTTTAGTTTAAACCTAAACTTAATTAAGCCTTGAGATACTGACGTGTGCGCCAGCCTTTGGGTTAATTAAGTTAGTTAGCTAATTAGCACTAACAGCCTCGGTTAACTGGCTGTGCCACTGACAAGTGGGTCGCAGCCGTCAGGTTTGACCTGGACTGACCCTTTGACCCGCTGACAACAGAGTGACGTCATGCTGACGCAGTAATGTCTTCTGGAATTTAAAATAAATCTTAAATGATTTGTTTATTTCAGAAAATAGCCACAACTTCTAAAAATCACAGAAAATAATCTATAACTCCAATGAAAATAATTTATATATGAAAAATGATCAGAAAAATTCAAGGAATCTGTTTATGGCATTTTCATGCATATTTGAACAAGTTAAACCTGCTGATCATGTCAAATCAATTAAATGGCATTTGAATAATCACATATGAAGTTTGAATTTGAACCTTTGGTTCAAACCAACTTCATTTAATATGGTTGCTAGTTATATTAGCTCAATCAACAACATGTTGCCATGTCATGATCATGCATCATATTGTCGCATTGCATTGATTGTGTTCTCTCTAGTTTGCCGGTGTTGTCCCCTCTCAGTAGACGCTGTTCCGACGATGTGATCGATGACACTGATGAAGACACAGTGCTATATTCAGAAGTGCCAGGCAAGCAAAACCTCATTGAGCATTCCGATACAATCCCACTCTCTCGCTCCTGCTTTCTTTTACTGCTACCTGTTGTGGTAGTTGAACCCCTTTCCACTGCATGCCCTGTCATTGCCATAGTAAATAGTTGAAACCCACTAGCATGAGTAGGAGTTGTTTGAGCCATGTTGTGCCTACTCATTCATGATTTCTGGTTATGCCTGCTATTGCTTAGAGTTGTGTCAGGTCTGATTCATCGAGGATGAATTGGAATGTGGTGAAGATGTCCTACTGTTGAGAGCTAAGTGTGTGAGCACAATTTGGTAAAGGTAGCGATGAGAGGCCATGTAGGAGTACATGGTGGGTTGTCTCATTGCATCCGTCCTCACGAACCGAGTTCTGTGTTTGCGATCCATGACCAGTTACTACCATACATTGGGCCCGAAACCAATGGACCCTCTCGACTTATTAACTGCACTTGTCCTCTGTCCAGGAATTGCAACTAGTTTCTGGTGTTTGTAGTTTACTGGAGGTTGTGCGGAGCGCTGACCCTCGGGGTGGGCTGTGACGCGGCAGGTACGTGGCCCAGTGTACCGGTCGCCCGTTTGGTGACTCGGGAACCCTGTACACATCGTTTGGGGCCGTGAGCGACACCCCGGCCAGATCTCCCCACGGATGGAGCCCAAATAGGCGATAAACCTGGACTAGGGACTTGTGTGGTTAGTCAAGTCGTGGCCGACACCCTCGCTGGGCTTCCGCTTGAAGGTTGCCGAGTACATGTCATGTAAACGACGGTAAGTGGTGAGAGCGTGTGTGAAGAAGTACACCCCTGCAGGGTTATATATGATCTATTCGAATAGCCGTGTCCGCGGAAAAGTGAAAGTGGATACTCTAAAACACACAAGATAAGCGTGAGTGCTATGGATGGCCTTCTCGTAGGGAGATGGGAGCGGATCCATAGTGGTGTATTGATTGGTGAATATGTGGACTCGTGTGCGCCACCTCAAAAGAGTTACTTGCAGTCGTAGTTTAGGATATCCATCGAGTCAAAGCTGGCTTGCTATAGTCAAACTCCACCACCCCCTTTGTCGATACTGATGCATATGTAGCTAGTTCTGATGTAAGTCTTGCTGAGTACCTTTGTACTCACGTTTGCTTAATTTATGTTTTTGCAGAGAGACTTCAGTCTCACTAGTGGTTCCATGTGGACTTCGACGTTTAGCTTGTTACCTCAGCTACGATCTTGTACCCTTGGGAGAGTCTTGTAGATAGTCAGGCTTCTCAGCCTTTTTCATTTGTAGTTGTCTGTACTCAGACATGTTATGCTTCCGTTGCCTGTATGCTCTGTATGTTGGGTCATGTGACCTCTGTTTGTAATACATGCTATGACGGCTCTTCTCGGCCTTTATTAATATGAGTTGTTGAGTTATGTTGTGATGCCAAGTTGTACATCACATACTTGCATGTTATGCGTACGTGTAATATGTATTGCTATGTGTCGGATCCGACACCTAGTTATTTACCCTTGGTAGCCTATCTTACAAGGAAATGCCTCCTAGTGCTTCCACTGAGCCTTGGTAGCTTGCTACTGCTCCGGAACACTTAGGCTGTCCGGCATGTGTCCTTCTTCGTTCCTGTGTCTGTCCCTTAGGGGAAATGTCACGCGTTGTTCCTTTAAGTCCTTGTAGCTTTCTACGACTTGGGTTCATACGTTGATGACCGACACGTTCGTTGCTGGGTCATGTATGCCTGTCTCTGTAATTTAGCGCCACTTTTGGTTTATAACTAGTCATGTCGGCCCGGGTTCTCTGTCATATGGATGCTAGCGACACTATCATATACGTGTGCCAAAATGCACAAACGGTCCCGGGCCAGGTAAGGTGGCACCCATGGGGATACCGTGCGTGAGGCCGCAAAGTGATATGATGTGTTATAGGCTAGACCTGTGTGACTTAGGATCGGGGTCCTGACACTCTGTCCGTCTTCTGGGCTTCTCGAATCTTTCCCAACAAAGTGGACTGAATTTCCAATGTGGCAACATAGCCTCTTGGGACTATCTCTAAGTGAAAATCCCTAAGATCATCGGCTAACTCCTGGGCTAAACGTCCGATTATATATGATAGTATTAACATAACTCTTGCGACTTAGGGCATCCGCCACTACATTGGCTTTTCCTGGATGATAATGCAGTTTCATATCGTAATCCTTTATGAGCTCCAGCCATCTCCTTTGCCCGAGATTCAACTCCTTCTGTGTGAAGATATACTTCAAACTCTTATGATCCGTGTATACATCACAACGGTTTCCAATAAGAAAATATCTCCAGGTTTTGAGTGCGTGCACTACGGCTGCTAACTCCAAATCACGCGTGGCGTAATTTAACTCATGTGGTCGAAGCTAACATGAGGCATAAGACACCACTCTTCCATCTTGCATGAGAACGCCTCCAAGTCCTTGACAAGAAGCGTCACAATACACATGTAAATCCTTGTGTATACCTATAAGAATCAGCACTGGGGCTGTAACCAAATGTTTCTTCAACTCTTGAAAACTGGCCTCACACCCTTCGGTCCACTTATACATAGTTTCCTTCTTCAACAGCTCTGTCATGGGCTTCGCAATCTTTGATAAATTCTCGATGAACCTCCGATAATATCTTACCAGTCTAAGAAAACTGCGAATCTCGCCAATTGAGGTGGGTGCCTTCCATTCTGTGACTGCCTCAACCTTGGCGGGGTCTACGGCTATACCGTCTCCTGATATAACATGTCCAAGGAATCCAACTTCCTTCAACCAAAACTCACATTTGCTGAACTTGGCATATAACTGATGCTCTCGGAGGTTCTCGAGAACTAACCGCAAATGTTCCTTGTGCTCTTATTCATTCTCGGAGTAAATCAATATGTCATCAATGAATACTACCACAAACTTATCCAAGATCTCCATGAATACCTTGTTCATCATACTCATGAAATAGACAAGGGCGTTAGTCAAACCAAATGACGTAACTGTATACTCCTAAAGCTCATACCTCATGGTAAAAGTTGTCTTACGTATATCTTGTTTTCGGATCTTCAGTTGATGATATCCAGATCACAAATCGATGTTAGAGAATACCGTGGCTCCTTGTAGCTAGTCAAATAGATCATTGATCATCGGCAGTGGGTACTTATTCTTGATTGTCACCTCGTTCAGTGCACGATAATCAACCACCATTCTTAAGGATCCATCCTTCTTCTCGACTAAGAGCATTGGGGCTCATCACGGCGATGAACTTAGTCGTATTTAACCTTTATCCATTAACTCCTTGATTTGCTTCTTGATCTCCTTCAGATCATTAGCGGGCATCCGGTAGGGTCTCTTAGATATTGGTCCGGTGCCTGGTAATAGCTCAATTAAGAATTCGATGTCTCTATCCGGTGGCATGCCGGGTAACTCTTCCGGGAATACATCGGGGTAATCCTTCACAATAGGTACTTCCTCCTGAAAAGACTCCTGAGAGTGCATTCACTTGTTTTCTCCTCGATGTGTGCCTTGACACATACTTAATCCTCTTTCCTTCCGGGGTGGTGAGAAGAATTGATCTACTGGCGCAATCAATATTTCCTCCATACTTGGATAGCCAATCCATACCTATGATCATGTCCAAACCTTGGGATTCCAAGACAATTAGGTCTGAGAGAAAAACATGTCTCCCAATGGTCAATGGAACTTGGTAGCATCCTCGGCTAGCCATATACTCTGCTCTAGGGGAACTCACTAACATAGGTGTCTTAAGAGCTACGGTTCGCAACTTATACTTTTCCACGAAACCCCTTGATATGTATGAATGTGATGCACCAGTGTCAAAAAGAACAAGGACAGTAAATGCATTAATCAAAAACTTACCGAGAACTGCGTTGGGCTGATCATCAACCTCCTCCACATTGACATGATTCACTTGTCCTATGGTGGACGGGTTGGGCTTCTTTCCTGAGCTTCCATTACCATTCCCATTCTTTGGCTCAGAACATTCATTGGCGTAATGTCCCGTCTTCCCACACTTGAAACAAGTAACGTGACTCAGATCCTTCTTGGTGGGCGTTAAGGGAGTGGAACGATTCTGATTGTTGCTTCCTCCATTCCCATTGCCATTCCTATGACCACTGTGGTTGTGTGCATTCCCTCCATTGTTAGAATGGATTCCATGGTTGTGAGTGGGATGGTTATGCCCTCCTGAGTATGGAGTGTAGTGGGGCTTCTGCTGAGCTCCAGAGTTATACTTCCCAGCTCCATACTTCCTCTTACGGCTCTCAATCTACTGCTCCTTTCCTTCGATCATGATGGCCTTGTCCACTAGCTCTTGATAGTTATTGTAGGTTGCTAGATTCAGTTGCAAACTCATTTCATCATTGATTCCTTCTAGAAACTTCTCCTGCTTCGCAGCGTCATTGGCCACATCATCTGGCGTATAGCAAGCTAACTGCCTAAAGTCATCCACGTACTGCCCGCAGTACGGTTTCCTTGGCGCAAGTTGCAAAAATCACACTTCTTTAGGCTCATGGCTCCAGCTGACACATGTGCGGTACGAAAAGCTTGCTGAAACTGATCCCATGTAACTGTAGCAAGTGGATAAGTGGCGGTGTAGTTCTACCACCATGCGGCTGCTGGTCCCTCAAGCTGATGTGCGGCAAAGCGCACTTTCTCTGCATCTGTGCTTCCCACAGTTGCTAGCTCTCTCCCCATCTTATGGAGCCAGTCATCGGCAACAATCAGCTTGCTGCTACTAGACAACACCGGCGGTTGCTACCTTAAGAAGCGGGTCAGGTTGTCATGGGGAGGCGGAGCTGGGTAGTTGTTGTTGTTGTTGTTCTGGTTCTGGACAAGTAGTTGCATCAAAGTGTTCTGCTGCTGGATCAACTGGGTGAGCTCAGGGGGAAACTAGAACCCGGGCTCACGTCTTGGTGGCATCTGATGGGTTTAGGGGATGAGAAAAGAATAGAAATGAGGCCTAGTGAGAAATTCACTACCCATATGCACATGAGACAAACAATTTCATATCATATCACTCTATTTTAATCAATAGCACACAAAAGATCCTATTACAAAGCTAGCGAACGATTTTTAACTACTTGCATGAATACTAATGATTATAGGGTGGGCATCTAATAACTTTCATTGGAGGACTCCATGATATCTGCTCCAGCTTCGTCGTCACAGTCACTTTCGTCACTGTCTACGTCGTAATGAGGATGTAGTTCTCCAGGTGAATTCCCATCTTTGGTATGAATGCTGCTATGGACTTGCCGTTCCTGGTGTGAATCATCCCCCATTCCGCATCTCGGCGTCCACAAATCTGGTAAATGGTCTCTTCAAGCTCCTTGTTGTATACTTCGTAGATGTGCCCGAAGGTGATGTGTCCTGCCATGCTCTTTCTCAACTCCCATGTGGGTGCAAAGAATACCAGCTCGAGAGGTTCCATGACTGGTGGAATAGTCCTCCCAGGAACACTCACAGATATCTCCCAACGTTCCTCTTCCGGTAGTGTAGCAGCGAATGTCCCAGTGACGCTTGGTATTCCGATGTGTAGATACCGAGTGACTTCCTTCAAGTGCTTTCTGAAAGGGGTGTCATCATCTGGGTAGGTGAACTTGTTCCCGGGGCTTGACATCTATAGAATGGAGTAGAGAAGAATTAGAATGAGAAGAGAAGAATCTTCCTGTGGCTTATCCTAATGGTCGCGTCTTACAATCAACGTGTGCTCTGATACCATCTTGTAGCGACCATGATTCCAATGAATCGAAGTCTCTGTGCTCAGTGTCATCACTTGATCGGTATGCTAACACACACAGTACTCGAGGATTTATAACAGAGTTTCAATCACACTTAATACATCGAAAAGTCCTCGAAGAGGCAATATTCTTTACACGAATATGGCTGAAGGACATCTAAAATAATAAACTGCGGAAGCTATGAAGAATAGTTGAGTCCATCCAACTCCACGACACACATTGAGTGCATGACAACGACCAATCGCACCTTATTCTTCGTCTAAAAACTCTGCAACATGATATGTTGCAGCCATGTAGGTCAGCACATTGAATATGCGGGCAGGAACATACTGTAATAATGATGAACAATGTCTACAACTATATGCATATACGGCTGGTGGAGGCTGTAAGGTTAAATTTGCATAAAGCTAGTTTTTCCCTACAACAAAGGAATGAATTTTAATTACTACTCCTTCCCTAAACTAATATAAGAGCTTTTAGAATACTAAAATAGTGATTTAAACGCTCTTATATTAGTTTACAGAGGGACTACTTAGTTTAAATTATGCATGAACATTGAGAATGGTACCCCCATCTCAATCCCAAACCACCAAAGTCATTATTAACCCAACAAGTTAAATTAAGTGATGAGATCAGTCCATAATTAAAATACCAGGATACTCAAGATGTCCATAACCGGGGACACGGCTACTCATGAATAGTTTGTACACTCTGCAGATATTTGTGCACTTTTCCCCACAAGACTCGATCTCCTCCGCTTAATTTCTCGCACTGCATGGTGTTCGAGACACGGATGACCGAGACACAATCTTTCAGAAGCATTACCTCTTCACTCCGGGTAGACTGGTACACCTACATTCGCTACATCTGCTAGTCTACCACTGAAAGAGATCACACAACATACTCAACCATGCCAGAGCCCATAATGGCTTGTGGCTGCACACGGAAGTTTTGAGGCATGAAAGATATATGATCCCTTCGAGCCGGGCTGGCATTCCATAGGATGATCACACGGTAACCACGGGATCTCTTTGGGCAACACTGGTATATCCCCAGGTGCCCTGGCAATCACTGGTCCATCCCCAGGGTGCCACAACCAATCCAGCAGATGTGTAGTAAATTTCCACCTTAAAGAATCCCTAAGTTGTTATTACACTCACAACTTTCATGAAAACTCTCATACCAATCCACGTCAACAAGCACGGCTAAGCAATAAATAACAACACATATATTCCTTGGTTTGATCTCAAGTCATTGGGTTCCTACCTCATGAACTACAAAGCATCATCACATATAACTAGTCCTACTCATGCAAGTGTTTGAGGATGTAACTAATGCAAGTAAAACTGGGTATTGAAGAGTATGATCAAAGTATGAACTTGCCTTACTGACGGTCATTGAAACCTAGAGACTCATAGTAGCAAGCTTCGCACTCCGGAAATTCTATCGCAATCAAACAATAGCACACGTAAGGAATCATGCAACAGAATTGGAAAATGAAACTCGAAAGACTCCGAAAACGAGAAAACGTCTCTTGTAACATAAAACAATTTCCAACAGTACCAACATTAAGTGAATTTGGCCTTATCGGAAAGTTTAGGTCAATAGCTTCGATTTGCAAAAAGAATCGACGAAAACGGAGTTATGAAACTCAAGATACGATCAAACGAAGATCAAATTCAAACTGGTTGAATTCAAATTTTAAAACTTTGAAAAATATGTTTGAGTTGATTAACTGGACAGAGGGGATTAAAACGAAAACGTGGGCTTTGGTTTCACTTAATTCCGATAAATGAGTAAAAAGTTGTGATCGAAAGAAGTTCAGGGACTAAACTGTGAAAATAAATAACTACGGATAGGTCCCTGGCTGAAAAAATAAAACTAAAAAGAAAAACTAATAGACGAATATTCACTGTTTTAATCTAACTAACGAATCTGTCCACTTCTAACCCTAACGAGCGAATGTTTGCTAACTAACGGAGCTATATAAAAAATGGATCTAAACGAACTAACCGAAACTAAACCGAAAAAAAAACTGTCTAGGTTTTACCTAGAAAACCGGCGAGAAAATCGGCCGGCGGCGAGGTCTTAGAGACGGCGGCGGCTTCGGCTCGACGGCAGCTCCGGCGGGGCGTCGACTATGGCGAGGGGCGAGGCGAGGGCGGCACGGCGCGGCGGTGCGATCGGCGGGTCGGCGGCGGCACGGGGTGGCGGAGTTGGGCGCGGCAGCGGCGACTAGAGGCGGCATCGGCGGAGCTTTGGCGAGTGGCGGCGGCGGAGCTCTGGCGAGTGGCGGCGACGGCTGTGAGGCTCGGGAATGCGCGGCTTGTAGAAAAACGAAGCGGGGTGGGGTATTTATAGGTTGGGGGGCGACGGTGACTTGGAGGAGGGGCAGGTCGAGGCGGCGGCGGAGTTCGGGTGGACGACGGCGCCAACGGCGTGCGGGAGGCGGAGTCCCGATCGGGGTCAGGGACGACCGCGGGGTGGGCCGGGTTGCGGCTCTGGCGGGCGCGCGCGAGCGTGGGAGGCGGTGGCTTCGGCTGGCCTGGCTGCTGGGCCGGTGCTGGCATGGCGTGGTCGGTTGACTTTTTTTTATAAAACATTTTTCTGAGAAGAAAAATAACCCAAAATAATAAAAATAAAAATACTAAAAATATCAAAAAATTCACAATAATATATTGTCTTATATATGACCTAGTGAACGTTTTTCTAACATAAATAAAAATGCCTAAAAATTAAAATAACTTTTTAATGCAAATTTTAAAAATAGTAAATTCCAAATAAAATCCAATAAAATTATTTTTACTCAAAAATCAAATTACAATATTTTTATTCTGTTTTGAATAAGTCATATTATCTTCTCTCATTTATTTTAAATATTGAAAATTGAAATTTGGCAAAAAAAATAATATTATTGATCCCACCCCACTTGAAAATAATAAAAATGGTGGGCTTCTCTTTGGAAACCTTCCAACTCTCTCACTTGGGTTCTTGAGTTGCTTAAAGTTTTGGATCAATTTTCAAATAACTCAAATTCAAAGATGCTCAAATAATGAATGCATATGAATGTTATATGATAACTTCCAAATTGAAAATTGGGATGTTAAAGTGTTGGTCCAAACTGGGCAGCCTGCGGGGCCTCCTTGGGGAACCCGAGGTATCTGGTTTTACCCGTAGCTTGACCTATCCGGACGTGGTGTGAGACGAGATAGGCGCGGCTGCTATCAGGGTGTCGGCACGCTGGGAGGTCTTGCTGGATTTGTTTTACCATTGTCGAATTGTCTTGTGCACCAGGATTCCGAGTCTGATCGGGTCTTCCCTAAGATAAGGGTTTTTTTACCTCTGCTGATCATGAGAGCTTGTGATGGGCTAAGTTGGGACACCCCTACAGGGTTATGATCTTTCGGAAGCCATGCCCATGGTTATGTGGCAGATTGGAATTTGTTAATGTCCGGTTGTAGAAAACTTGACAGAGGATCCGGAATAAAATACACCAACCGCGTGAGTAACCGTGATCGTCCCTTTTCAATTTGAGAAGAGAACACGGTTGGGTTATGCTTGACTCGTAGGTAGTTCAGGATCACTTAGCGATCATTACTAGTGTGCGACCGTTTGCATAGAGGCTCTTCTTATTTTTGTACTCGTAAGTTAGCCACCATATAGTGCTTAACCGCTGCTGCAACCTCGCCACTTAACCTCTCCATACCCATTAAGCTTAGCTTGTCTTGATACCCATGGTTATGGGATTACTAAGTCCTCGTGGCTCACAGATACGACGACAACAGTTGCAGGTGCAGGTTTCCGATGACTTGACGCGAGAGAGATGTTACTTGTGTTGGATTTATTTCTTCTTCTTCTTTGTCGGTCTTCGGATAGGTTCTTGGTCGGCAGCCTAGGATAGTAGGATGGATTTCATTGTGTTTTCATGTTTTTCATCCGTAGACGGATGCCTTGTGTATGATGATGATGTATCCATGTGGAAAATGTATGACTTGCTGTATCCCCACCTATTTATAATGGTACGATGTAATGATTGTTCGAAATATTCCCTAGAGGAAATAATAAATTGGTTATTATTATATTTCCTTGTTCATGATAATTGTCTATTGTTCATGCTTTAATTGTATTATCTGGAAACGGTAATGCATGTGTGAATACATAGACCACAACATGTCCCTAGTGAGCCTCTAGTTGACTAGCTCGTTGATCAATAGATGTTTACAGTTTCCTCACCATGGACATTGGATGTCATTGATAATGGGATCACATCATTAGGAGGATGATGTGATGGACAAGACCCAATCCTAAGCCTAGAACAAGATCGTGGAGTTCGTATGCTAAAGCTTTTCCAATGTCAAGTATCCGTTCCTTAGACCATGAGGTTGTGCAACTCCCGAATACCATAGGAATACTTTGGGTGTGCCAAACGTCACAACGTAACTGGGTAGCTATAAAGGTACACTACGGGTACCCCCGAAAACATCTATTGGGTTGGCACGAACCGAGACTGGGATTTGTCACTCCGTATGACGGAGAGGTATCCCCGAAAACATCTCTGGGCCCACTCGGCAAGACATCATCGTAATGAGCTCAATGTGATTAAGGGGTTGGTCATGGCATGATGTATTATGGAACGAGTAAAGAGAATTGCCGTAACGAGATTGAACAAGGTATCGGTATACCGACGATCGAATCTTAGGCAAGTACTATACAGGTAGACAAAGGGAATCATATACGGGATTGATTGAATCCTTGACATCATGGTTCATCCGATTATATCATCGTGGAACATGCGGGAGCCAACATGGGTATCCAGATCCCGCTATTGGTTATTGTCCGGAGAGATGTCTCGGTCATGTCTGCATGGTTCTCGAACCCGTAGGGTCTACACACTTAAGGTTCGATGACGCTAGGGTTATAGGGAATAGATGTACGTGGTTACCGAATGTTGCTCGGAGTCCGGATGAGATCCCGGACATTACGCGGAGTTCCGGAATGTTCCCAGGTTAAATATTTATATATGGGAAGTCATCATACAGTCGCCGAAATTGTTTGGGGGTATGTCAGTATTGTACTGGGGCCACCCAAGGGGTTCCGGGAGGGTCCACCTGCCCCGAAGAGCCCTGTGGGCTGTATATGGGGAGGGACCAGCCCCTAAGTGGGCTGGGCGCCTCCCCCTAGAGCCAATGCGCCTAGGGTTTGGGGGAAACCCTAAGGGGAGCGCCCCCTAGCTTGGGGGGCAAGCCACGCACTCTGGCCGCCGCCTCCTCATCAGATCTCATCTGAGGGGGCCGCCCCCTCTCCCTTGCCCCTATATATATGTGGGGGTGGGAGGGTAGCTGCACCCAAGCCCTGGTGCAGCCCTCCCCCTCTTCCTAGTCCTCCTCCTCTCCCGCGGTGCTTGGCGAAGCCGTGTAGGATTGCCACGCTCCTCCACCACCACCACGCCATCGTGCTGCTGCTGGACGGAGTCTTCCCCAACCTCTCCCTCTCTCCTTGCTGGATCAAGGGGCGAGAGACGTCACCGAGCTGCACGTTTGTTGAACGTGGTGGCACCGTTGTTCGGTGCTTAGATCGGATTCGGCCGCGATCTGAATCACTTTGTGTACGACTCCACCGAACGTGTTCTTGCAATGCTTCCGCATCGCGATCTTCAAAGGTATGAAGATGCACTCCCCTCTTGTTGCTAGTAATCTCCATTGATGGATCTTGGTGATACGTAGGAAATTTTTGATTTTCTGCAACGATCCACAATAGTGGCATCATGAGCTAGGTCTATGCGTAGTTACTATGCACGAGTAGAACACAAGATTGTTGTGGGCATAGATCACGTCAATTTAATTACTTGTCGCTACTACTATTATCTTGATCCGACGGCATCGTGGGATGAAACGGCCCAGACCGACCTTACACGTACGCTTATGTGAGACAGGTTCCACCGACTGACATGCACTAGTTACATAAGGTGGCTAGCAGGTGTCTATCTCTCCCACTTTAGTCGCATCGGATTTGATGAAAAGGGTCCTTATGAACTGTAAATAGAAATCGGCATATCACGTTGTGGTTTTGGCGTAGGTAATAAACGTTCTTGCTAGAAACCTATAGCAGCCACGTAAAAACATGCAAGAACAATTAGAGGACGTCTAACTTGTTCTTGCAGCATGTGTCGTGTGATGTGATATGGCCAAAAGGATGTGATGAATGATATATATGTGATGTATGAGATTGATCATGTTCTTGTAATAGGAATCATGACTTGCATGTCGATGAGTATGACAACCGGCAGGAGCCATATGAGTTGTCTTATTTTATTGTATGTCCTATGTGTCATTGAAAACGCCATGTAATTACTTTACTTTATTGTTAACCGTTAGCCATAATAGTAGAAGTAACGTGTGGCGAGACAACTTCATGAAGACACGATGATGGAAATCATGATGATGGAGATCATGGTGTCATGCCGGTGACAATGATGATCATGGAGCCCCGAAGATGAAGATCAAAAGGAGCAAAATGATATTGGCCATATCATGTCACTATTTGATTGCATGTGATGTTTATCATGTTTTTCATCTTATTTTCTTAGAACGATAGTAGTAAATAAGATGATCTCTCACTAAAATTTCAAGAATTGTGTTCCCCCTAACTGTGCACCGTTGCTAAGGTTCGTTGTTCTGAAGCACCAGGTGATGATCGGGTGTCATAGGTTCTAACGTTCGCATACAATGGGTGTAAGCCAGATTTACACACGCGATACACTTAGGGTTGACTTGATGAGCCTATCATGTACAGACATGGACTCGAAACATGGAAGACCGGAAGGTTGAACATGAGTCGTATAGAAGATATGATCAACATGAAGATGTTCACCGTTGTTGACTAGTCTGTCTCACGTGATGATCGGACACGGCCTAGTCTATTCGGATCATGTAACACTTAGATGACTAGAGAGATGTCCATCTAAATGGGAGTTCATTAAATTTGTTTAGATGAACTTAATTCTCATGAACATAGTCTAAGATCTTTACAATATGTCTTGTAGATCAAATGGCCCACGCTAATGTTGCCATCAACTTCAATGCGTTCCTAGAGAAAACCAAGCTGAAAGACGATGGTAGAAACTATACGGATTGGGTCCGTAACTTGAGGATCATCCTCATTGCTGCCAAGAAAGCAGATGTCCTTGAAGCACCGCTAGTTGATGCACCCGTTTTCCCAGCAACTCAAGACGTTATGAACGCCTGGCAGTCGCGTAGTGATGATTACTCCCTGGTTCAGTGCGGCATAGTTTACAACATAGAATCGGGGCTCCAAAAGAGTTTTGAGCAGCACAGAGCATATGAGATGTTCCAAGAGCTGAAAATGGTTTTCCAAGCTCATGACTGAGTCGAGAGATATGAAGTCTCCGAAAAGTTCTATAGTTGTAAGATGGAGGAGAATAGTTTTATGAGCGAGCATATACTCAAAAAGTCTGGGTTACATAACCGCTTGTCTCAGCTGGGAGTTAA
This sequence comes from Secale cereale, assembly GCA_902687465.1. NCBI lineage: Eukaryota > Viridiplantae > Streptophyta > Magnoliopsida > Poales > Poaceae > Secale > Secale cereale. The sequence continues at coordinate 513,206,897 of LR738711.1, forward strand.
TCTCCCAGATGACGCGGTCGTTGATAGAATCCTTCAGTCGCTCCCACCTAGCTACAAGAGCTTTGTGATGAACTTCAATATGCAAGGGATGGAGAAGTCCATTCCCGAGGTGTATTCAATGCTGAAATCAGCAGAGGTGGAGATCAAAAAGGAACATCAAGTGTTGATGGTGAATAAAACCACCACGTTCAAGGAAGGCAAGGGTAAGAAGAACTTCAAGAAGGACGGCAAGGGAGTTGCCGCGCCCGGTAAGCCAGTTGTCGGGAAGAAGCCAAAGAATGGACCCAAGCCTGAGACTAAGTGCTTTTATTGCAAGGGAACGCGTCACTGGAAGCGGAACTGCCCCAAATACTTAGCGGATAAGAAGGCCGGCAAACGTCAAAAGGTATATGTGATATAAATGTTATTGATGTGTACCTTACCAGCGCTCGTAGTAGCTCTTGGGTATTTGATACCAGAGCAGTTGCTCACATTTGTAACTCAAAGCAGGAGCTGCAGAATAAGTGGAGACTGGCGAAGGACGAGGTGACGATGCGCGTCGGGAATGGTTCCATGGTCGATGTGTTCGCCGTCGGCACACTACCTCTGCATCTACCTTCGGGATTAGTTTTAAACCTCAATAATTGTTATTTAGTACCAGCTTTGAGCATGAACATTGTATCTGGATCTCGTTTAAGGCGGGATGTCTACTCATTTAAATCTGAGAATAATGGTTGTTGTATTTATATGAGAGAAATGTTTTATGGTCATGCCCCGCTGGTCAATGGTTTATTCTTAATGAATCTCGAACGTGATGTTACACATATTCATAATGTGGATGCCAAAAGATGTAAGGTTGATAATGATAGTCCCACATACTTGTGGCACTGCCTTCTTGGTCATATTGGTGTCAAACGTATGAAGAAGCTCCATGCAGATGGGCTTTTGGAGTCTCTTTATTATGAATTATTTGACACGTGCGAACCATGCCTTTTGGGTAAGATGACCAAGACTCCGTTCTCCGGAACAATTGAGCGAGCAACCAACTTGTTGGAAACCATACATACCGATGTGTGCGGTCCAATGAGTGTTGAAGCTCGCGGTGGCTATCGTTATGTTCTCACCCTCACTGATGACTTAAGTAGATGTGGGTATGTCTACTTGATGAAACACAAGTCTGAGACCTTTGAAAAGTTCAAGGAATTTCAGAATGAGGTTGAGAATCAACGTGATAGAAAAATAAAGTTCTTACGATCAGATTGTGGAGGAGAATATTTAAGTCACGAATTTGCCACGCACCTAAGGAAATGTGGAATTGTTTCACAATTGACGCTGCCTGGAACACCTCAACGTAATGGTTTATCCGAACATCGTAATCGTACTATGCTGGACATGGTGCGATCTATGATGTCTCTTACCGACTTACCACTATCATTTTGGGGTTATGCTTTAGAGACTGTTGCATTCACTTTAAATAGGGCACCGTCTAAATCTGTTGAGACGACACCGTATGAACTATGGTTTGGGAAGAAACCTAAGTTGTCGTTTCTAAAAGTTTGGGGATGCGATGCTTATGTCAAGAAACTTCAACCTGAAAAGCTCGAACCCAAATCGGAAAAATGCATCTTCATAGGATACCCTAAGGAAACTATTGGGTATACCTTCTACCTCAGATCCGAAGGAAAGGTCTTTGTTGCCAAGAACGGGTCCTTTCTGGAGAAAGAGTTTCTCTCGAAAGAAGTATGTGGGAGGAAAGTGGAACTCGATGAGGTGACTGTCACCCCTCTCGAACCGAAATGTAGCGCAGCGTAGGAAGATGTTTCTGTCGAGCCTGCACCGACTAGAGAGGAAGGTAATGATAACGATCATGAAGCTTCGGATCAAGTTACTGCTGAACTTCGTAGGTCCACAAGGACACGTTCCGCACTAGAGTGGTACGGCAACCCTGTCCTGGAAATCATGTTGTTAGACAACGGTGAACCTTCAACTATGAAGAAGCGATGGCGGGCCCGGATTCCAACAAATGGCTTGAAGCCATGAAATCCGAGATAGGATCCATGTATGATAACAAAGTATGGACTTTGGTTGACTTGCCAGATGATCGGCGAGCCATAGAAAATAAATGGATCTTTAAAAAGAAGACTGATGCAGATGGAAATGTGACCATCTATAAGGCTCGGCTTGTCGCTAAACGTTATCGACAATTCAAGGGATTGACTATGATGAGACTTTCTCTCCCATAGCGATGTTGAAGTCCGTCCGAATCATGTTAGCAATTACCGCATTCTATGATTATGAGATATGGCAAATGCACGTCAAAACGGCATTCCTTAACGGCTTCCTTAAGGAAGAATTGTATATGATGCAACCGTAAGGTTTTTTCAATCCTCAGAATGCTAACAAGGTATGCAAACTCTAGCGCTCCATCTATGGGTTGGTGCAAGCAACTCGGAGTTGGAACATTCGCTTTGCTGAGGTAATCAAAGTGTTTGGGTTCATACAGACTTATGGAGAAGCCTGTATTTACAAGAAAGTGAGTGGGAGCTCTGTAGCATTTGTCATATTATATGTGGATGACATATTGTTGATGGGAAATGATGTAGAACTCTTGGAAGGCATAAAGGCCTACTTGAATAAGTGTTTTTCAATGAAGGACCTTGGAGAAGCTGCTTACATATTAGGCATCAAGATCTATATAGATAGATCGAGACGCCTCATTGGTATTTCACAAAGCACATATCTTGACAAGATATTGAAGAAGTTCAATATGGATCAGTCCTAGAAAGGGTTCTTGCCTGTATTGCAAGGTATGAAATTGAGCGCTACTCAATGCCAGACCTCGGCAGAAGATAGAGAAAAGATAAGTGTCATCCCCTATGCCTCAGCCATAGGTTCTATTATGTATGACACGTTGTGTACCAGACCTGATGTGAACCTTTCTATAAGTTTGGTGGGGAGGCACCAAAGTGATCCCGGTATGGAACACTGGACAGCGGTCAAGAACATCCTGAAGTACCTAAAAAGCACTAAGGATATGTTTCTCATTTATGGAGGTGACTAAGAGCTCGTCATAAAGGGTTATGTCGATGCTAGCTTCGACACAGATCTGGATGACTCTAAGTCAAAAACCGGATACGTGTATATTTTGAATGGTGGGGTAGTCAGCTGGTGCAGTTGCAAGCAAAGCGTTGTGGCGGGATCTACATGTGAAGCGGAGTACATAGCTACTTCCGAAGCAGCGCAGGAAGGAGTCTGGATGAAGGAGTTCATCACCGACATAGGAGTTATTCCAAGCGCGTCGGGCCCGATGACTCTCTTCTGTGACAACACTTGAGCTATTGCCATTGCCAAGGAGCACAGGTTTCACAAGAAGACCGAGCACATCAAGCGCCATTTCAACTCCTTCCGAAATTATATTCAAGATGGAGACATGGATATATTTAAAGTGCATACAGATCTGAATGTCGCAGATCTGTTGACGAAACCTCTTCCACGAGCAAAACATGATCAACACCAGAACTCCATGGGTGTTCGATTCATCACAATGTAACTAGATTATTGACTCTAGTGCAAGTGGGAGACTATTGGAAATATGCCCTAGAGGCAATAAGAAAATGGTTATTATTATATTTCCTTGTTCATGATAATTGTATATTGTTCATGCTTTAATTGTATTATCTGGAAATAGTAATGTATGTGTAAATACATAGACCACAACATGTCCCTAGTGAGCCTCTAGTTGACTAGCTCGTTGATCAATGGATGGTTACACTTTCCTGACCATGGACATTGGATGTCATTGATAACGGGATCACATCATTAGGAGAATGATGTGATGGACAAGACCCAATCCTATGCCTAGCACAAGATCGTGTAGTTCATATGCTAAACCTTTTCCAATGTCAAGTATCTGTTCCTTAGACCATGAGGTTGTGCAACTCCCGGATATCGTAGGAATACTTTGGGTGTGCCAAACGTCACAACGTAACTGGGTGCCTATAATGGTACACTACGGGTATCCCCGAAAGCATCTGTTGAGTTGGCACGAACCGAGACTGGGATTTGTCACTCTGTATGACGGAGAGGTATCTCTGGGCCCACACGGTAAGGCATCATCGTAATGAGCTCAATGTGACTAAGGGGTTGGTCACGGGATGATGTATTACGGAACAAGTAAAGAGACTTGCGTAACGAGATTGAACAAGGTACCAGTATACCGACGATCGAATCTCGGGCAAGTACTATACCGTTAGACAAAGGGAATCATATACGGGATTGATTGAATCCTTGACATCGTGGTTCATCTGATGAGATCATCGTGGAACATGTGGGAGCCAACATGGGTATCTAGATCACTCTGTTGGTTATTGGCCAGAGAGATGTCTCGGTCATGTCTGCATGGTTCCCAAACCCATAGGGTCTACACACTTAACGTTCGATGACGCTAGGGTTATAGGGAATAGATGTACGCAGTTACCGAATGTTGTTCGGAGTCCTAGATGAGATCTCGGATGTCACGAAGAGTTTCGGAATTGTCCGGAGTTAAAGACTTTTATATGGGAAATCATCATACGGTCGCCGGAAGTGTTGGGCGGTATGCCGGTATTGTACCAGGGCCACCGAAGGGGTTTTGGGGGTCCACCTAGCCCGGAGGGCCTTTTGGGCTGTATATGGAGAGGGAACTGCCCCTAAGTGGGCTGGGCGCCTACCCCCCTAGGGCCCAGGCGCCTAGGGTTTGGGGGAAACCCTAAGGGGGCGCCCCCTGGCTTGGGGGGAAGCCACCCCCTATGGCCGCCGCCCCCCTCTCCCTTGCCCCTATATATATGTGGGGGTGGGATGGCAGCCGCACCCAAGCCCAGGCGCAGCCCTCCCCATCTCCCAAGTCCTCCTCCTCTCCCGCGGTGCTTGGCGAAGCCCTGCAGGATTGCCACGCTCCTCCACCACCACCACGCCATCGTGCTGCTGCTGGACGGAGTCTTCCCCAACCTCTCCCTCTCTCCTTGCCGAATCAAGGCGTGGGAGACGTCACCGGGTTGCACGTGTGTTGAATGCAGAGGCACCGTTGTTCGGTGCTTAGATCAGATTCGGCCACGATCTGCATCGCTTCGTGTACGACTCCACCGACCGCGTTCTTGCAACGCTTCCGAATCGCGATCTTCAAAGGTATGAAGATGCACTCCTCTCTCGTTGCTAGTAAACTCCATAGATGAATCTAGGTGATACGTAGGAAATTATTGATTTTCTACAATGATCCCCAACAATGATATCCATCTTGCTAAGCACCCGAAATGCGGTTGTGCCCCAATCACGAGTTCAGCATGTGATCGGGATAGAATCGCATCTTGAGCGTAACAAAGACGGACTCGGAGGCGACCCGGGTAGGCACCGGGGAGACTTCTCCCCCGTGCCAGAATGATCTCCTCCGCGTCCTTCCCGATGATGATGACGACGGTGAGCGGCAGGCCAGGGAGTCTCCACGCTCCACAGGAGTTACTACAAGGTTGAAGGGCACCCCCCAAAGAATCCGCATGCCGGGATTCCGAAGAGGGGAAGGTCGGCGTTGATCCCTCAAGGTGGTTCCCCTGCTTCGGCTCTGGTAGGCACAGGTGAGAGCCCGGCTGCCGCGCCCTCATCTGCTCCTGGGGCCCAGGTGCCGTTGCCCCCGACCATGAGGCTCACGGGCTTCGTGCTCAAGAAGAGGGTGAGGGATTACGCTGCCGTGGACCAGTAAGTGCTTCGCCCTGATCCTTGTCCTGTATTTGCTGCTGCTTCTTGATGCTTCTCCTTTGCGTTGTTAGGCCAGTGTCGGTGACGAAGAAGAAGAGGGAGTCGGTGGTGACCCCTGCGGCTCAACCGCCTGTCGTGGTCGTTCCGCCCCTTGGGCGGGGGCGGGCGGGGGGGGGGGG
>LR738711.1:513212966-513240075 GCA_902687465.1 Secale cereale
GCGTCCATGTTTCACCTGCCGGATCGCCCTTGCAAGGTCCCGAGACTTGTCTGAAGAAGGTGGCCCCTGTGACCAAGCCGGCTCCATAGGCGCCATCCCCTGGCTCGCCCTCCGGAGCTTCGAGGGCTCAGGAGCCCCCTATCTCTTCTGATGCGGCTGCCTCGCAAGTATTGGTGCCAGCGGCGCCTCCTCCTCCTTCCGCTGAGCTGCCGAGCCGCGACCTTCCTGCTTCACCTGACGTCCTGGAGAAGGCCATCTCAGTGCTGACTCAGCTTGGCGATGACCTCCAAGGTCCTGATCACCGCCCGGCATCGAGGCGCTTGGATCTAGTCTCGGGGTGGTTGCGGTCCGATGCAGTTGTCCGTGAAGCCTGGAGCGAGGCCATCAAGGCCTCCGAGGAAGGTGAGCAGGCTGCAGGCATAGCCGAGGCAGAGCGTGACGTGGCACTGAAGGACGCGAAGGCTGCGGAGGGAAGCTGCCTGAAGCTGGAGGCCGAGTTGAAGGCCTTTCACGACCAACAAGTCGTGGAGGCCCACCAGCTCGAGGCGCAGGAGGAGAGGCTGAAGGACCGGGAGGACGCAGTCACTGGCCGTGACATCGAGTTGGAAGATTCGGCACGAGAGCAGGCCGCAGGCGCGGCCGTCTTGAGAAGCTGAAGGAGGAGACAGAGGAAAAGATGGTCCAGCTAGTAGCCAAGGCAAAGGTTCTGGCTGAAGACCGTGTGGCCTTCGAATCCCTCGAGCTGAAGTCCCGCGCAGCCCTGTAGGAGCTCTATAGGAAGGGCCGGAAGAAGCCACTAGTGACCGCCGAGGAAGGCCCCGCCAAGCTGCTGCCTCAACTAGTCAAGGCGCTCGAGGGAGTTGTCAATGCGATCGGCCCAATAGTGGAAGGGGAGGCCGGTTCACTTTCTGCTTCGGCCTTGATGCGCGTCTTCAGCCACCTCTACCTGCACGACCCGGGCATCGACCTCGGGGCCCTGCTTGAGCCTCTGGATGAAGAGCGCTGCACAGCCGCTGCCGAAGCCGTGGAGGACCTGGTTGATGCCCTGCTGGAGAAGTTCCTCGCCATCAACCATGCATCCTCTGCTGGTGGCGCCGCCGACCCTACGACTGCGGCCGATGGTGATGCTAACGTCGAGGGGGCGCTCCTTGCGGGTGACGATAATGCCCAAACCTGAAGATGAGTCACGCCGGTAGCGCTTTCCTCTGCTTTTATTTCCGGCAATAAACACCGTGCCTCATGGAGGCGTTTAAACTTATGCCTGGGTATTTGAAGAACGGTATGTTTGGTAATAATTACTAGGATTTCGCGACCTCCTTCCCACCTGCCCTAGCGTTCGGCGTCGGTAGAGCCTAACCTGGCGTATACCTTAGCCGCTGCTGGCTCATCCGGATCGCCAGGACGAGGCCAGGGAGTAAGGGGCTACGTGGCCAGTTAGGCTCCTGAGATGCGATGATCATGAGTCCACCTTGACATACTAATAGGCCTCGGGAAGGGGACGTGAAACCAGGCCTTAGTGTTCTACGTCCGCAGAGCCCGACTCCGCGCATACCTCAGCCGTCGCTGGCTCGTCCGGATCACCAGGACAAGGCCTGGGAGTGATGGGCTATGGGGCCAGTTAGGCTCCTGAGACACGATGCTTAGGAGTCATCCTTGACGTGCAAACGGACCTTTGGGTGAGAATACGTAGCCATGCCTCGTTGTTCTGCGTCGGCAGAGCCAGGCCACGCACGTACCTCAGTCGCCGCTGGCTCGTCCGGATCACCAGGATGAGGCTAGGGAGTGAGGGGCTACGTGACCAGTTAGGCTCCTGAGACGCGATGCTCAGGAGTCCTCCTTGACGTGCAAACAGACCTTCATACCTGTTTGGTGGGGCGTACGCTAGGCGTGACCGGGGCGTAGCCCCCGTGCCCAGCCCCCGTCGCGCGGCTCTCCCGAGGGGAGGCGTTTTAACGAGGCCAGGCACCGTGCCTGACAGCTCCTTGAGGTTGATGTGGCCAAGGGGCCGCCCTCGGTTGTTTATCACTAGCGCGGAGCATGGTGGTTCTGCACTAGCAAGCGCATAGCCGCTCCTCGACCGTATCGACTGCCTGCACGGAGCATGGTGCTTCCACTGGTCGTGGGTGGGGGCTCCCTCTGAGTGGATCCCCCGGGGCGTGTACATCCCCGCCCTGACATGTCGCTTGCACGGCAGGGCCGACGAGGTGTGTCTGGGCACCCATGAGCCAGTGCGGGACTCACAAGGCCCTACCTCAAGGTGGGTTGCACCTGGTCTTGATCCTTGGTAGCTGCAGGAGGCCTTGCGAGATGGTTAGGCAACCTGCGCCGAATGAATTTCCTGAGGCAATCACATGAGAAAGCCAGACAACAACGACGCGAGGAGGTGACGTGAACGGCGCCAGCCCACTAGATAGAGCTCAGTCATTGGATTTATCGACGCTGCAGGCACGAACTCGAGCATAGATGCCGTGCGCAGACTTCTCGTGTGATTGATCCTGAAGAAAAGCAAACGAAGCTCAGCTCCCTTGGTGGAGGGGCACTGAGGTGTGAGATATTCTAAGTATCAGGTGTTGGGAAGGCATAAGCATGAAGTAGACTCACGAAAAGGGGTAAACTAGCTTAGGTGATGTTGGGCGATTGATACGTTTCCAACATATCTATAATTTTTTATTGTTCCATGCTATTATATTATCTGTTTTGGATGTTAAAGTGGCTTTATTATTCACTTTTATATATTTTTGGGTCTAACCTACTAACCCAAGGACCAGTGCAAATTGTCGTTTTTTGCCTATTTCAGTGTTTCGCAGAGAATGAATATCAAACGGGGTCCATATAGAATGAAACCTTCAGGAGAGTCGTTTTTGGAACAATTGCAACACAGAAGACTTGGAGTACACGCCAGGAAAGAAATGAGGTGGCCACGAGGGCAGGGGGCTCGCCTAGGGGGGTAGACGCACCCCCCACCCTCGTAGGCCTCTCGTTGCTCCCCTGACGTGCGTCTTCCTCCTATATATATCCACATACCCTGAAAACATCCGAGAGCACCACGAAACCCTAATTCTACCACTGCAACCTTCTATACCCGAGAGATCCCATCTTGGGGCATGTTCGGGAGCTCCACCAGAAGGGGCATCAATCACGGAGGGCTTCTACATAAACACCATAGCCTCTCCGGTGCGTTGTGAGTAGTTTACTACAGACCTTCGGGTCCATAGTTATTAGCTAGATGGCTTCTTCTCTCTCTTTGGATCTTTATACAAAGTTCTCCTCGATCTTCTTGGGGATCTATTCAATGTAATTCCTTTGCGGTGTGTTTGTTGAGATCCGATGAATTGTGGGTTTACGATCAAGATTATCTTTGAACAATATTTGATTCCTTTTTCAAATCTGTTATGCACGATTTAAATATCTTTGCAAGTCTCTTCGAATTATCAGTTTGGTGTGGCCTACTAGATTGATCTTTCTTGCAATGGGAGAAGTGGTTAGCTTTGGGTTCAATCTTTCCGTGTCCTTTCCCAATGACAGCAGGGGCAGCAAGGCAGGTATTGTATTGTTGTCATCGACGATAAAAAGATGGGGTTTACATCATATTGCATTTGTTTTTCCCTCTGCATCATATCATCTTGCTTAAGGCGTTACTCTGTTCTTATGAACTTAATACTCTAGATGCATGCTGGATGGCGGTCGATGTGTGGAGTAATACTAGTAGATGCAGAATCATTTCGGTTTACTTGTCACGGACGTGATGCCTATATAAAATGATCATGCCTAGATATTCTCATAACTATGCGCTTTTCTATCAATTGCTCGACGGTAATTTGTTCACCCACCGTAGAAATCTGCTATCATGAGAGAAGCCTCTAGTGAAACCTATGGCCCCCGGGTCTATCTTCCATTATATCAATCTTCCATCAACTATTTATCTTTCCTTTACTTTTATTTTGCAATATTTACTTTCAATCTTTAATAAAAATACCAAAAATATTATCTTATTATCTCTATCAGATCTCACTTTTGCAAGTGGTCGAGAAGGGATTGACAACCCCTTTATCGTGTTAGTTGCAAGGTTCTTATTTGTTTGTGTAGGGACGAGGGACTCGCGCGTGGTCTCCTACTGGATTGATACCTTGGTTCTCAAAAAATGAGGGAAATACTTACGGTACTGTGCTGCATCAACCTTTCCTCTTCAAGGGAAAAACAACGCAAGCTCAAGAGGTAGCAAGAAGAATTTATGGCGCCGTTGCTGGGGAGACTTACGCCAAGTCAGGCCAAGATTAGGTGTCCCGTCAACTTGCCAATTTCTGGCGCCGTTGCCGGGGAGATCTACGCAAAAGTTATATACCAAATACCCATCACAAACACTTATCCCTCGCATTACATTATTTTCCATTTGCCTCTCGTTTTCCTCTCCCCCACTTCACCCTTGCCGTTTTATTCGCCCTTTTTCCGTTTGCCTCTTTTCGCTCGCTTCTTGTTTGCTTGTGTGTTGGATTTCTTGTTCGTCACTATGGCTCAAGACAATACCAAATTGTGTGACTTTTCCAATACCAACAATAATGACTTTATTAGCACTCCCATTGCTCCTATTATCTGTGCTGAATCTTGTGAAATCAATGCTGCTATGTTAAACCTTATTATGAAAGATCAATTCTCCAGGCTTCCTAGTGAAGATGCCGCTACCCATCTAAACATCTTTATTGATTTGTGCGATATGCAAAAGAAGAGAGATACGGATAATGATATTGTTAAATTGAAGCTATTTCCATTTTTGCTTAGAGATCGTGCTAAAACTTGGTTCTCTTCTTTGCCTAGAAATAGTATTGATTCATGGAATAAGTGCAAAGATGCCTTTATCTCCAAGTATTTTCCTCCCGCTAATATTATCTCTTTTAGAAATGATAATATGAATATTAAGCAACTTGATCATGAGCATGTTGCACAAGCTTGGGAGAGGATGAAATTAATGATATGTAATTGCCCTACACATAGTTTGAACATATGGATGATTATACAAAACTTTTATGCTGGATTGAATTTTTCTTCTAGAAATCTTTTAGACTCGGCCGCATGGGGCACTTTCATGGAAATCACTTTAGGGGAAGCTACTAAACTCCTAGATAATATTATGGTTAATTACTCTCAATGGCACACAGAAAGATCTACTAGTAAAAAAGTACATGCTATTGAAGAGATTAGTGTTTTGAGTGGAAAGATGGATGAACTTATGAAATTATTTGCTACTAAGAGTGTGTCCTCTGATCCTAATGATATGCCTTTGTCCACGTTGATTGATAATAATATTGAATCTATGGATGTGAATTTTGTTGGTAGGAATAATTTTGGTGACAACGCATACAGAGGAAACTTCAATTCTAGGCCTTTCCTAGTAATTCCTCTAATAATTATGGTAATTCCTACAACAACTCTTATGATAATTTTAATAAGATGCCCTCTGAATTTGAGACTAGTGTTAAAGAATTTATGAATTCGCAAAATAATTTCAATGCTTTGCTTGAAGAAAAAATGCATAAGATTAATGAGTTGGCTACGAACGTTGATAGAATTTCTCTTGATGTTGATTCTTTGAAACTTAGATCTCTCCCACCTAAGCATGATATCAATGAGTCTCTCAAAGCCATGAGAATTTCCATTGATGAGTGCAAAGAAAGAAGCGCTAGGATGCGTGCTAAAAGAGATTGCTTTGTGAATTCGTGTTCTTCTAGCTTTCATGATAATAATAATGAAGATCTAAAAGTGATTGATGTGTCCCCTATTAAATCCTGGTTTTCTAATATGAATCTTGATAAATATGGGGATGGAGATGAGTCAACTTTAGTTAAAAGGCGTCTCAATGATTCAGAGTTTTTAGATCTTGATGCTAAAATTGTTAAAAGTGGGATAGAAGAGGTCAAAACTTTACGTAGCAACGAACCAACTATTTTGGATTTCAAGGGATTTAATTATGATAATTTCTCTTTGATAGATTGTATTTCCTTGTTGCAATCCGTGCTAAATTCTCCTCATGCTTATTGTAAAAATAAAGCCTTTACCAAACACATAGTTGATGCTTTAATGCAATCTTATGAAGAAAAACTTGAATTAGAAGTTTCTACCCTAGAAAACTTTATGATGAGCGGGAACCTATTATTAAAATTAAGATTAAAGATCATGAAAGCTATGCTTTGTGTGATTTGGGTGCTAGTGTCTCCACAATTCCAAAAACTTTGTTTGATATGTTAGGTATCCTTGAACTTGATGATTGTTCTTTAAATTTGCATCTTGCGGATTCTACCATTAAGAAACCTATGGGAAGGATTAATGATGTTCTTATTGTTGCAAATAAGAATTATGTGCCCCTAGATTTCATCGTTCTTGATATAGATTGCAATCCTACATGTCCTATTATTCTTGGTAGACCTTTCCTTAGAACGATTGGTGCAATTATTGATATAAAGGATGGAAATATTAGATTCAAATTTCCTTTAAGGAAAGGCATGGAACACTTTCCTAGATAGAAAATTAAATTTCCTTATGAATCTATTATGAGAGCCACTTATGGATTGCCTACCAAAGATGGCAATACCTAGATCTATTCTTGTATCATGCCTAGCTAGGGGCGTTAAACGATAGCGCTTGTTGGGAGATAACCCAATTTTATTTTCTTTTCTTTTGCTTCTGTTTAGTGATAAATAATCTCTACTCCTAATGTCTGAGTTGGTGAATAGTCTCCACGGTTTATTTTCGTCCCACCTTTCACTGGTTTATTTTTGTCTATCCTCCCACATCCCAGTTCCGGTCCACAAAAAAAGAATCTAACAAACCAACGATGCCTCCAGGTATTCCCCTCGCACGAACGAAAAAAATAGCGCAAAAAATCCCCGAGAGAAATTCAATCGTGTCCCACAAACCCTAGCCGCCGCTGACCTCCCATGCCCGTGTCGCAGACGCACAACATCCTGTTCTCCTCCCTCCCGTCAGCGACCTGCCTCCACTCCGCGAGGCAGATCGATCGAGACCCATGGTCGGGGTCGTCACAGTGCCTAACCGCGCTGCGCATGGGGTATCCACCTCCCCTCCCCTATCTTCCTCCATCAAATGCTAGCAGCAATGACCGTGAGTGTGGCTGCTCCTCGTTTGTGCTCCGGCAGACGTGCCCTACCCTAACCCCTCCGCTGACGGCGGACAGAACGAGGTGGGTTCAACCTGTAGAGCCTCGGGCGAGATCACGTGCGAGTGGACGGAGCAGGCGCTCGTGGTCATGGTGAACCATGGGCGTAGTCTGAGCAGAGAGTCGGGGGCGTAGAAGATGAGGAGAATGGGGTAGGTTTCATGATGGAAGGAGATACGGCGGCGTACAAGGAGGAGGTCGGGGGTTACACGGAGGTACAGGTGGATGTCAGCAACCTACCCCCTATGACGTCAACGGTGAGCACCATGCGCAGATGTTCCTATTAGCTTTCTACCTCTTCCCTGCTGCCTAATTTCGCCCTACGATTCAACTAGGCCTCAAGCTACTCCCTAATTTTTGTTATTTCCAGTATGGTATATTCTGAATTCTTGTTTGATTATAATGAAAGAAGTGGCATAGGATCTGCAATTGTGTTGGGGTAAAGTTTAGTGATATTGGTGTTTCTTTTCAAGATTTTCTTTCTTTTGGCAGTACAAACTTCTCAAGGAAATTCGTGTGATCTATTTATTTGAGTTGTAGGTTGCAATCAATCTATTTGAGGTCAGATGAAGAGCAGCACAGGGGTCAGCTGGAGGTGGTCCTTCCGTTCTACGTGTCAAAGAACCGGCGGCGGCGGCGTCCTGCATCAATGGCATGGCGAGGAATCGGAGGAGATATGAGAGGAGGAAGGAGGGAACCGAAAAGGGGTTCATCGACGTGGCGGCGTTCGCCGGAGGTTGGCTGGCAGCGGGTTCCCACAGCAACGGCCGCTCGCACGTGGCACCCTGCACCCTCCCTGGTGACGCTAGCAGCAAGGAGGAGGATGCGTTGCGGCAAGATTGGCTTCGGATGGCCAAGATAGGGTTGCAGCAGGCCCTAGCGCTACTGGTCCCTTGGGAAAGCTGACCTCGACGTCAACTTCTACTTCACGTAGTACAACACTCTGTACCAGAGAAGGTGCGTGATGCAAATGCCTTCTCCTTCACTCTGTTTTGTCAGTTCATCTCATCGTACTGTTGTGATATCCACATTGTGGGTTAGCTTACATCACATAATTATGTCATAATTAAGATGATTAGTCACGTGTAATTTCTGTCATAGGAATCTCAAAATCGCAGGCTTTTAATTTTTTGTTATGTTCAACTCAGTTATGGTGTTAGAATATTATTTTATTAACCATCATGCGCTCGTCCTACTCCAGAACATAATGATGGAAAGCTCAGACCATAATATTGCACCTTTTGTTGCTCATTTCTTGATTGTTTCTTTGGCAAAGTTTTGGCTGCTTCAACAAAAGGCAGTACTGGCAACCCGTAGTCGAAAATGCAAAAGGTATGCTATCCAATCACAAGCAATCCTCTGATGTTGCTATGCACTGTGGAACTTTATCTGGAGCTTAGTTTACTACTCCCTCTGTTCCTAAATATATGAAGTTTTTGTAGTTCAAATTAAACTACCAAAACGTCATACATTTAGGAACAGAGGGAGTATTTTAATCTTTTGCTGGTATACATTTAGAAATCAAGTCAGTCAGCTTCTTCAAGAAAGGGTCAATCTGCATATTCCCGGCTAACATCTGACGGAGTTTGGTCTGATACTCGTGAAACATAAATACCAGGTATGGGCAGTTACTAGTTCTATACGTTTTCAGATTTTTATCAAACACTATGGCTAACGGACTTTGTTTTTTTTTGTTTGAAGCACCAGATGATGCGAGGGTTGGGGCTAAAAGAGTTGCAGTTCTCCACAATCTTTGCCAAAAGGTTAGCTACGTTCAGACTTACATTATAATGATATTTTTCGGGTGATGGTTGGTTTGGTCTTGACAAAGAGAAAATTTTATGTTGGTATGAGTTTCCGTTGCTCTTCACGTCACTTTCTCTTTTACAAAATGTTGGTCTGTTTTTAGAATCATCATGTTACACGTAGTATATAGTGCCTGTCAAAATTATGGTGCCATCTTATTTTTTTTGACATACCAAATATTCTTCATTTAATAGGTTGGAACCAGATGTTAAGCACTCAGTTCCTACCTGTACTGATGCAAATAAGCTTATGGAAGCCGGGAAAATCCGGATGGCTGAGGTATATAAATTTCGTATACCGTCTTGTTCTAACTGACTTGTATACCTATTTAATATTTCAATGTATGAATTTTGCAAATTCTTGTTCATGCATTTCAGGGAACCCTAAATGAGGCCTATGCACTATTTTGTTGAAGCTTTTTCCCTACTTCAACAGGTATAATACATCCATCTTAGCATGAGAATACTCCTAACTTCTATTATTTACTCCTGATCAATGCTTATTGCAGATAAATGGTCCCATGCACAAGGATGATGCGAACTATTATCGGTAACGCGCAAACTTACTCATACATGATTTTTTATTTGTATTTTCTTTTACCAAGAAATTTCATATGTTGAGATCCTAAATCCTCTTGAACACAATTTTTAGATTTGTGTTGACCATGCTTACTTTAAATGTATTGTTTGAAATGTTTCTTAGATAAACCAGTACGAGAGACATTATTAAGAATATATTGCAATATCACATATCTGTCTGCAAACATGCGAGTTACTATGAAGATAAGTAGATAAGAAGATTTCCTATGAAACGATATTCCTTATTGAAACAACTTATCTTTGTTACTATGAACGTATTAAAAATTTCTTTTTGCGAACAAACTTCTTTTGAAATCCTTTTCTGTATGTGTATTGTTTTGCCTCAAGTACCTTTGCTATGGTTTTGTACCATATCGGCAACCCAGCAAGAGCAATTGTGCAGCAACACACACAACGTAACATAAATGAGCGATGCCTTCGTCTATACCATCCAGATAGAGGCGTGTACTTTGATTAAGTTTATTCGTGCTTGTTCTTTGTAATAGCCGTCGATTCATGTTGCCATGAAATGAACTTATTTTTCATTTTGAAACCAAAAATTGAAAAGCAAGAGTGGAAGGCCCAATTCCTTGGTTAAAAAGCAATAGATTTTTTGAAAATTTAACTTTGGATGTTTCATTTATGAGTTGTTTACTTTTTTGTACCAGTAGTTCTATCATGAGTTCAATCAAACCGAACTTGCGCGGCGACACATGTCCCGTACATTTCTGGTGCTGAGTTTACCATTATGTCCTGATCATCTAGATGTTGCAGCACCTCTTATAAATGTGGCGATGATGTACCAGGATGCGAGCAATATGAGTACTGCTCTTAGGTATATTTAGGAAGCACTTAAGAAGGATGAGTTCCTTTTAGGCCCAGGTCATGTTCAAACAACAGTTTGCATTCATGCTCTTGCCATTGCATTCAGCTGTATGGGTGCATACAAGCTTTTAGTTCAAGTAGAATGAAATAGGAGAAGTTTAAGGAACAGGGAGGTTAATCATGTCTTTATTTTAGTTTGATTTTCTAATATATATACACATTGTAGGTGTTCTTATTTATGTTTCTAGCTGTCACAAAAAACATTATCTTTGTTGTAGCAAAATAATAAGTTGTTGCATATTTTTTTAGCTGTGCTGGTCTCGTCGCATCTAATAAAACATACAACTTATACATTTTGTAGGATGCATATCTTTTTCCTGAAGTCGTACACTTAGAGAGATGACGGTAAGCCGAGGAACATTTTTTTAATTGCAGATTTGCTCAGTAGTGTTGGTGACGTATGATATTTCCTAGGGGCAAGTTTAGATAGCATGCCTCTTTTTCAGATAGCTAAAGACAATTTTGTTGGCCCTTGTTTCTTGGAGATCATCTCATTTGTGTTCTAGAATATTTGGAAATAGATGAATGCTAGGATTTTTTTAAGGTAAGCAAGCATCTTTGTCTGGATGGCTCTGGCCACATAGAGTTAAACCAAAGTCCATTCTGAGTGCTTGGATTTCCTCTATGTCTTGAGCTCTTGATCATTATACTATAATTTTTCCTTTTCTTTTAGGGGTATGCTAGCTCTACCCCTATGTAATTATGTAACTTTGTACATTCATCCCCTTTTCCCTGCTTCATTTTAATGAAAATTACACAGTAGGGGGTTCCCCTATTGTTTGCCATCTTCTTTTTTTGAAGAAAGCAAAACTAAATAGTCTTAGTTTTTATTTCATTTATTTTCCTTAGTCATGTGTGGAAATGTTGGTTGATTAAAGTTTATGCTCAGTTTACACACTATGGAGGGAACCATGGCAGAGTCATAGAGGGGCATCCAGATAATGTGAGACACTCATTGTATATATGGTCACTAAATATATAACCAAGTTTTGTATATAATGCATGATGGGTATTCTATTTGGACATTCATACATCTTCCACATGAAATTTTCATGCTAATTATATATATTGCTCGTGCAGGATTGTTATGAGTTGAGAATGAAGATTTTATTATACTTGTAGAAGTACCATGCGGGCGAAGCAAAATACAATATTCCTGACGTTTTATAGAAATTTGTCAAGTGCAACAACTAGATCTTAGTTTATAGTAGATTCTCCCTCGGCAAAGAAATACAAAAGTGTGTAGATCACTAAACGTCACAGAGGGAGTAATTATTAGTCCTATCTTTGTATACATCATCGAATTACATTGTAGGTGGAGTGGATTTCAATTTTTTCTATACATGTGAAATTTGAGTAACGAGTTATATATTTACCACTAGACGGAATACTATGGTGGGCTTCCACATTTGTAGGTGCAATCATAAAGGAAAAAAGCCCGTGGCAACGCACGGGAATTCTACTAGTTCATATAGCTTCTGGTTAGATGTGGTTTTGTGTTTTAATTAGTGTTTGTGCCAAGTAGAACCTTTGGGAAGACTTGGGTGAAATCTTTGCGATCATGCTGTAAAAAACAGAAACTTTAGCGCTCACGAGATTAGCTGCCATATTTTACTGGAGAGTGATTTTTAGTTGATTCTTTTTGCAGATGATTAATAGACAAATTCCTCACGTCCACCAATTTATTTAAAAAAAATTAGATTTACAGAAGTATTCGAAAGTTACAGATTGCTACAGACTGTTCTGTTTTTTACAAATTATGTTTTTCGTTTGTTGTTTGCTTATTTTGATGAATCTATGAGTAGTATCGGGGGGTATGAATCATAGAGAAGTTGGAATGCAGTAGGTTTAACACCAAAATAAATAAAGAATGAGTTCATTACAATACTTTAAAGTGGTGGTTTGTTTTCTTGTACTAACGGAGCTCACGAGATATTTGCTAAGTTTTGTGTTGTGAAGTTTTCAAGATTTGGGTAACAATTTGATGGACTATGGAACAAAGTCTGGCAAGAGCCTAAGCTTTGGGATGCCCAAGGCACCCCAAGGTAAAATTCAAGGACAACCAAAAGCCTAAGCTTGGGGATGCCCCGGGAAGGCATCACCTCTTTCGTCTTCGTCTATCGGTAACTTTACTTGAGACTATATTTTTATTCACCACATGATATGTGTCTTGCTTGGAGCGTCATGTATGATTTGAGTCTTTGCTTTTTAGTTTACCACAATCATCTTTGCTGTACAAACCTTTTGAGAGAGATACACATGAATTGCAATTTATTAGAATACTCTATGTGTTTCACTTATATCTTTTGAGCTAGATAGTTTTGCTCTAGTGCTTCACTTATACCTTTTCAGAGCACGGCGGTGGTTTTATTTTATAGAAATTATTTTTCTCTCATGCTTCACTTATATTATTTTCACAGTCCTTTAGAACAGCATGGTAATTTGCTTTGGTTATAAAATTAGTCCTAATATGATAGGCATCCAAGATGGGCATAATAAAAACTTTCATAAAAGTGCGTTGAATATTATGAGAAGTTTGATACTTGACGATTGTTTTGAGATATGAGGATGGTGATATTAGAGTCATGCTAGTGGAGTAATTGTGAATTTGAGAAACACTTGTGTTAGAGTTTGTGATTCCCGTAGCATGAACGTATGGTGAACCGTTATGTGATGAAGTTGGAGTATGATGTATTTATTGATTGTCATCCTTTGTGTGGAGGTCGGGATCACGCGATGGTTAACTCCTACCAACCCTTCCCCTAGGAGCATGCATTGAATACTTTCTTTTAATAACTTGTAGATTTTTGCAATAAGTATATGAGTTCTTTATGACTAATGTTGAGTCCATGGATTATACGCACTCTCACCCTTCCACCATTGCTAGCCTCTCTTGTACCGCACAACTTTCGCCGATACCATACACCCACCATATACCTTCCTCAAAACAGCCACCATACCTACCTATTATGGCATTTCCAGAGCCATTCCGAGATATATTGCCATGCAAATTTTCACCGTTCTGTTTATTATGACACGCTTCATCATTGTCATATTGCCATGCATGATCATGTAGTTGACATCATATTTGTGGCAAGTCCACCATACACAATTTTTCATACATGTCACTCTTGATTCATTGAACATCCAGGTACACCGCCGGAGGCATTCACATAGAGTCATATTTTGTTCTAGCTTCGAGTTGTAATCTTTGAGTTGTAAGTTAATAAAAGTGTGATGAACTTCATGACTAGAACATTCTCCCAGTGAGGAAAGGATGATGGAGACTATGAATCCCCCACAAGTCGGGATGAGACTCCAGAAGAAAAAAAGGGATTCCAAAAAAAATGAGAGAAAAAGAGAGAAGGGGCAATGCTACTATCCTTTTTCCGAAGTTGTGCTTCAAAGTAGCACCATGATCTTCATGAGAGAGAGTCTCTTGTTTTGTCACTTTCATATACTAGTGGGGATTTTCATTATAGAACTTGACTTGTATATTCTAATGACGGGCTTCCTCACAATTCCATAGGTCCTCGTGAGCAAGCGAGTTGGATGCTCACCCACTTAGTTTCTTTAGTTGAGCTTTCATACACATATATCTCTAGTGATCCATTGCATGGCAATCCGTACTCACTCACATTGATATCTATTGATGGGCATCTCCACAGCCCATTAATATGCCTAGTTGATGTGAGACTATCTTCCTCTTTTGTCTTCTCCTCAACCACCACTCCATTCCACCTATAGTGCTATATCCATGGCTCACGCTCATGTATTGCGTGAAAGTTGAAAGGTTTGAAGAAATTGAAGTGTGAAACAATAGCTTGGCTGAAACTGGGGTTGTGCATGATTTAAATATTTTGTGTGATGAAGATAGAGCATAGCCAGACTATATGATTTTGTAGGGATAACTTTCTTTGGCCATGTTATTTTGAGAAGACATAATTACTTTGTTAGTATGCTTGAAGTATTATTATTCTTATGTCAATATCAAACTTTTGTCTTGAATCTTTCAGATTTGAACATTCATGCCACAATAAAGAAAATTACATTGACAATTATGTTAGGTAGCATTCCACATGAAAAATTCTATTTTTATCATTTACCTACTCGAGGACGAGCAGGAATTAAGCTTGGGTATGCTTGATACGTCTCCAACGTATCTATAATTTTTTATTGTTCCATGCTATTATATTATCTGTTTAGGATGTTTAATGGGCTTTATTATTCACTTTTATATTATTTTTGGGACTAACCTACTAACCCAAGGCCTAGTGCAAATTGATGTTTTTCTCCTTTTTCAGTGTTTCGGAGAACAGGAATATCAAACGGAGTCCAAACTGAATGAAACTCTCGGGAGAGTCGTTTTTGGAACAATTGCAGCACGAAAGACTTGGAGTACACGCAAGGAAAGAAACGAGGCGGCCACGAGCGCACCCTCGTGGGCCCATCGTTGCTCCCCTGACGTGCCTCTTCCTCCTATATATATTCACATACCCTGAAAACATCTGAGAGCACCACGACACCCTAATTCCACCTCTGCAACCTTTTGTACCCATGAGATCCCATCTTGGGGCCTATTCCGGAGCTCCATCGGAGGGGGCATCGATCATGGAGGGCTTCTACATCAACACCATAGCCTCTCCGATGAGTTGTGAGTAGTTTACCACATACCTTCGGGTCCATACTTATTAGCTAGATGGCTTCTTCTCCCTCTTTGGTTCTCAATACTAAGTTCTCCTCGATCTTCTTTGAGATGTATTCAATGTAATTCTTTTGCGGTGTGTTTGTCAAGATCCGATGAATTGTGGTTTATGATCAAGATTATCTATGAACAATATTTGATCCCTTTCTGAAATCTTTTATGCATGATTTAAATATCTTTGCAAGTCTCTTCGAATTATCAGTTTGGTGTGGCCTACTAGATTGATCTTTCTTGCAATGGGAGAAGTGCTTAGCTTTGGGTTAAATCTTGCGGTGTCCTTTCCCAGTGACAGCAGAGGCAGCAAGGCACATATTGTATTATTTCCATCGAGGATACAAATATGGGATTTACATCATATTGCATGAGTTTATCCATCTACATCATGTCATCTTGCTTAAGGCGTTACTCTGTTCTTATGAACTTAATACTCTAGATGCATGCTGGATAGCGGTCGATGTGTGGAGTAATAGTAGTAGATGTAGAATTGTTTAGTTCTACTTGTCAGAGACGTGATAACTATATACAATGATCATGCCTAGATATTCTCATAACTATGTGCTTTTCTATCAATTGCTCGACAATAATTGTTCACCCACCGTAGAAATCTGCTAACATGAGAGAAGCCACTAGTGAAACATATGGCCCCGTGGTCTATCTTACATTATATCAATCTTCCATCAACTATTTATCTTTGCTTTACTTTTATTTTGCAATCTTTACTTTCAATCTATAACAAAAATACCAAAAATATTATTTTATTATCTCTATCAGATCTCACTTTTGCAAGTGGCCGAGAAGGGATTGACAACCCCTTTATCGCGTTGGTTGCAAGGTTCTTATTTGTTTGTGTAGGTACGAGGGACTCGCGCGTGGTCTCCGACTAGATTGATAACTTGGTTCTCAAAAACCGAGGGAAATACTTACGCTACTGTGCTGCATCACCCTTTCCTCTTCAAGGGAAAAACAACGCAAGCTCAAGAGGTAGCAGAGATCCTTTCCCCTTGTGTTCAGTGTTGAGTTTTCTGGCCTGTTTAAAGACCCAACAATTTCTGTTGGTATGATTGACAGGTTTATTGGGGGTGCCAGGAATCTGGGAAGGCCGATCAAGGATTCTATCTAGACTGGACGAGCCATCTCTGTTTGCCTTGAATGGCTTCTTCTGTTGACCGGGTTTGCAGCCGCTGAATCCGGCGTTGACCGCCGTGTCTTGGATTCCATCACTATTGTTCCGACGCTTGTGCTTGTCGCGTCGTGGCTTGCCATTGCCGTCCTTGGTTTCGGAGGTGCCAGAGTCGCTGGTGCTATTGCTTCTATGAGCGAGCCAGCTATCCTCTCCCACGTAAAAACGGGTCATAAGTGTGGTGAGGGCTGCCATGGACTTCGGCTTCTCTTGAGCGATCTGATGGGCGAGGCACTCGTCTCGGACACTATGTTTGAAAGCTGCGAGGCCTTCAGCGTCTGAACAATCCACAATCTTGTCCATAGCTGCCGGGCTGATTCCCCTGGTTGTTGGATTATATAACTAAGGTCATCGACGTCTGGGGGCCGAACATAGGTGCCTTGGAAGTTGTGTCTAAATGCGTCCTCCAAGTCTTCCCAGCTACCAATAGAGTTTTCTGGTAGGCTGTTCAGCCAGTGCCATGCTGGTCCCTTAAGTTTGAGGGGAAGGTATTTGATGGCATGTAGATCGTCACCGCGAGCCATGTGAATGTGGAGAAGAAAATCTTCAATCCATACCGCAGGATCTGTTGTGCCGTCGTATGATTCGATGTTCACGAGTTTAAATTCTTCTGGGAATTGGTGCTTCATTACCTCATCAGTGAAGCATAGGGGTGTGTGGCACCTCCGTATCGGGCTACGTCACGATGCAGTTCAGATGAAGTCCGTATGCGGTTTTCGGCCCGGGCGTGGTTTTGCTTGTCATACCAGGATTGGTAACCATCCTCTCGTACCGGGGCACGCCCCCGCGATCCATAGATTGATCTAGTTTGACCTGCTCTATTTTCCAGGTCCTATCGCAGGTCATATGTGTATCCCCGAGCTGTTGTTTCTCTGCTTTTATGGCGAGGTGGTGCAGGTTGGTGATCGGCTTGAGCTATCGTTCTGTCCGGGCCACCTGGAGGTTAGTTAGGTCCATCTGCCGTGTTACGCGCTGGTGGTATGGGCTCCCGCGCTTCATCATCAAATTGGGGGAGAATCTTACGCTTCGGGTAACTCTTTGTTGGGCGTTCAAGGCCGTATTCTTCGGCTGCCAGGACATTAGTCCATCTGTCTTTGAGCAGTTCTTGGTCAGCTTGAAGTTGTTGCTACTTCTTTTTAAGGCTTCTCGCCCTGGCTTTTAGCCGACGCTTAAAGCGCTCATGTTCAAGGGGTTCCTCTGGCATGATAAAATCTTTGTCGCCGAGGCTTACGTCATCCTCGGAGAGTGGTAGATAGCTGCTATCCTCCTAGTCTTCGTTCCCTACTTGCTCGTTAGGGTTGACTTGCCCCTCCTCCCGATCATTCTGTTCGTATATTGGTTCGACGAGGACTTCTTGTTCTTCGGCGTTCTCCGGAGTATCATTTTCTCCAGTGCCAGTATCACTACATTTTCCGCAGCGCGATTTACAGCGGCGCCGCTGACGCCGACACTTTGGTGGTATCTCAGGAGTTTCCTCCTCCACTGGATCCTTCTTATCCTCCTCCACTGGATCCTTCTTATCATCGTCGTAGCCTTCTTTAGGTGTGTCCACCATGTACACGTCATATGAGGAAGTGGCCGTCCTGCGTCCGGTGAATGGCGGGTTTTGGGCCTGCTCCTCTCCAGCATCGCTGTCTATACCATCGATGTCTTCGGAGGCGTAGTCGAGCATGTCCATTAGATCCTCGACAGTGGCTATAAAGTGGGTGGTGGGTGGGAAGTCAAGTTCCCTATTTTCAGCCCCTAGTATGTGCTAGGCGCAATTCAGAAGAGGTTCCTCTCTGATGGCGAGGGATCGCATTAAGTCCAGAGCCCCATTTAAGAGAGAGGTTTGGATGGGGACCAAAGTTCCCTGGCCGAACTCAAGACGCGGACTCCGAGGGTTTGGAGCTAATGTCTGAAGAAGAGTCCGGCTTTGTGATAACTGCCGGTGACGCTATCCTCTCTGGTTCTCTAGTGTTGACTTTTACGGCCGCAGATAGTCCGATGGGCTCGAGATTCCCGTCTTCGGACTAGGTGATGCGCTCCGGATCTAAAGCCGAAGTGGTGGTTGGAGCCGCGAACCCTTGGAAAATCTAGTCTCGTCGGATATTAGTGACATAGTTTAGGTTTCCAAAACTGATCTGGTGACCAGGGGCGAAGCTGTCGATCTGCTACAGGTGGCCAAGTGAGTTTCCACGCAGTGCGAAGCCACCGAACACAAAGATCTAGCTAGGGAGAAAAATGTCCTTCCCGGCAACATTGTTGTAGATGATTGGTAAGGCCATCGAGCCTTTCAACGACGGCACAGTGGAACTCTCAATGAAAGCACCAATGTTGGTGTCAAAACCGGTAGAGCTCGAATAGGGGGTCCCGAATTGTGCGTCCAAGGATCGAAGGTAATAGGAGGCAGGGGACACGATGTTTACCCAGGTTCGGGCCCTCTTGATGGAGGTAATACCCTACTTCCTGCTTGATTGACTTTGATGAGTATAGGGGTTACAAGAATTGATCTACCTCGAGATCGTAATGAATAACCCTAGATGTCTAGCCTGTATGATTATGATTGCCTCTACGGACTAAACTCTCCGGTTTATATAGACACAGAGGGGGCTAGGGTTGTACAGAGTCGGTTTACAGAGAAAGGAATCTTCATATCCGTAAGCCTAGCTTGCCTTCCACGCCAAGGAGAGTCCCATCCGGACACGGGGGAAAGTCTTCCTTGTATCTCCATGGCCCATTAGTCCGGCCCACGTTGCATAGCGCGGACGACCGAGGACCCCGTAATCCAGGACTCCCTCAGCAGGGCGGCGAGAGGATGTAGGGAACAGACAGATCCGGGCATGAGGCCCCTACATCGAGTGCCGGACGGGGTCCTCGGGCCCCACATAGCCGCTGATGAGCTCGAGGCCGGCTCGAGCTCGTAGGGGCACAGAGTTCAGCGGTGGGGTTGAGGCCATGGCGCGGCGTGAGGCGAGGCGGCGGGGTCGGGCGCTGGCGCTCGGGCAGGAGCTGCGCGGGGCGCGGTGTTGGGACGGCGCGGTCCACCGGCGATGGTGCGGACCTACGGCGGCGGTGGCACAGCGAGCAGGAAGGCTGGTGGTGCTCAGGAGCGGGAGGCACAGGCGGGGGGCGCGAGATGCCACAGGCACGGGCCGGTCGGGGCCCAGTTCGGCCCAGGGACTGGCCGGATTTGAGCTTCGGCGGGCCATGGCAAAGTGGGGTACGCTGGCGAGGCGACGTGGAGGCCGGGGAGTGGCTGGAGACAGCCAGGGGGCGACGTGGCACACCCGGATTGGTCCAGGGCGCACCGACGGCAGCGCCAAGTGGCCAGGGGCGACTGGGGCGGCACGGAAAGCGAGTAGGAGGGTGGAGGTTGTGGTAGGAGGTAGGTGGAGCGTAGGGTTAGGCTAGGGGATGCCCAAAATTGGCATTTGGGGGTGTTTAAATAGGGTAGGGTGTCTAGGGTTAGGGGATTTAGTCCGTTTTGAGCCCTCCGATCGCAATCCGAGAGATCCGATCGCGAGGGGGTTATTTAGGCCTAGTGGGTAGTAGTGGGTTGTGTAGAAGAGGTGGGCTGCTGGGAGAGAAGAGGGAGAGAAGCCCGACGGGGGTTTTTGGAGACCGAAAATGTCCAACGAAAATACTGGCAATGGTGAAGCTATATTTTAATGGTTGGGCTATCAAACAAACTCCGAATGTGATGAAATTTGACAGGCCGTCTACCTATACTATAATAACACCGCACGCTAAGTTTCAACCCATTACGAGAACATTTCCGGCCACTTATAAAATAAATATTTGGAGGTGCCGCGAGAGCGTGCGAGTCTGGTTGGGCTCAGAATGGACAACGGAGAGAACTAGGAGACCCGAACGGATGCAAGTTTGAAAACATGCAGATGAAATGCACATGATGACATGGAAAAATGCAACACGCAAGCGGATGACATGGCAACCACAACGAATAAGAGGAAGACATCTGGCGCATTGCTCTTGGGGTATCACATGAAAGCTGGAATTCTTATTCTCCCTCATGATATGACAATCTTTCCACTTGTGACTTGATGGCTTATCGGGACGACTATGTTTCGGGAAAGGTTGGTTCCATATCGCCTCTAAATTGAACTTCGGCCCTAAATTCTGGGGTTTGAATGTTCCCTTACGACAGCGATCACCGCTATCTGCATTAGTGTTGGCCACAAAGTCTAACCCGCTGTCAATGTGCTTGCGCTTACCATTGTTACCTTAGTTCTGACCTGCCGTATTCTGCTGCTACCCCTTGCCGTTTTTCTTCCCCTTATTGGACTTTTCCTCATTTGAATCAGGATCCTTAGTGTTGTCTGAGCCGGCGTATTTGATAAGAGCCACCATGAGGTCTCCCATGTTATTGCAATTATCGTTTAAGACGACCTAGCTTCTGTCTTAGGGGAGTAAACCGGCAATATTTCTACAAAATTAGAACAGCGAAACCGGCGTTGATGCTATCCGACGATTGGATAATAGCTGAGACCAGGCAAACCCAATCGGTGGTTGACTCATTCTCACGCTGGGTGCAAGTGTCTAGGTCGATAATGGGTAGATGTTTCTTACATGTATCTTTAAAATTCGGAATGAACTGCGTCTTCAATTCAGTCCATGAGCGGATGGACTTAGGGGGCAATCCCTTTAGCCAGGTGCGAGCCGGCCCATCCAACATCATGGTGAAATATTTGGCGCACACAACATCGTTAACATCCAACATCTCCATAGCCAGCTTGTAGCTCTCAATCCAAGCATCCGGAGGCTGGTCTGCAGTGTAATTGGGTACTTTTTGAGGGCCCTTGAAATCCTTGGGAAAATGATTGTTGCGTAGAGCCGGCACTAAGCACGGCACACCCACTGTCCTAGAAGTAATCCCAGCTTCTATAGACGCTGACGGGTTATGTTGGAGTTGCTGATAAGCCACTAACTGAGCCGCCAACTCTGCCTCTTGACGTACCCCGACCTGATCTAATAAGGCCTGGACATTATTATCATCACGCAGCGGCTCCGATGCCGCTCGCTGCTGGAAACCACTGGCGACTCAATGTGCCTGCTATAACTTTGACTTTGACGAGGAGTTGAATGAATCCGATCACGACTTTAGGAATAAGCCACTTGCTGAGCTACCGCTGTCTAAAGAAGTTCTACAGCCTTTTGTGCCTCAACTGCGGCAGGAGACTCACCATCAACGGGAAGAGCCGCCAATCGCGTAGCCGTAGCAATCATATTATCCAGGGGGTTGGAAAAATGACCCGACGGTGTTAACACCTGTTGAGGCCTGGTTAAATGCAAATGAGGTGGGTCTGTTACACGCGATTGAACCATTGCCCTGGGCACGGGCCCCTGGGTAACCCGGGTCACACCGGGCGGGTTCCTCGTTCCTGCTCCGGGCATATTGGAAAGATTCCTTGCTTCGAACTCTAGGGGCAGACGGGTCTGATGCCTTCTTCGCATGATGATGTTTGAAGGTTTTGATCCATATTAAGCTGGAAAGAATCTGCTTGGATCCACTACGACTCAGCTTCCAACGCAGCTCGCTCTATTGCCATCCTAGCATTCTCAGCTTTGAGTGCCCCCTTAGCCTGAGCTACTTCATCTCGTAACATTGCAACCTCCACCTTATGTTGTGCTTGATTCACCGGGGTTACCTCCGCAGCTAAGAAAGTCGCCAGGACATCCAGGAGCTCAGACAAAACTTGAGTCGGTGGGCGTACATGGTCGCTCGCCCCGGCCGTCGCAACAACCATTGAGCCAGAGGTCATAGCTATAGCGGTCGATGAATTCACCACCTGTTGCGTACCAGCCATAAAAACAGCAGCCTAGCTCGGCGGTTCGTAGGAGTCTGGAATACTATCACCATCGTAACAACCTCCAAGCCCGCCTTCTTGCAATTGGTAGATCGATTCAGTTTTGCCGATTGAGGACTCATCACCTGAGTAGATGGTTGTCTCTCCACCTGACATTGAACCTTTTTCGAGATCCAACCCATGAACAAAACCAACGAAGGCAGGCTTTATGGCGGGTTGGATCTTGGCGGGTCATGTGCGCTGAGCCGTCTCGATCGTGTCGGTGTAGATGTCCGACTCAGGCTTTGAATCCCCAATCTTGCCGATGAAGACATGAATCCCACCGAAGGTGACCTGGTACCCGTACTCGATTAAGTTAGCCTCGGGGCCCAGGCCAGCATCGTCAATGTAGAGCTTGCCACAGCGGCTCTTGGTCATCCATCACATGGCGTATCCCTTGATCCCTGTGAAGTTGCCCTTCAAGAACTCAAAACCACCGTGCTCGGGCCCCATGAATGGCACCAACTGTCGTGGACTTAACACGGCATATGCCCTAGTGAAAGGACTTAGGTGTGCAGCCATCGCAACTAGGCTATCTTAAAGGGGATAAACGGGACCGAGGACACAAAGAGTTTACCTAGGTTCGGCCCCTCTCAACGAGGTAAAAGCCTACGTCCTGCTTCTAGTTATATTGCTTGAGTTTCAATTACAAGGGGGCGAATACGCTTGACCTAGTTCTCAATTGGTTGTCTCTTGAGTTAACCCGCCGCCGGGTCACCCCTTTATATACAGGTTGATGCCCAGCAGCTTACAGAGTCATGGCCGGCTCACACAAACGTAACCAACTCGGTTTCTAACTAAACCTGTCTTATAGAACAAGTTTAATACATAGCTGCTCACACCCTTGGGCCTCGAGTCTCCTCCGGGTCTTGGGCCTTAAATAAGTTTACTCTATAAACTGCTATTTGTATTTTTTGGACCCCATTGGGCCTTCTCATGTTAAGTCGCCAACGGTGTGAACCGGTCCCTCCTTGGCGGGTCATACCTAGGAGTTATATCCTCAACAGGACTCGTTTCCGCGCCCTCACTATCACCAACATGCGGCGCATGAAGCAGCAGCCAGGCGAGACCCTCCAGAAGTACATGCAACATTTCAACCAAGTCCGTATCAAGGTTATGAAGACGTCTGACGAAGCCATCATCTCTGCGTTCACGGAAGGCATCACTGAGGTCATGATGAGCGAGGAGCTCGCCATCGATGACAAGCTATGCAGGGCTCTGGAGTTGTTCAACCTGGCGGACAAGTGCACTAGTGCTGAAGAAGGGCGCCTCTCCCTCCTCAAGCACCCTGAGACTGACCCCAAAGAAAAGAAGGCCAAGGATAAGGAAGTGAAGCGCAAGGGCCCCGCCGTGCTGGCGGTGGAGCCCGAGCAGAAGCGCGGCCGAGACCACGTTGAGCCGGTCAAGGATCATCGCCCTTACCGCGTCTTCCACGACTTCCACAACCACAACACCAATGACTGTCAGGATGTTAGGGAGATCCGCGACGAGCGCCTGGGCTGCCGTCTTGAGTGCAGTGACCAGGATTACGGCCATGGGGGGCGAAGGCCTCTAAGACTACCACAACCCATGCCTGGGTTGGCATGACCAGCCGTGTGAGGATCGCTGGTGCGATGGGCCTCGTGAGGGCGCCTGGCATGATCAACCTCGTGAGGCCTGTTCTCAGGGCCGCGCCGGTCTCCGTCCACTACTGCGACCGCCAAGAAGGAACGAAGATGACCGTTAGGATAAGGGGGGTGGGGGCTTCCAAGAGCCTCGCGTAATCACCTGCATCCTTTGCGGCGCCCAGACACCTGCCTCAAACTATGTTTTCAAGCAGTTCTCTAGCGAGGTCTACACGGCTCTCCCGAGGCTCGAAGGTGCGCGCCCCCTCAAGTGGTCCCAGTGGGCCATCACCTTCGAATCCAAGGATCATCATACATGTGCAACCACCACTAGAGTGCTCCCCATGCCCTACACGCCGACCATCAGCAATGTCTTTGTCACGAAGACCCTCATCGACGGTGGCGCGGGACTCAATGTGCTCTCTGTTGAGACCTTCGAGAGGCTCTAGGTGCCCTATGAGCAGCCCATGCCGACCTAGCCATTCTCTTGGGGGATATATGGCTCTATCATTCCCCTAGGGCAAGTGCGCCTCCCCGTGACCTTCGGAACCCGCGACAACTACCACACCGAGCTCATAGAATTTGATGTCACCCACATCGGCCTCCCATACAATGCCATCCTGATGTACCCTGCCCTCGCCAAGTCCATGGCAGCGGTTCACCACAGCTACAATGCCTCAAGACGCCACACTATCATGGTGTCATCTCGATTCCCTACAATGAAGAAGACGTGGTTTGTGCCCTTGAGCACACTCACTACACCACGGCAGCTGACAACCTTGAAGACAAGGATGGCATCGTGCCTCCAGAGCTCCTCCTCGAAGGCTGTCAGGAGGTTGGGCCATTTAGAAGCAACGCCTCTGGCCGCCCACCCATTGCCGGGGCGACCCTTCCTCGCTCATAGGAAGGTGCGCCTGGCGCCTCCTTCGGGAAGGGCTTGGGGGCTTCCATCTGGAGATCCTCAGACCTGACCAGTGCACCGAGGGAGGTGGTCAGGCACCACTTGGAGGCGTGCCTTAACACACGTCCCCACAAGTAAGGAGCACTACGCGAGCTTCCAGGAGCGCAAGAGTTCATCACCAAGGCGATCGAGGAGCTTCAAGAGGGACGGTCCATGTGCGGCGAGCGTCGCCCCGCATGGCCTGCCAACGTAGCTGCCCCTCCTGACTTGAGTGGCGAGGTGCGTGTCTACGTCAACATCCCTGGCCTCAATAGGGCTGCCTCACAGGACCTCTTCTGGCCCTCTCGTGTCGGTCGGAGTGGTGGCCACCCATGCAACCACATTTACATGCCCTTTGGCCTGCTGAACGCGGGGCCACGTTTGAGCGGATCATGCAGCGTGCGATGGCAACTAGAGAAGTAGGGCGTCTGGTGACCGAGGCTCAGGAGGACCCGGAGCTTCGCGAGCACCCCAGGCCTTGCAAGTTATCGGGGCCTCGGGAGCCACCCGGCTCGTGAAGAGGGACATCAGTGGCACAACTCTTCAGCTACCTCGACGCTTCAGCAACATCATTGTCAGGCGACGTTTGGTTTGTTCAAGATGAGGGGGCCCCACGGGCTACATTATCCTCAGGCCGTGAGGGCACATCCCTTCGGCTGTATCGCCTTGCGCGTGTACTAGAACTGGCTTTGCCCTTGATGAACTTCCTTAAGTATTTGAATTTGCATATTCGATGCTTCGCCGACGTGAGTCTCGCCTGACTAGGATAAGTCAGGGGGCGCGATTTCATTCTTTCATCCACGATACGGGACGCCGCCGCGGGAACCAGAAGCCGGGGGATTTTTCCCATGGTTTGTTGCATCAAGAAGACTGGACACGACACTTGTGCTCGGGTTCATCACTATAGCATTGATGAACCCAAGCGACCGAGCTCTGTCTGGCGGGCTGGCCCCATTCACGTCACCTCCCAGGGTCCTTGGTGCTCGGCCTTCTCATGTAATGGCCTCTGGAGGTTGGATCTGGCGCACATTACCATAGTCACATAGGTTATACAAAGTGCGCCCATTGCTAGAAGACCAGGTAGGGCCTTGTGAGTCCTGCGCTGGCTCACGAGTGCACATATACACCTCCTTATGTGGGGTTGTACACGCCCCAGAGTCTCCCCCGGAGGGAACTCCTGTTGGAAATATGCCCTAGAGGCAATAATAAAATTGTTATTATTATATTTTCTTGTTCATGATAATTGTCTATTGTTCATGCTAAAACTGTATTAACCGGAAACTGTAATACATGTGCGAATACATAGACCACGACATGTCCCAAGTGAGCCTCTAGTTGACTAGCTCGTTGATCAATAGATGGTTGTGGTTTCCTGACCATGGACATTGGATGTCGTTGATAACTGGATCACATCATTAGGAGAATGATGTGATGGACAATACACAAAACTAAGCATAACACAAGATCATGTAGTTCGTTTGCTAGAGCTTTTCTAATGTCAAGTATCATTTCTTTAGGCCATGAGATTGTGCAACTCACGGATACCGTAGGAATCCTTTGGGTGTATCAAACGTCACAACGTAACTGGGTGACGATAAAGCTCCACTACAGGTATCTCCGAAAGTGTCTGTTGGGTTGGCATTAATCGAGACTAGAATTTGTCACTCTGTATGACGTAGAGGTATCTCTGGGCCCACTAGGTAATGCATCATCATATTGAGCTCAATGTGACTAAGGAGTTTGTCACTCATGTGTTATAGAACGAGTAAAGAGACTTGACAGTAACGAGATTGAACAAGGTATGGGGATACCGACGATCGAATCTCGGGCAAGTAAAATATCGATGGACAAAGGGAATTGTATACGGGATTGATTGAATCCCTGACATCGTGGTTCATCCGATGAGATCATCATGGAACATGTGGGAGCCAATATGGGTATCCAAATCCTGCTATTGGTTATTGGCCAGAGAGGTGTCTCGGCCATGTCTGCATGGTTCCCTAACCTGTAGGGTCTACACACTTAAGGTTCGGTGATGCTAGAGTTGTAATGGGAATTGTAATTGGTTACAAAAAGTAGTTCAGAGTCCTGGATGAGATCTCGGATGTCATGAGGAGTTCCAAAATGGTCCGGAGGTGAATATTTATATATGGGAAGTTCAGTTTCAGTCGCCGAAAAAGTTTCGACGGTTATCGGTATTGTACCGGGACCATCGAAAGGGTTCCGGGGGGTCCACCGGGAGGGGCCTCCTGCCTCGAGGGACCAAGTGATCTGAATATGGGTGGGAACTAACCCCCTAGTAGGCTGGTGCGCCCCCCACCAACTTGGGGGGCAAGCACCCCCCTTGGCCGCCCCCCCTCTAGATGGATCTCGGTGGGGGGGGGGGGGGGCCCCCCC
>LR738711.1:513240179-513274001 GCA_902687465.1 Secale cereale
GGGGGGGGGGCCTCTCCCCTTCACCCTATAAATAGAGGTGGAGTGGGAGGGCAGCCATACCTCATCCCCTGGCGCAGCCCTCCCCCTCCTACACCTCCTCCTCCATTGAGCTTGGCAAAGCTCTGCCGGAGAAACACGGCCTCCACCGCCACCACGTTGTCGTGCTGCTAGAGTTCTTCCTCAACTTCTCCTCCCCCTTTCTGGATCAGGAAGAAGGAGACGTCCCCAGGTTGTACGTGTGTTGAACGCGGAGGCGCCGTCCATTCGGCGCTAGATCGGATCTTCCGCGATTTGAATCGCGGCAAGTACGACTCCATCAACCGCGTTCTTTGCAACGCTTCCACTTAGCAATCTTCAAGGGTATGAAGATGCACTCCCTCTCTCTCATTGCTAGCATCTCCTAGATTTATCTTGGTGAAATCTAGGATTTTTTTTTTGAATTATTACTACGTTACCCAACAGTGGCATCATGAGCTAGGTCATGCGTAGATTCTATGCACAAGTAGAACACAAGTAGTCGTGGGCGATGATTTGGTCAATTTGCTTGCCGTTACTAGTCCTATCTTGATTTGCTAGCAATATGGGATGAAGCGGCCCGGACCGACTTTACACGTATGCTTACGAGAGACTGGTTCCACCGCCCGACATGTACTTGTTGCATAAGGTGGCTAGCGGGTGTCTGTCTCTGCCCCTTAAGCCGATCGGATTCGATGACGAGTGTCCTTATGAAGGGTAAATAGCAATTGGCATACCACTGTTGTTGCTTTAGCGTAGATAAGAAACGTTCTTGCTAGAAACCCATAGCAGCCACGGAAAACATGCAACAACAATTAGAGGACGACAACTTGTTTTTGCAGGGTATGCTATGTGATGTGATATGGCCAAAATGATGTGATTAATTATATATGTGATGTATGAGATTGATCATGTTCTTGTAATAGGAATCATGACTTGCATGTCGAAGAGTATGGCAACCGGCAGGAGCTATAGGAGTTGTCTTAATTTATTGTATGACCTGCGAGTCAACAAAAAATGCCATGCAATTACTTTACTTTATTACTAACCGTTAGCCATAGTAGTAGAAGTAATAGTTGGCGAGACAACTTCCTGAAGACACGATGATGGAGATCATGATGATGGAGATCATGGTGTCATGCCGGTGACGATGCTGATCATGCCGCGCCTCGAAGATGCAGATCGAAGGCGCAAGATGATATTGGCCATATCATGTCACTTTATGAATTGCATGTGATGTTTATCATGTTTGCATATTTTTTTCTTAGAATGACGGTAGCATAAATAAGATGATACCTCACTAAAATTTCAACAAATGTGTTCCCCCTAAGTGTGCACCATTGCGAAGGTTCGTTGTTTTGAAGCACCATGTGATAATCGGGTGTGATAGATTCTAACGTTCGCATACAACGGGTGTAAGCCAGATTTACACATGTGAAACACTTAGGTTGACTTGACGAGCCTAGTATGTACATACATGGCCTCGGAAAACGAGAGACCGAAAGGTCGAACATGAGTCGTATAATAGATGCGATCAACATGGAGATGTTCACGGTTGATGACTAGCCTGTCTCACGTGATGATCGGACACGGCCTAGTCGATTTGGATCATGTATCTGTTAGATGACTAGAGGGATGTCTATCTGAGTGGGAGTTCATTAAATAATTTGGTCAGATGAACCTAATTATCATGAACTAAGTCTAAAATTGTCTTTACAATCTATCTTGTAGATCCAATGGCCCACGCTAATGTTGCCCTCAACTTCAACGCGTTCCTAGAGAAAACTAAGCTGAAAGACGATGGAAGCAACTATATGGACTGGGTCCGTAACTTGAGGATCATCCTCATAGCTTCCAAGAAAGCATATGTCCTTGAAGCACCGCTAGGTGACGCACCCATTTTCCCAGTAACTCAAGATGTTATGAATGATTGGTAGTTGCGTAGTGATAATTACTCCCTGGTTCAGTGCGGCATGCTTTACAGCTTCGAAATGGGGCTCCAAAAGTGTTCTGAGCAACACGGAGGATATGAGATGTTCCAAGAGCTGGGAATGGTTTTCCAAGCTCATGCCCGGGTCGAGAAATATGAAGTCTCCAACAAGTTCTTTAGTTGTAAGATGGAGGAAAATTGTTCTATCAGCGATCATATACTCAAAATGTCTGGGTCGCACAACCTCTTGTCTCAGCTGGAAGTTAATCTTCCAGATTACTCGGTCATTAACAGAATCCTCCAATGGCTTCCACCTAGCTACAAGAGTTTTGTGATGAACTTCAATATGCAAGGGATGGAGAAGTGCATTCCTGAGTTATATTCAATGCTGAAATCAGCGGAGGTGGAGATCAAAAAGGAACATCAAGTGTTGATGGTGAATAAGACCACTAAGTTCAAGAAAGGCAATGGTAAGAAGAACTTCAAGAAGGATGGCAAGGGAGTTGCCGCGCCCGGTAAGTCAGCTGACGGGAAGAAGCCAAAGAATGGACCCAAGCCTGAGATCGAGTGCTTTAATTGCAAGGGAAATGGTCACTCGAAGCGGAACTACCCCAAGTACTTAGCGGATAAGAAGGCCGGCAACTTGAAAGGTATATATGATATATATGTTATTGATGTGTACATTACCAGCGCTCGTAGTAGCTCCTAGGTGTTTGATACCAGAGCAGTAGCTCACATTTGTAACTCAAAACAGGAGCTGCCGAATAAGTGAAGACTGGTGAAGGATGAGGTGACGATGCGCGTCGGGAATGGTTCCAAGGTCGATGTGATCGCCGTCTGCAAGCTACCTCTACATCTACCTTCGGGGTTAGTTTTAAACCTCAATAATTGTTATTTAGTACCAGCTTTGAGCATGAACATTGTATCTGTATCTCGTTTGATGCGAGATGGCTACTCATTTAAATCCGAGAATAATGGTTGTTCTATTTATATGACAGATATGTTTTATGGTCATGCCCCGCTGGTCAATGGTTTATTTTTATTTAATCTCGAACGTGATGTTACACATATTCATAGTGTGAATGCCAAAAGATGCAAGGTTGATAATGATAGTCCCACATACTTGTGGCACTACTGCCTTGGTCATATTGGTGTCAAATGCTTGAAGAAACTCAATCCATATGAACTTTTGGAGTCTCTTGATTATGAATCATTTGACACGTGCGAACCATACCTCTTGGGCAAGATGACCAAGACTACATTCCCCGGAACAATGGAGCAAGCAACCAACTTCTTGGAAATAATACATACTGATGTTTGCGGTCCAATGAGCATTGAGGCTCGCGGTGGCTATAATTATGTTCTCACCCTCACTGATGACTTAAGTAGATATGGGTATGTCTACTTAATGAAACACAAGTCCGAGACCTTTGAAAAGTTCAAGGAATTTCAGAGCGAGGTAGAGAATCAACGTGCCAGGAAAATAAAGTTCTTACGATCTGATCATGGAGGAGAATATTTGAGTCACGAGTTTTGCACGCACTTAAGGAAATGTGGAATTGTTTCACAACTCACGCCGCCTGGAACACCTCAGCGCAATGGTGTGTCCGAACGTCGTAATCACACTTTAATGTATACGATGCGATCTATGATGTCTCGTACCTATCTACCGCTATCATTTTGGGGTGATGCTTTAGAGACTTCCGCATTCACTTTAAATATGGAGCCATCTAAATCCGTTGAGACAGTACCGTATGAATTATGGTTTGGGAAGAAACCTAAGCTGTCGTTTTTGAAAGTTTGGGGATGCGATGCTTATGTCAAGAAACTTCAACCTGAAAAGCTTGAACCCAAACCAGAAAAGTGCGTCTTCCTAGGATACCCTAAGGAAACTATTGGGTATACCTTCTAGCTCAGATCCGAAGGCAAGATTTTTTTTGCAAAGAATGGATCCTTACTAGAGAAAGAGTTTCTCTCGAAAGAAGTAAGTGGGAGGCAAGTAGAACTTGATGAGGTAATTGTATCCCCTCTTGAAACGTAGAGTAGCGCAGCACAGGAAGATGTTTCTATGGTGCCTGCACCGACTAGAGAGGAAGTTAATGATGATGATCATGAAACTTCGAATCAAGTTGCTATTGAACTTTGTAGGTCCACGAGGACACGTTCCGCACCAGAGTGGTATGGCAACCATATCCTTGAAATCATGTTGTTAGACAACGTTAACCTTCGAACTATGAAGAAGCAATGGTGGGCCCGGATTCCAACAACTGGCTTGAAGCCATGATATCCGAGATAGGATCCATGTATGAGAACAAAGTATGGACTTTGGTGGACATGCCCGATGATTGGCAAGCCATAGATAATAAGTGGATCTTTAAGTAGAAGACTGTCGCGGATGGTAATGCGGTTGTCTATCAGGCTCGACTTGTCGCTAAGGGTTATCGACAAGTTCAAGGAGTTGACTACAATGAGACTTTCTCACCTGTAGCGATGCTAAAGTCCATCCGAATCATGTTAGAAATTATCACATTTTATGATTATAAGATCCGGCAAATGGACGTCAAAACGGCATTCCTTAATGGTTTACTTGAGGAAGAATTGTATATGATGCAGCCGGAAGGTTTTGTCCATCCTAAGAATGTTGACAAGGTATGCAAGCTCTAGCACTCCATCTATGGGCTGGTGCAAGCATCTCGGAGTTGGAACATTCGCTTTGACGAAGTGATCAAAGCATTTGGGTTTATCCAGACATATGGAGAAGCCTGTATTTACAAGAAAGTGAGTGGGAGCTCTATAGCATTTCTCATATTATATGTGGATGACATATTGTTGATGGTAAATTATGTAGAAGTTTTGGAAAGCATAAAGGCCGACTTGAATAAGTGTTTTTCAATAAAGGACTTAGGAGAAGCTGCTTACATATTAGGCGTCAAGATCTATAGAAATAGATCGAGACGCCTCATTGGTCTTTCACAAAGCACATACCTTGACAAGATATTGAAGAAGTTCAATATGGATCAGTCCAAGAAGGGGTTCTTGCTTGTATTGCAGGCAAAGCGTCATGGCGGCATCTACATGTTAAGCGGAGTACATAGCTGCTTCGTAAGGAGCGCATGAAGGAGTCTGAATGAATGAGGTCATCACCGACCTAGGAGTGATTCCCAATGCATCAGGCCCGATGACTCTCTTCTGTGACAACACTGGAGCTATTTCCATTGCCAAGGAGCCGAAGTTTCACAAGAAGACCAAGCACATAAAGCGCCGCTTCAACTGCATTCGTGGTTATGTTCAAGATGGCTACAAATATATTTGTAAAGTACATACGGATCTGAATGTCGCATATCCATTGACTAAACCTCTTCCACGAGCAAAACATTATCAGCACCAGAACACTATGGGTGTTCGATTCATCACAATGTAACTAGATTATTGATTATTGACTCTAGTGCAAGTGGGAGACAGTAGGAAATATGCCCTAGAGGCAATAATAAAATGTTTATTATTATATTTTATTGTTCATGCTATAATTGTATTAACCGGAAACAATAATACATGTGTGAATATATAGACCACAACATGCCCCTAGGTAGCCTCTAGTTGACTAGCTCATTGATCAATAGATGGTTGTGGTTTCCTGACCATGGACATTGGATGTCATTGATAATTGGATCACATCATTAGGAGACTGATTTGGTGGACAAGACCCAATCCTAAGCACAGCACAAGATCATGTAGTTCGTTTGCTAGAGCTTTTCTAATGTCAAGTATCATTTCCTTAGACCATGAGATTATGCAACTCCCGGATACCGTAGGAATGCTTTCGGTGTATCAAACGTCCCAGTGTAACCGGGTGACTATAAAGGCGCACTACAAGTATCTCCGAAAGTGTCTGTTGGGTAGGCATGAATCGAGACTCGGATTTGTCACTCCGTATGACGGAGAGGTATCTCCAGGCCCACTCGGTAATGCATGATCATAATGAGCTCAATGTGACTTAGGAGTTAGTCACGGGATCATGTCTTACGGAACGAGTAAGGAGACTTCCCGGTACCGAGATTGAACAAGGTATGGGGTTACCGATGATCAAATCTCGGACAAGTAACATTCCGATGGACAAAGGGAATTTTATACGGGATTGATTAAATCCCCAACATCGTGGTTCATCCGATGAGATCATCGTGGAACATGTGGGAGCCAATATGGGTATCCAGATCCCGCTATTGGTTATTGGCCGGAGAGGTGTCTCGGTCATGTGTGCATGGTTCCCGAACCCGTAGGGTCTACACACTTAAGGTTCGATGACGCTATAGTTGTAATGGGAATTGTATGTGGTTACCGAAAGTTGTTCGGAGTCCCGAATGAGATCTCGAACGTCATGAGGAGTTCCGGAACTGTCCGGAGGTGAAATTTATATATGGGAAGTCAACTTTCAGTCGCTGGAAAAGTTTCGGGAGTTATTAGTATATTACTGAGACCATCAAAAGGGTTTCAGGGGGGTCCACCGAGAGGGGCCACCTACCCCGGGGGACCAAGTGGGCTGAATATGGGTAGCAACCATCCCCCTAGTGGGCTGGTGCACCTCCCCCAAGGGGACCAAGGCGCCTAGAGTTAAAACCCTAGGGGTGGGGGCGCCCCCCACCAACTTGGGGGGCAAGCACCCCCCTTGGTCGCCGCCCCCTCTAGATGCATCTAGGGGGGCGGCCCCCTCTCCCCTTCACCCTATAAATAGAGGGGGGTGGGAGGGCAGCCATACCTCAGCCCCTGGTGTAGCCCTCCCCGCTCCTACACCTACTCCTTCTCTGTTGAGCTTGGTGAAGCTCTGCCGGAGAACCACGAGCTTCACCGCCACCATGTCGTCGTGTTGCTTGAGTTATCCCTCAGCTTCTCCTCCCCACTTGCTGGATCAAGAAGGAGGAGACGTCCTTGGGCTATACGTGTGTTGAAGATGGAGGTGCCATCCATTCGGCGCTAGATCAGATCTTCCACGATTTGAATCACCGTGAGTACGACTCCATCAACCGTGTTCTTTGCGACGCTTCCGCTTAGCGATATTCAAGGGTATGAAGATACACTCCCTATCTCTCGTTGCTAGCATCTCCTAGATTGATCTTGGTGACATGTAGGATTTTTTTGAATTATTACTATGTTACCCAACAATTCCTAACCATGCATTAGTGGAAGTCCCATGCTCCGCACTAGCGGACGACACTTCTGAGGACCGGCTATGCCCACGTGCCTAGTGGAAGCCCCATGCTCCATGCTAGCGGACGACATGGCCGAGGAGTGGCTATGCCCACGCCCGGTGGTAGCCCCGTGCTTCGCGCTTGTGGATAAACAACTAAGGGCACCTCATGGGCTGCACCAACCTCAGGATGGCCTCTCGGCTGACCGCTCAACCCTTCACTGTGATGAGCACACAAGGGGGCCGGACTCGGGGGGCTATGCTCAGGCACGGCTGTCGGTGTCCTGGGAACCAGGGTGCCGGCCACAGCGTCGTCCTCGCTGGTTCGCCGCGGGCCGGTCTACCAGGAGCCTGCGCTACTGATGGCGTGGGAGCTCTTGCGCTACCGCCCGGCAGATGATTTCTACAACGAGTGGCTCCACCGCATCACCGAGCTCGTCAACGCCGCTGGGGAAGCGCCAGCACCAATGCACTCCTCACGTCCTTCGTCGCCCCCGGCGGTGGACAAGGGCCATGGGGTC
Organism: Secale cereale; assembly: GCA_902687465.1. Classification (NCBI taxonomy): domain Eukaryota; kingdom Viridiplantae; phylum Streptophyta; class Magnoliopsida; order Poales; family Poaceae; genus Secale; species Secale cereale. The sequence continues at coordinate 513,247,828 of LR738711.1, forward strand.
CCAGCTCCGCCTCCCCTTCACCCGCCGGCCAGGAGGACCGGCGCGAGGCCCCTCGACGTGAACAACCCCGCAAAGCCCACGCCCGCGACGAGGAGAGTTGTCGGGTGATCTCGCACCCACATACGGGGGCTCGTGGGCCCCCTGGCCCACAACGCCCAGACTGCACGCCACAGGAGGTGGTGGCGCCAGCACCTCCTGTGATCATGAGCGTGCGCGGGTGTGGCGCCCTAGCTCCCGAGCTACAGCGCCTCATCTGGCCCGGCAAGTTCAAGCCGGACCTGCCTCCGCGCTACGACGGCACCACCAACCCCACGGAGTTCCTCCAACTCTACAAGCTGAGCATGGAGGCATCCAACGGCACTGAGCAGGTCATGGCGAACAGGTTTCCCGTGGCTCTGAAGGACGGCGCGTGCTCCTGGCTCCTGAACCTCCCGGTGGGATCCATCTCCTCCTGGGGAGAGCTTCGCGAGCATTTCGTCGCTAACTTGCAAGGCATCCGCAACCGAGCCTCGGCAGCTGCTGACCTGCGTCGCGTGAGGCAGCAGCCGGGAGTAACCCTGCAAAAGTACATCCAATGCTTCAACACCATGCGCCTCCATATCCCCAGGGTCGCGGACGAGGCCATCATCTCTGCTTTATCCGATAGCGTCTGTGATGTCAGGATGAGGGAAGAGCTCGCCATCCACGAAGACATGTGCACAGCCCTCGAGATGTTCAAGCTTGCGGCGAAGTGCGCCAGAGTGGAGGAAGGCCGCCTCTCCCTTCAGGAGCTGCCTGAGGTGGAGGCAGACGACAAGAAAACCAAGGCCAAGGAGTCGAAGTGCAAGGGACCCGCCGTGCTGGCCGCTGAGCCAGAAGTGAAGCGTGGTTGCGGCTACGATGACCTCCCCAGAGACAACCGACCGTACTGCATCTTCCACAACGTCCACAGCCACAACACCAACGACTGTCAGGAGCTCGGGGCGATGCGCGGCGGGCGTGGCGGGCAGCGCCCTGAGCGCGACAACCGCAGCTACGGCCATGGAGGAGGCCGAGGAGGAGGACGTTGGGATGGCAGGAACTCGCGCCAAGAGTGGCGTGAGCAACCTCGTGAAGACCACTGGAAGGAGCAGCCTCGTGACGCCCCCTAGCGCGACCAGCCTCGTGAGGGTCGCCCTTAGGGCAACGGAGGCCTGCCTCCACTGCCACCACCGCCAAGGAGGAATGACGACGACCACCAAGGAGACGGGGCAGGGGGCTTCCAGGAACCGCGTGCAGTCGCGTGCATTCTGGGAGGAGCCCATGCCCCGGCTTCTCACCGCATCTTCAAGCAGTTCGCCCGTGAGGTGAACGCGGCGCTTCCCAGGCCTTACGCCACGGGAAACCTCAGGTGGACCAAACAAGTCATCTCTTTCGACCCCCAAGACCAGCTCAAGTGCACTGCCGCCCCAAGCGCACTCCCGATGCTCTACACCCCGACCATCAGCAACGTCCTCGTGGCCAAGACGATCATCGACGGCGGAGCAGGGCTCAACGTCCTCTCCGTCCAGACCTTCGAGACACTCCAGGTTCCTTGCGATCAGCTCCACCCCACCAAGCCATTCTACAGAGTCACGGATGGCTCCACGCTCCTGATGGGGCAAGTCCGCCTCCCCGTCACCTTTGGCGACCGCGACAAGTACCACACAGAGCTCATCGACTTCGACGCCGCCAACATCCACCTCCCATACAACGCCATCCTGGGGTATCCTGCCCTTGCCAAGTTCATGGCAGCGACCCATCACGGCTACAATGTCCTCAAGATGCCCAGGAGCGGCGGAGTCATCACGATCGCCTCCGACGAGAAGGAAGCGGTGCGTTACCTGGAGCGTGCCTACCAGACCGTGGTGGTTGAGTACTCCGATGAGGATGGAGCTGTCCTCGCCCTGCAGACCACCCCCAAGAAGAAGAAGAACTTACCCGGCGACGAACCTCAGGACGCGGGGGCTCCAGATGGCCTGGCCTCAGGACTCATGCCTGCTGAGGAGGCGCCCTCCGCCATCGCATAGGGAGGCGCGCTCGACGCCCCTCTCGTGATGGGCTCGGGGGCTCTCCTCTGGAGTGTCCCTGAGCTGACCCGTTCCTCGAGGTAGGTGTTCGAGCACCACCTGCAAGCGTATCTTGATGCGCGTTTTTGTGAGCCCAGCGCGAGCCGTCCAGCGCTGGGGGCTCAGGACTTCATCGACCTAGTTACAGAGGAACTTCAGTACGCAAGACTCATCCGCGGTGGGCGTAACCGCACAATCCCAAGTCCACCTACTCGCAGCACAAGCGACTGCTTCCGCGTCTGCGTCGACATCGCGGGTCTCAACCGAGCCGCTTCTCAGGAGCCCCTGGGCCTCAGGAGCCCGACGATCCTCGGGAGCGACACGCACAGCTCGCGTCTCCACCTACTCCAACTCTCCTTCGGCAAGTATCAGGTGAAACTTCAGGTATCCAAACGAGGGTGCCTCTCGGGCTGCATTATCCTCGGCCCGCTTGGGGCTGTTTCCTCGCGGCTGTTCCCCTTTTTGCATGATCAAGCCCAGATATTTCTTTCCATTCGCATTATCTATATGCTTGGCGTCCTCACCACCACTAAGGTCATGAGCCCTTGTGAGCCCACTCGCGACCGCCCCATGATTAAGGACTGGCACGACGTCTGTGCTCGGGTCCGTCCTTGCAGCATCGATAAACCCAAGGGCTGAGCTCTGCCTAGCGAGCCATTTCCGTGACGGCACCTCCCATGGTCCTTGGTGCCTTGTTCTCGCATGGACTAATCGTGGATGTGTAAGTAGCGGCCCGTGGCAGGTGCCTCGCTCATGCGGGAACTGCGCGCCGGCTGTTTTTCCTTTGGATCGTGGCATGAGAAGACAGGGCACGGCGTCTGTGCTCGGGTCCGTCCCTGCAGGGTCGACAAATCCAGTGGCTGAGCTCTGTCTTGCGGGTTAACCCCGTGACGTCACCGGGTCGCTGGTGCTGCGGCCTTCTCATGCAATATCCCCTGCAGATGCACTCGACGCAGGTCGACACAACACCTCTCTTTTCATATTTTGCAGAAGAAGACTCAGGCGCAACCCGCCTCAAGGTAGGGTCTCGTGAGTGATGCGTAAGCTCACGAGAACTTCCTCAAAGTCATTCAGCTCATCCTGAGGAAGGCCCATATACACCTTGGCTGTCCTACCGTGCAATCCACGCGTTAGGACGGGGTTGTACACGCCCCGGAGTCTCTCCCAGTGGGAGGCTCCCTCCCACAATCCAGTGGAAGTACCAAGCTCCGCGCTGGCAGATCCATTCGAGGAGCGGTTATGCCCACGAACCAGTGGAAGCACCAAGCTCCGCGCTGGCCGATAAGACTGAGGCGCGGTTATGCCCATACTCCGCGCAAGTGTGGTAGCTCTATGCTTCGCGCTAGTTATAAACAACTGAGGGTGGGCCCCAGTGGTCGCACCAACCTCAGGGAGCTTTTCAGCTCACGACGCTCACAGCTTCTCCTTGGATGGGTGTCGCGAGGGGGGCTAGGCACGGGGGCGATGCTCAGGTCACGCCTGGCAGACGCCACCCTACCAGGTTCCCAGACACCTGGCCTTCTCGTGCCCCCATCCCAGGAGAAGGCTCATGGGCTAGGTATGGTGCTAGTTCTCCTTCATGAGAGCCGTTCGTACGTCAAGGGGGACCCCTGGGCATCATGACCCAGGGGCCTAACTGGACACGTAGCCCCTCATCCCTTAAGCCTAGTTATGACGATAACCCCGGTCCTCCGGAGAACTCAATGGCGATTGAGGTATGCGCGGGGTTTGGCCCTGCCGACGCAGAATGAAAATGGGATCGCTTGAACGTCAAGGGGGACCCTTGGGCATCGCGACCCAAGGGCCTCACTGGCCACGTAGCCCCTCATCCCTTGAGTCTAGTTACTATGGTAACCCTGGTGTCCGGAGGGCTCGCAAACCCAGTCCTAGTACTGAAGAAGAACAACAAATGCGCATGTGCATTGATTACACAAGCCTCAACAAAGCTTGCCCTAAAGATCCATTTGCTCTGCCGCGAATAGATTAAGTGATTGACTCCACGGCCGGATGCGAGTTGTTGTCATTCCTTGATGCCTATTCCGGGTATCACCAGATCAAACTCGATCCGGCTAACCGCCTGAACACCGCCTTCCTCATGCCATTTGGGGCCTTCTGCTACCTGACCATGACGTTCGGCCTAAGAAACGCCGGCACCACCTTTCAGTGTTGCATGCAGAAGTGTCTCCTCGAGCAACTTGGCAGAAACGCCCATGTTTATGTGGATGATATCGTGGTGAAGACGGATAAGAGAGGAACTCTTTTGGTAGATCTCCAAGAGGCATTTGAAAACTTGCGCCGCTTTCGGATCAAGCTAAACCCGGAGAAATGCGTCTTCGGGGTACCAGCTGGCCAACTCCTTGGCTTCCTGGTATCTGAACGCGGCATCGAGTGCAACCCTGCCAAGATCAAGGCCATTGAGAGAATGGAGCCGCCAACCCGTGTGCGGGACGTCCAGAAATTCACGGGGTGCCTCGCATCTCTCAGCCGTTTCATCAGCCGGCTGGGAGAAAAGGCACTCCCCCTGTATCAACTGATGAAGAAGACCACTTGCTTCGAGTGGAACAACCGGGCAGACGAATCTTTCCAGCAGCTCAAGAGACTGCTGTCCACCCCGCCTGTCCTGGTGGCACCGGCAGACAAGGAACCCATGTTCCTCTACATAGCCGCCACCAGCCGGGTGGTCAGCACGGTCATTGTGGTCGATCGCCCAGAAGACGGCAGAGCCTTGCCCGTCCAGAGGTCAGTCTACTACTTGAGCGAGGTGCTGTCAGTGTCCAAGCAGAACTACCCCCACAACCAGAAGATGTGCTATGGCGTGTACTTCACCGCCAAGAAACTCAAGCAGTACTTCCAAGAACATCCAATCACGGTCGTCTGCACGGCCCCGCTTGCTAAAATCATGGGAAACAGAGACGCTTCAGGAAGAGTGGCCAAGTGGGCCATCGAGCTGGCCCCCTTCACCATCTTCTACCAGCCACGCACCACCATCAAGTCGCAAGCATTGGCCGACTTCCTCGTCGACTGGGACGAGACACAGTACCTGCCGCCTGTTCCAGACTCAACCCATTGGCGGATGCACTTTGACGGGTCAAAGATGCGCACTGGCTTGGGAGCCGGCGTCGTCCTCACTTCCCCCAAGGGCGACAAGCTCAAGTACACCCTGCAAATCCACTTCGCCGCCTCTAACAACGTGGCCGAGTATGAGGCACTTATCCACGGGCTCCAGATGGCCAAAGAGATTGGTATCCGCCGAGTGCTGTGCTATGGTGACTCAGACTTTCTTGTCCAGCAGTCATTTGGGGACTGGGACGCCAAAGACGCAAATATGGCAAGTTATCGTTTCCTTGTCCAGTAGATCAGTGGACATTTTGATGGCTGCGAGTTCCTCCATGTACAATGAGCCGACAACATGCAAGCCGACACCTTGGCACGAATCGGCTCCACCCGCCAAGCAATACCAGCCGGTGTGTCTCTTCAATGCATGCGCAAGCCGTCTATCAAGCCTTCACGAGAGTCGGAGTCAATCTTCATACCAGCCAATCCTGGAGTAGAAGGCCCGGCAACTTCAACACCTGGCCCGGAGACTACTCCAGCGGGCGGCCTTGATACTCCAACCCCAGCAGACGGTCCACCAGTAGCTGCATCGGTTCCTGGCCCGAGGACTGCTCCAGCAGGCGGCCAAGAGGCGCCGGCCCTAGTAGACGGCACTGGGACCGCCGCAGCCGGCTAGGGGACTGTGGATGCACAGCTGACGGCTCAGCCCAGCCCTCCGCCTCCCATCCCAACCACCCTGGTCTCTTTGGCAGAGGCAACAGGAGTCTCATCGCCGTCTTGGGCATAGCCAATCCTCACCTTCCTGCTCAGAAGAGATCTGCCAGCAGATGAAACCTTGGCATGGCAAGTTCAACGCCGAGCTTCAGGATAAACCATAGTCAACAAAGAGCTTGTCAGAAGAAGTGCAACGGGTGTCTTCCAGCGCTGCGTGGAAGCAGAAAAGGGTCTGGCAATCCTGAAGGACATTCACCAAGGGGAATGTGGCCATCACGCGGCCTCAAGATCCCTCGTCGCCAAAGCCTTCCGCAACGGTTTCTTCTGGCCAACTGCTTTGGACGACGCCAAAGATTTGGTAAAAAAGTGCAACGGCTGCCAGCGCTTCAGTTCCAAGCAACACTTGCCGGCTTCTGCACTCAAGACCATTCCGATCACTTGGCCATTTGCCGTCTGGGGACTGGATATGGTGGGCCCCTTCAAGACAGCCAGAGGCGGCTTGACACATTTACTCGTGGCAGTGGACAAATTCACCAAGTGGATCAAAGCAAAACCAATCAAGAAACTCAATGGCCCAACTGTTGTGACATTCATCGCAGACATCACAGTCCGGTATGGCATACCGAACAGCATCATCACCGACAATGGCACAAATTTTGCCAAAGGCGCACTGGCCCGTTTTTGTGCAACACAAGGCATCCGATTGGACCTAGAGTCTGTTGCCCACCCAGAGTCCAACTGCCAGGTTGAGCGTGCCAATGGCCTTATCTTGTCTGGCATCAAGCCCCGGCTGGTCGAACCCTTGGAACGATCAGCCGGGTGCTGGATTGAAGAAGACCTGCTGGAGGAGGTCCGGCTGGTAGCACTCAGCCGCTCCACCATCTACCAGCAGGGTCTCCGCCGCTATCACAGCCGGCGAGTCAGGCCACGCTCCTTCCGCGAGGGGGACCTTGTGCTCCAGCTGATCCACCGAACAGCCGGCCAGCACAAGCTCTCGTCTCCTTGGGAAGGACCGGTCATCATCAGCAAGGTGCTAGGCAACGATGCCTACTACCTCATTTATGCCCGGAAGCCAAGAGCACGCAAGAGAGACGACTCAGGCAAGGAGTCGGAGCGCCCATGGAACACAAACCTACATCGTCGCTTTTATAGCTAAAAGACAGTATGTGTCGCGCTATCTATTTTATTTTGAGAACCAATGGGACCCCCGAAGAGTTCTCGGGGACTGCCCAACCCTTTATCTATATGATAAGAATTATGCCTATGAATGAGTATTGTTCAGTCCTTTGACCGGTACCGGAGCCTAGCAGATGGCCCGGGGACTGGCCGCCTAGCCCTATATTTAAAACTTGTCCATAAAATAGTCGGACAAGTAATGTGATGGCATCCAAGCCCTCTCCCGCCTTCAGTCACAGACTCGCTGTCACACCATGATTTTCATGCCACATGGTTTAAGCTAATAATCATGCTAAAATGTGGTTTGGCAAAAACTTTTGAGTGTTTTTGACTTTGCTTGATTGATTTTATGTCTGCTGTTTGCTAGTGCTCTAAAAATCAAATAAATCCTCCAACTCTGATACTTCATCTCCTTGATCCAAAACCTTTTCCCAATGATCATGCCATGTGTATAGACCAGTATAGTATTTTCTTATAAAAATATTTTGGCCAAATAGTATTTTCTAAAATTAGTTTTTCCAAAAACCCCTGAATTGAGGTTTGCACTACAAGTACCTTATTTAGGGTGTGAAAAATCTTTCAAAAAGTATATTTGAATCCTATTAGGTATAGGACTCCTAGAAACTACAAAATTATAATTTTAAAAGCTATTTTTATATTTTATTTAAAAGCTTTTTCTTAAGGCCAGAAATGGTCTTTAATAGGGAAAAATTATTTAACTATTTCAAAAATATTTGCAAAAATTCAGGGAAACTCATAGGACATATATTGTCCATATATAAGAGTTTCAACACATGGTCATGTTGAAAATATTGGACAAATCCTTCCAAAACCCTTTCGGGATATTTCAAGCTTTTGAAATATTTACAAAGGAAATATTCTCCAAAAATTCCAGGGAAATTCTATCATGTTATATATGACATATTTGATGATCTTGCAAAGCCTCATGCCTTGAAGATCAAGGAAACATCATCTAATCCCCTCAAAACCATTTCTGTCCATTTTGAAGTTTGAGGAACTTTACATTGCCAAACTTGTTCAAATGCTCTCAAACTTGGTGCACATGCTAAAAAGATGTAATTATGCATCTATGCCAAATGGCACAAGTTTTGGAGAAGCATAACTTGATCTAAGTGCCCCAAAACCATTTCTGTTCAAATTCAAATTTGAACAACTTTACATTACCAACTTTTTACCTGGGGCTTCAAACTTTGTGGGCATGATCATAACCCCAAATGATGATACTACACCAAGTGGTGCATCAAGGGGAGATGATTAGCTTAACTCAAACATGGTGAAACCATTTCTGTTGATTTCTAGGGTTCACCAAAGTTACATTGGCAACTTTTCCCAAATGAGCTCAAATTTGGTGGAAGGGCCTAAATGTATGTGACATTCCATCCTGTTAAGTCCCATGTCAATTGGAAGTCATTTGCTTTCCCAAAACATGATCAAACACCCTCTGCCATTTTTCTTAAACCATTGTTTTGACCACTTTTACTATTCCCCTTCACCTCAAATTCTTACCACAGGTAAACCTGATCATCTTCTGACCCCAGTAACTTCCTCATGTCCTCAGCTCAATGATTGGGGGGTGAAAACCCCATTTTTACTCTTGTGGACAGCAACATTCTTCTCCTTTCTCAGCTCCCTACTCACTCAAGTGGCCTCCAGGGCATCCCAGGCCGTGTGGGCAATAGTTTACTACTCCCTAACACTGCTGGACATTGGGGGACACGGCCAGGAAGCAAGGGGCATGACCATGCCGGCCAAAGACACGCTCTGGAGCGCGCTACAGTGCGCCAAGGCACTGTAGCTCGGCCCTCCCGAGGCATCCAGGCGGCCTTGGGCAGAGCGGGCGTGTCCATCGAGGTCGCCTCGATGTCCACGACACGCCTCGCTGTCGGGCCCCTCCTCCCTTTCCCCCCTTATCCCTCCGTGAGCTCGCCCGAGCGCAGCCTGGACCTCGCCCATGGTGCACCGACGCCTCCCCATATAGAGCCTCCCCCCAAGCACTCCCTTGCCTCTTCTGGATCCTCCTCTCTCCGGTGCACCTCGCAGACATCATCCCTCTCCCCTCGTGCTCTCCTGTCCCTCCATGGCCGGAGTGCCGCCGTGGTCCCCCGCTCGAATTCGAGCTCTCCAGCCCTCCCCTCCTCTCCTTCGAAGACTCCGAGCTTCCTCGGAGTCTCACTACAAGAAATATGTCAACTTATGACCTTTTGTTAGTGACCCTGGAAGAATTGGTCATAGATCTATGACCATTTCAGACCAATTGGTAAAAAGCTGTTCGGGGGGCTCCAAACCCTAAACTATAACGACCATTTTGGTCAGAAAGGTCATAATTTCCTTATACGAAATGGTCATAAAGCAGATAGCACTGGTTCGCTGCCTTATTTCTAGCTGATCATGACCAATATAGATGGTCATAACCTTGTAAATTGTGGTGGGTCGCTACGACTAGGCGCCACCTCATCAGTTTTGCCTATGTGTCATGTCCATGTGGCAGTTTTTGCCCTAGGTTGTGAAGCAACCTATATTTCTGTCATTCCCCAAATTCCCCAAAAAATCTCATAAATTCTTTGGGTCATATCTTCATAAAATACGTAAAAAACCTTCCTTGCCTAGTTCAAAAATAATTCAAAAATATTCATTTTCCTATTCTGTTCAAAAAAAGACTTTGTGAAGGAAGTACAATTTTGGCATGTCCAAATGGTATCCATTTTCTACAGTGCTTTCCTATGCCCAAATAACCATCCTCCACCAAATGCCAGCTCAATCCATTCATTATTTTGAGCCCATCTTCAACATTCGTATTTATGTCCAGTGTGGTACTTTGCAAATCAAGTACCACCTAGACTCCTCCTTTTGAGCTAAAAATTTGTGAAGACGGTCTTCTTAGTAACTGATCATCCTCAACCAAAACGCACGCCCATTAGCCATGTGCATTTCCCGTACCGCTAATCAAACACTTGGCTGATAATTCATGTTTGAGCATCGATCGGTCTACTCGTGAGAATCTTATGTTGTAATTTTCTTCCTAGCACCTACCTGAGGAGTGGCCAACCCACTAGACATGCCTAGGCCGCCCAGAACATATGGCAACGCCACAGTCACGCGGTGACCACGCGACGGGCATGCGAGTTTACGCGCTCTAGAGTTGGGGCCCTCGACCACCGCCCAAACCTCGATGTATCGCCACAAAACCATGTATTTATGATTAAATAGGTACTTATGTACCTAGAAATGATTTTTGGAAAAAATAAATAACAAACTATGAGGCAACCGCAGTTCAAATTTGACCCGCTTCCACCTGAATCGGCAGAAATTTGTCTTTTTCACGAGAGGTAGATCAAAACTTTTTACACCCAACCATTTTGTCAATTCTGCATTAAATATGTCCTAGTATTTTAGAAAATTGATTTGGTCAAATTTTGCAACAATTATTTGGGAGGTCCTTCACAAAAAAACCTCCTTTTGGGCAATCAAAAAATGGAAAATGATTTTTTCGTCCAAAGAAAATGAAAACTTCCTTAAGCAATATTGTTTGCTATTCCAATATGCACCCTTGTGCACAATATGAGATCATTTCAACAAACTATGCTATGAATGTGGCCATAGGATTAATCATTTGGCTTGAAAGCCATGAATCTTCACGCATGATAGCTCATTTCTGAGAACAATTTTTTAAAAGAATTGCCGTATTACAAGTTTATTATTTTCCTGGTAACTTGGTCATATATAATGACACAATGGAAAGGTTTTCCAACTTTTTGATTTTTTTTTAATTTTTTATGCCCGTTTCAAAATGCAGTCAAAACGGCGGGAATGACCGTTCCTAGCTAGTGGTTGAATCTTGGAATTTTTTTGGTGTTTCTCTGATTAAATAGATACTTATGTACCTAGAAATGATTTTTGTAAAAAATAAAGAGCAAACTACAAGGCAGCTATAGTTCAAATTTGACCCACTTCCAACTGAATCGGCCGAAATTTGTCTTTTTCACGAGAGGTGGATCAGAACATTTTACACCCAACCATTTAGTCAATTGTGCATTAAATATGACCTAGTATTTTAGAAAAATGATTTGGTCCAATTTTGCAACAATTATTTGGGAGGTCCTTCACAAAAAAACCTCCTTTTGGGCACTCGAAAAATGGAAAATGAATTTTTCGTCCAAAGAAAATGAAAACTTCCTTAGGCAACATTGTCTGCCATTCCAAGATGCACCCTTGAGCACAATATGAGATCATTCGAACAAACTATGCCATGAATGTGGCCATATGATTGATCATTTGGCTTGAAAGCCATGAATCTTCACGCATGATAGCTCGTTTCTGAGAACACTTTTTTAAAATAATTTCCGTATTACAAGTTTATTATTTTTCCTGGTAACTTGGTCATATATAATGACACAATGCGAAGGTTTTCCAACTTTTTTATTTTTTTTTTTGAATTTTTTATGCCCGTTTCAAAATGCGGTCAAAACGGCGGGAATGACCGTTCCTAGCTAGTGTTTGAATCTTGGAATTTTTTTGGTGTTTCTCTGATTAAATAGATACTTATGTACCTAGAAATGATTTTTGTAAAAAATAAAGAGCAAACTACAAGGCAGCTACAGTTCAAATTTGACCCACTTCCATCTGAATCGGCCGAAATTTTTCTTTTTCACGAGAGGTGGATCAGAACTTTTTACACCCAACCATTTAGTCAATTGTGCATTAAATATGACCTATTATTTTATAAAAATGATTTGGTCCAATTTTGCAACAATTATTTGGGAGGTCCTTCACAAAAAAACCTCCTTTAGGGCACTCGAAAAATGGAAAATGAATTTTTAGTCCAAAGAAAATGAAAACTTCCTTAGGCAACATTGTTTGCCATTCCAATATGCACCTTTGTGCACAATATGAGATCATTTGAACAAACTATGCCATGAATATGGCCATAAGATTGATCATTTGGCTTGAAAGCCATGAATCTTCACGCTTGATAGCTCGTTTCTAAGAACACTTTTTAAAAATAATTACCGTATTACAAGTTTGTTATTTTTCCTGGGAAATTGGCCACATATAATGACACAATGCAAAGGTTTCCCAATTTTTGATTTTTTTCTAAATTTTTTATGCCCGTTTCAAAATGCGTCCAAAACGGCGGGAATGACCGTTCCTAGCTAGTGGTTGAATCTTGGAATGTTTTTGGTGTTTCCCTGATTAAATAGATACTTATGTACCTAGAAATGATTTTTGGAAAAAATAAAGAGCAAACTACGAGGCAGCTACAGTTCAAATTTGACCCGCGTCCAACTGAATCGGCGGGAATTTGTCTTTTTCACGAGAGGTGGATAAAAACTTTTTACACCCAACCATTTGGTCAATTGTGCATCAAATATGTCCTAGTATTTTAGGAAATTGATTTAGTACAATATTGCAACAAATATTTGGTAGGTCCTTCACAAAAAAGCCTCTTTTCGGGCACTCGAAAATGAAAAATGAATTTTCCGTGCAAAGAAAATGAAAACTTCCTTATTTGTAGTCAATTACGACCAATTTAGAAGGTCATAACGTGTACTGGATTCTGATTGGTCCATGGACATGTCACGCGGATCGTGCTCAAACACCGTCGGATGCTCTCGGATCGGACGGCAACCCTTTCTTCCTCACCCCGCTCCCCCTATTTGTCTACAAAAGAAAAAGAAAAAAGAAAACTCCCTCACCCTCTCACCCCACGAACCCTAGCGCTCCAAAACCACCTCACGCGCTCCCTCTCCCACATCGCCGCCGCCACCCCGCCGATTCAAATACGACACCGCCGCCCGTGCCCGCGCACCACCACCCGCTCCTCCGCCCCTTCCTCGTCCCGGAGGCCTCTGCTCAGGCTCACATCGGGCTCCTCATCATCCTCCTAGACCTCACCGGCCTCGCCCGCGGGGGCCAGCAGGTGTCCGCCTGCCGCGCCGCCCACGTCAAGGCCATCGAGGTGCTCGTCGAGCTCGCCTCGCTCCAAACCTCCTTCCTCACCCTCGACGAGGCCATCAAGACCACCAACCGCCGCGTCAATGCCCACGAGAACGTCGTCAAGCCCAAGCTCTAGAACACCATCACCTACATCAAGGGCGAGCTCGACGAGCTCGAGCGCGAGGACTTCTTCCGCCTCAAGAAGATCCAGGGCTACAAGAGGAGGGAGGTCGAGCGCCAGATGATGGCCGCCAAGCTCTTCGCCGAGGAGCAGCTCGCCGAGGATCTCGCCCTCAAGAGGGGCGTCTCCATGGCCTCCGCCACCAACATACTCGTCGGCAGCGGTGACAAGGACGAAGACATCATCTTCTAATCACCACCCCTTCTATCCAATTCCTTGTTCAATCGGTGAGTAGCGTTGTTTGTTACCTTACCTTGTTGTGCACACGTTTTAGATCTATGATTAGAAAGAAACCTTTTGGTCATAGATAGATAGATGTGTTAGCTATGATGCTTTCTTTCACAGATGCTGCTGATTTAGTTCATTTGATGATTGTAGTATCGAACAAGGATTTTGTTTGGGAACAATGGTTCTTAGGTGGATTGGATGGTTGTCTGTCAAACATAAACAACATATACAGTCACAAGAGCATGATTCATTGTATTATCCTTAATCTTCACACTATTCACCTACAAATTTTGCTAGCCAAGCATTACGGTAGCTTATTCAAACAATTGTTAACTCAATAAGGTTATAAAGTTCTACTGTTTGAGTGTACCAGTGTAGTGTTGTACAAGTTATGTTAGTTAGTCATAGTTTTGTCTGTTCATGAATAGGTGCAAACATCTAACCACATCTTCACTTTTTATTTGGCCTAATTACCTTTATACCAGTCAGACACAAGATGTTGATGCACTTCATATCCTCTACTTTTTTTACCTAATCTCAAGAAAATTGCAACAATGCTATGGTTCCTCCGCTGACCATAGATTCTCAAACTTTCTGTCTTACTAGGGGATACAATGAAAGTACACTTCTTTTAGTTGTTTTGAATAACTGATGTCATAACCATTGCTGTCCAGCATAATTGAAATTGTTGTTGTCCAGATGTTAAGTATTGTATTGCTCTTTGTTAACTGAAACTATTCCTTGTTTACAGTCAAGCGGAAGCCATGTTTGGAGCCACCGACAGGGCTGTGGAGTTGTTGCCGGCCGTTTCCTCGGTGACCATGGCCCGGAGACGACGTTATGTGGCGTAAGTTTGGCCGGCATTGGAGCTCTGACTACGCTGGCTGGCGCTCACTCCGACGCCTCATGAGCGGCTTCTTTTTTGGTTCGGACCATGGTAAGCCACTCGGTCCATCTCCACTGCCCTCTCTTATGCTTTATGTGATGTGCACCTGCTACCCCTTTTTCACTATTGATTTTTTTTACATTTCTTTGCAGCTGGAGGAAAGGAACCAGTGGCCAAAGAGGAATACTGCAAGCCAAGAAAGGAGCAGGTGAAGACGAGGGAGAGAGATAGCTGGTGCCGAAAGCAAAGTGGTGGTCGCCTCTGCAGAGAGGTGATTTCAATTACCCATTCTGCTCCTATCTGGATTGTAACCTAACTGACCCAGCTGTGAATCTTATGGGTTCATCAGCATGTAGTGGTTATCTGCTCCTTAAAGAGGAGTTGGTTTGTAGGATTTTTGTGGTGATTGGGTTTTGTTTTTTCTAAGCATGACTAAGATAAGGTACTCCAATTCCACGCCTGGACTTGGGTCTTTACCATTGACTAACCTTGTTTCGATTTTAGGCTATGCTAGTGGTCACAAGTAAATGATTAGACACTGAAGCTACATAATCTCTTGGATCTCAATTAGTATGTAAATGTTGCTTGACGGTCACAAGTTTGCAGCTATTCAAGCTACTAGATCATGGTAGCGCGCCGTTAGCTTTGCAGGAGTATGTCATGACCTGCGATGTATAGGTAGGTAGTTGTTACTACCGATACAATCTGCTGATCAACTAGGTAACCTTGGAGGTTGTGTGTTTCTCCATATGTGCAACATACTAGTCACATGACAGTGATAGCACCATACCCACCAACTCTTACTTGAACTTGATTCTGCCACTAGATGCTTGCACGGTATAAAATATCGTCTGTTCTTTGATGACAAAAAAATACGAAATTCTAATAGGATCCTTGGGATAATATTTACTATCACTCTACTCTAGAGCACTTCGTGACAATAATCCCTTTTCAAAATTTGAAGTCAACAAGTTAACTGTGCACTAGATCTAAATTGCTAGAATAGCTGCAAACTTCTGACCACAAGTTAACCTTTCATTTGACAAGCTGCTGATGCACTTCATATCTTCCACTTTTTGATCTGTTCTTCGTGGTAGCCAGTTCTAGAATAATGTAGTTTGGCATTGTCAGCGGCTAAAGCATATATCTTTATGTACATATTTACTAGTTCACCTATGCTATGAGGAATTCCTATTTGTAGTGCTTA
The DNA here is from genome assembly GCA_902687465.1 of Secale cereale. Classification (NCBI taxonomy): domain Eukaryota; kingdom Viridiplantae; phylum Streptophyta; class Magnoliopsida; order Poales; family Poaceae; genus Secale; species Secale cereale. The sequence goes on from LR738711.1 coordinate 513,263,295, forward strand.
TGCTATCTTGTATGTTAAGACATGAAGTTTATTCCTGATGTGCATGTCTGATATGAGGATCTCCTCACCACACAATATATTTCACAATTTTATTGAGTTGAAGATTTGTTCATATCAGGTGATTATCCTCGGCGGTGCTGCATGTTCCTCCGGCGCTGCCACTGTTCGAGGCTCGGCTGGGCCCCTTTGGCCTCATCTTTGGCTTCCTTTGTGTGGTGTTCAGCATTGGGTACAACTCCGACGGGTAAGCCCTCTTTGTCCCCTCTCTACTGTGTTCTCGTACCTAGTCTTTGAGCAGTGGCCACTCTGTTTGCTGGCAATCAGGCAAAATGTGGCAGCGATGTTTGTGTTGATTTGGTCATGTGGAGATGCCATGTTCATTCCTTAGTTTGGTTCGAGTGTTGATGACATGCTATGTTTACGCCCTGATTATTTTGGTACCATCTCTCTAATTCCTGTGGTCATGCCGTTGTTGGAATATCAGTGGTACAGTAGTTGTTGGATCAATATAATGCTACTGTTGTTGATCCTGTAGTTATTCGGGCTACATGAGTTGCATTTTGACTAAATTTGGACAAATATTAAGCTGGTGAGTCTGTGAGTCTTGAATGCTCACAACTGTCACATTATTTTAGTTAGACTAGTGATAAACTGTTGGTTTCTGGACATTTGTGCAATCAAAATCAAATGTAGTGCATAGTGTTCCTGTGCAGGTATTTTTTCTGTTGTTAAATTGTAGGGATGGAGGAATAGGCAGAATGTAGTGCATGCATAGGTACAACTTACAATTTCTGCATAAATAATGTTGATTATAGATTTTGTTGGTCATTAATTAATCTTGTTCTCTCTCCAGCCAGGGGCCTGACTTGATGGTGAGCATGGCAAAGAAATTTAATCTGGTGAGGTTGCATCCTAGGCGATGGTCCTTGTGAGGTTACATGGTTTCCTTCATATTTTCATTATGTTTAAATCCGAGCTTGTCATCTTGGGTTGTTGCTGGATGTGATGTTGTTCTGGTTGCTGAAATCAATTCCGGTGAGTTGTTTTGCTGGGTGCTAGTTCTTTTTGCTCATTTTGTATCCAAGTGCTGGCGCCCTCTAGTGACAATTTTGGACTCAACATCTTCACGAAGAAAGAAGTAAGGCGTGGCCATCATGATGTATGGGATGAGTACCAGAAGCATGCGGTGCTGTCTTTTGTGTAGACTAGTAAATGCGTACGTGCAATGTACGTTGGTATCAGCCAGAAAATTTATTGCATGCTATTATTAGGTATGACATCAGTTAGGTGTTAATTGTGTTGATAGTCAATATTTGGTATGTCATCAATTGAATGCAAAACATGTTGAGCGCTCACCTTTGGAACAATATAGGTTGTTGGATTGAAACATTTTGATGGCTGGTATATACTCCCTCCGTCCGAAAATACTTGTCATCAAAATGGACAAAAGAGGATGTATCTAGAACTAAAATACATCTAGATACATCCTCTTTTATTCATTTTGATGACAAGTATTTCCGGACGGAGGGAGTAGTAGTTTGTTAGCTATACACCTGCTGCTGATTGATGCTCTTGTGGTCTCCTGGAATCATATTATACTATGTGAAGATGCATCACAAACATATAGGTCTTTGAAGTTGGTTGAATCTGTTGCTTTATCATATATTTGGTCCATAAATCTACATTTCTATGAGATCTCTTTCAATATATAATTTTTCAATTGTCCAGGAATAATAGCGACTCTAATGCTGGTAGCCTATGTGTTCACTCTTTTACAGGAGCTCCAGGTCTACGAAATTTGAAGTTTGAAGCCGTATAGTGTAGCCCTACTCCGCAAGAGTTGTCTCTATGAAGTTTGAAGACGAGACTGTAAATATTGTAATATTGTAACAGTAGGCATATTGGGGTTGTAATAGACTGTACAAATTGTAGTAGACTTGATGAACTACATTGGTACTGTTCGGTCTGAAATATTGATTATGTATGTGATTTGAAAACGTGTGGAATGGAAACCCGACTCGTGGGACCCACTTATGAAAATAATCTGAGCAGTTTTGAAATTTCTGTCAAGTGGGCCCAATGTGTGAGATGATGACAAGTGGGACCCATCTGATTGGTGGGTCCAGCTCCAAATATAATAGCCCAAAAAATGTTAAAAGGCCACGACCCAGAAATAAATAAAAGGCTGAATTGTTGGTCCAGGCCCAAGTAGCTTACAAAAACTAGCAGGAAAAAATATATATTAAAAAGGCCGAATTGTTGGGCTAGGCCCAAGCAGAAAACCGAATTGGACCGGGCTGAATCTTGTGCCACATCAGCTTGCCACGCTGGATGCTTACGTGGCCTGGGGAGGCTGCTAGTGACCAAAACACGACAGTAGGCATATTTTGGTCATAAACGTCTATGACCTTCTCACAGAGAAGGTCGCTATAGTCAGTTTATGACGGCCAGCTTTTGACCTTATGTTTTTGGTCACAAAAAGGTCACAAATGGAAATTTGTGACCATTCAGTGACCAATAGTGGTGGTCCCAAGTTGACATATTTCTTGTAGTGTCTCCGCAACCTTCCGCCCTCATCAATCCGTCTGGGGAGGCTTCACAGCTCGATGCCTAGCGTTGGAAGCCCATTTCGGTTGCGAGTAAGATGGCGACCGTTATGGGGCTCCCCAGCGCGCTCCGTCGGCGGGAACAGCACCGGCGTTTCCTCCCGGTCTTAGCGGTGGTCCGAGCTCCGCCTGTGGTGGCTCGTGCCGCCAGCAAGCGCCGGTGTGTGGCATCCGGTGCCCTCTGTCATCTGTCGTCCAGAGGTAGACGACGACGGGTGGCAAGTGGTCCACGTGGGGCCCGCACGTCAGCGGGTCGGTGCCGGGCTCACGCTGTTTAAGTGAAGGCGCCCCAGCATTTCTATCTTCCCCCGCAGGGAAACGTACTCCACGGAGGCGCCTCCGACGTCACCCCCCCCCCTTTGCACGCGGCCGAGTCGTGGGCCGGCCCAGTTTCTATTCGGCCATCTTCCGCCCAGTGTGCAGCATAAGGGTATAAGCCCTTTCTCCTTCCCTTTTTCTTTTTTTTTGTATTATTCAAAAATCCATAAATAATTCAAATGAACTCCAAATTGCATGATTCAAATTTCTGGTAGTTTCTCAAATCATGATCTACCTGTTGGTGCAACATGCACATTATTCCAGAGACTTTTCCTTCACAAATAATTATCAAAGTGTCATTATTCTATTTCTGTGATGAACTTTAGAAAATCATAGAGGGCTCAAATTTGATCCAAATGCAGTGGTTCAAATTCCTAGGTGCTTGTCATATCCAAACTTAGTTTTGGAACATTTTTATTAATACTTTCCGTACCCCACCAAATAATGAGCCATTTCTTCATATTTATCAACTTTGCAAATTCCTAGGAGATTCATTTGGACTCCAAATCTAGTGAGACCAACTCCTAGATGCTTCTAAAATCATGACTTGTTGATGGGTGCCTTTGCTCATCATTCAAGAATATATTTCTTTACACTTCTTTCAAATCCATAAACCCCTTGGTTCCATCATATTGAAATGATCCAAACTATCCATAGATCCAATACCTATGTAAACACCTTGGTCATTCCTAATATGACTAGAGGTATCCTAGAAAAGTCCAACTCCTATTTTTAGAGCACTTTTATTTTTTCTTTGTTGTGTTGCTTATTATGATTGTTTCCATCGTTAGTTGACGAAATAAACGGAGTACTCGGAGATGGACCAGAAGGTTTGAAGAATCGGAAGAATAAGGCAAGCAGCCCTTTGACCATGTTCAAGAAACCTTTTTATGCATGTCTCATATCACCTTAATATCAATGCATAGGAATCATCTTGAGGTGGAGACCACTTTGGTTGCTACCTTCGTTACTTTACTATTGAAACTTGCATCAAACATGACCCTACCTTCCTATGAGGGTTATGTGGGCGGGAGTAGATAGATGTATGCTATAGTAGTTGGCTACGCAAAATGGGTCAGGGTTATGCATTGAGTGCAACAAGTGTGGTTTGACATACTTGCAAATAACCCAGTGGGTGCCACTAATGCCCCTGGGAGTTGATGAGGAACTAGGGCACTACTTGGTGAAGAAGTAGTGTGCCGAGGCTTGACGAATGTGTTGTTTACAGAGATGGATTAGATTTATGTGTGACTACCGTCCCAACCAAACATGCGCAACCACTCTACCCTTATATGGGAAAGGGCATTATTGATTACCTAGGTCGATACTAGCATGGTGCCCGCATTACTAGTGACGGGGGTGACATGAGGTCACTCTCGGGACGGGGTCGTGCTTGGATAGGCGGCCATGACTGTTTTCACAGGGCACCGAACACACCGTTGGTACCCCGTGTCAGTGGTATGTGATTAATATGGGAGCAAGTCTCCACAATTTCTAAGATGTGAAATGTTTGGCACGGGGCTGTTACCAATCGAGTGGACTCTATGTTAGTGTCATCTAGGGAAAGATAGTGATCGGGTGCTTACCCCGGGTACTTGATGTACCGCGGGTCGTGGATGTCACGGAAGTTCCCCGGATCTTGTGGGTAAAGTGCGCAACCTCTGCAGAGTGTCAAACTATTCGAATAGCCGTGTCCGCGGTCAAGGACAGTTGGGTGGTGCTACTTAGACTATGTCCATAAGTTTCTGGAAAACAACACGGTTTGGATAAATCTGTTGATGTGATTGTGAGAAAGTCGCAATGAGCTTGAGCATGGGTTGATTACAACTCTTTCTCGATAACGATGTCTGTGACCTCCTGATACTTGTGGCAGACACATGCATGACCATGTTGTATGTTGATCATACTTGCATATGAAAAACTAGCTTTCCGCAAAACTGCCAATCTAGCAGTAGAGCCTTGCATAATTATTCTGTCATCACACTTGGGTTGCTTGCGAGTACATTCAAAGTACTCATTGGCTTGCCACTGGTCATTTTATTGGCCAGGCATGAGAGTACAGGATATGATGAAGATTTCTTGATGACGAGCATGCGAGCTAGGACGCTTCCCATTCAGAATGCCTGTAGGGTTAAGGCAGATGGCATGGGTCCAAGTTGTTATTGAAGATTTCCGCTGCAATGATATACTCAAGACTCGACCATAGTGGTCCTATTTGTGTAATACGGTATGTATGGATGTAAGACTCTTGTTATTCAGCTTCCGTGTGTTCAGTGAGCATTGATCTCTGGGATCACTGTACACGTGAATTCGGTGATCACGACTTACGAGTCAGGCTCCCCACAGAGCTGGTCTCGGAGCCTTCCTGACTGTGGGAAGCCTTAATTATCATGGTCATTAGTTAGGGTAAAACTAGTTTTCAAAACTATCTATACTTCTCTTCCCTTCTCACTTTTTCGAAAACTAGGTTGTACTTGACCTCTTCCCCTTCACAACTTTGGTTGCTATAACCCTTATGCCCCTGACCACTGGATTTTCTGTAATCCTCGTGGAGTGCACCTTGCCAAACACTCACCCACCACTTCTGAACACAAGATTGGCGACACCACGACAAGACGATACCAACAGAAAATCCTTCCTCGAGGAATGAGGACATGAAGACCGAGAAGATGATGACACCCTTGACAGTGCCCCCAGAAGATGCAAGATTGGCCTATGATGACCAGGGTATAGGTTATGCAAAATCATGATATACATCGCTAATAGAGTAATCCTGTCACTACCGTTGTTGTATCGGCAACCACCGGTGGATGAGAACCTCACCATTTGGTCCGCCTCACTATAGTGAGCAGGAAAACGGTTCTCTTCGTCCCCCGCTCTTGGTGTCGATGTTGTCACCAACAAAACCGACATGTTGGACCTCTATTATGCCTTGTTATGGTCATTGCATACGGATTTCCTACCTGGTACCCTCGACGTCCCAGAAGGCACGAGGGATCGTCATGATTAAAGAGACAAGAGAAGACCAAGTCAATGCCAGCTACAAGGTGGCACCTTCACCACATCACCTCATCAGGCGAGAAGTTGTTGAAGATTCTTCAGGCTCAACCCGGATCGTTTATCAAACAACTACAAGGGACATAGCAACACCTGAGGAAGCTCAGAAGACTGCACGAGGCACAAGTCACGACACTGAGTCCGAGAACCCCTAGGGTAGGATGAGTCGTGTACCCCCTATGCGTAGTCGAGTCCGTATGATGGTTCGAATAGAACGATGATTGTGTGTTGCTTGCTTTTATTTATTTGTGATTTGATATAAGTCGCACTTTTGCCCTAGGCAACAAGTGCATGGCTATATCACCTTCCTTGCCTTGTTTCTTTTGTTTCGGCCTTTTTGCACATGTTTGTTTGCACTTGCACTATAAAACCCCCTGTAGGCATTCCCCTCCTTTACGCTACTTTTTCTCTCTCTTCTCTCTCCCCAACTGAAGACCCGCAAGACAAGATGCACCAAGGATTCTACCTCGGCAACCAACTAACAATGAAGACTTCTGCTACAACCTCCGCGACCAAGTGCAATCCCGTAAAATTATGTTTAACCCTCCAGAGTAGTAACCCATTCCTAGACCCTTTGAGACTTTACGAGACACTCCAGCACGAACCCTTAACCATGTGCTTGACCCATAGAATTGCGAGAGAACCTGTTAAGCCTTTGTAACCTTGCACAACACTGGGTTCATAAGGGAGCTAGTGGATACAGTTAACGAGCACGTTGTCATCCTAATATAGCACGAGGACTGACGATGCCATAGATAGACCAATTTGAGGATATTAGACAGATGACTTGGTGGCTTTATATCAGTGACTTCGAGGAATTATCTGAGACCTTGATGGATTGTGAGGTTTTCATATTGGTGGGATCTCGATTTTGGGGAAGCATGTAGGAATTCTCATCGGGCATGAGATTTGGATTTGAGTAGGTGATTCTGGTTGGGTATAGATGCTAGATATGTCTGCATGGTTCGGAGTAAATTGGATTTAGACCAATGATCCTGATCATGATACCATGCTTCTCGGTGGACAATAAATTAGGAGATTGGATTATTTGTCGGAGTTGATTTAGGGATCTATATAATCGTGATCTTGGAGTGTACTTGACCCGGATGATGGGAATTTGGTGGACTTACTATCGTAATGCATAGTCCTTCCAAGTATTTGGGTATTATAGGGACTTGAGATCTTGTGGAACACCTTAGACATCGGATTCGTAGAATTGTTGGGTTATGTGGTGATTGATGGAAATTACCGGGCTATTAGAGTTGATCTATAGGAAGGAAACAAAATCTTGGAGTGGAATATGACGTGTTTCCTTCGAATAGAGATGCATTATCGTGAGCCTTGAAAGAATAGGTTGAGCGCTAGGACTGTGGTGTTTAATTCAAGCTTAGCAGCTCGTATGACCTACCCATGGATTTTAGGGGTAGACATACATATGGATTTGGGGATCGTAGACAAGTAAAATTTTGTTAGACCATCTCTTGAGAGTCATGAGGATATGTATGGCATGAGTGGTGATTGACGTTGGTCTATGCGAGAAGATGCTTTTTCGTTCGGAGTACTAGATAGAGCTAATGGCATCTCAGAAACCGTGCTTAAGGATAAGATAATAAACGTTCACTCACTCTCTAGAATCCTTGAAACCCTTAAGCCCACCAAGCCACAACCTGGTCAGGTTCTGACCACGGGCCTTCGCTCTAAGTCAGGAAGACCTTGCAAATACTCAACGGAGACCACCACCAATACCCCAGCCTACATTGCGTACCCCATAGACCTCATGGAGTAATTGGACAAGTTGAGTAACATCATTATTTGATGGCCTACTTGTCTGCCCGAAGACAAAGAAGAGACGGACAGCTAGATAGAAGACATTTGAACACCGCCCTGTCAAGAAGGAAGAACTACACCGACCACCGTCATCAAGAAGTGAACTCCTGCATCCAAGACCGGGCGTATCTGCAAACCACTCCTCTCGAAGGAACCGAGCATTTTCGATTTATCGACCTTTTTTCAAGACCACTGCAAGACAAATAGTTGACGGCTCTCAGCCAGACTTACCACCTGAGTTACCCTCCGTGCACCAAATCTTCCACGAGTCACCACTCTGGAAGTACTTCTTACTTCCTAACTAGCCCGGCGCCCGCAAGGATATCACCGAGCCTTTGACATCCAGCTCAACCTAACCTACTCAAGAGACCCCTCAGCAACCTCCATCAAAGAAGGCAGCAAGCGAGAAGCCACACCACCAAGTACTTCAAGATTCCATGGAGCACCACTCGGAAGCAGAACCAACAAGAAGAAGTGAAGACTACCCCATATCCAAGACTCCGTATTTCCTTTCCACGCCTAGTCTGGGAATCTCGGGGACGAGATTCTTGTAAGGGGGGTAGGTCTGTCACACCCTGATTTTCATGCCACATTGTTTAAGCTAATAATCATGCTAAAATGTGGTTTGGCAAAAACTTTCGAGTGTTTTTGACTTTGCTTGATTGATTTTCTGTCTGCTGTTTGCTAGTGCTCTAAAAATCAAATAAATCCTCCAACTCTGATACTTCATCTCCTTGATCCAAAACCTTTTCCCAATGATCATGCCATGTGTATAGACCAGTATAGTATTTTCTTATAAAAATATTTTGGCCAAATAGTATTTTCTAAAATTAGTTTTTACAAAAACCCCTGAATTGAGGTGTGCACTGCAAGTACCTTATTAGGGTGTGAAAAATCTTTCAAAAAGTATATTTGAATCCTATTAGGTATAGGACTCCCAGAAACTACAAAATTATAATTTTAAAAGTTATTTTTATATTTTATTTAAAAGCTTTTTCTTAAGGCCAGAAATGGTCTTTAATAGAGAAAAATTATTTAACTATTTCAAAAATATTTGCCAAAATTCAGGGAAACTCATAGGACATATATTGTCCATATATAAGAGTTTCAACACATGGTCATGTTCAAAATATTGGACAAATCCTTCCAAAACCCTTTCTGGATATTTCAAGCTTTTGAAATATTTACAAAGGAAATATTCTCCAAAAATTCCAGGGAAATTCTATCATGTTAAATATGACATATTTGATAATCTTGCAAAGCCTCATGCCTTGAAGATCACGGAAACATCATCTAATCCCCTCAAAACCATTTCTGTCCATTTTGAAGTTTGAGCAACTTTACATTGCCAAACTTGTTCAAATGCTCTCAAACTTGGTGCACATGCTAAAAAGATGTAATTATGCATCTATGCCAAATGGCACATGTTTTGGAGAAGCTTAACTTGACCTAAGTGCCCCAAAACCATTTCTGTTCAAATTCAAATTTGAACAACTTTACATTACCAACTTTTTACCTGGGGCTTCAAACTTTGTGGGCATGATCATAACCCCAAATGATGATACTACACAAAGTGGTGCATCAAGGGGAGATGATTAGCTTAACTCAAACATGGTGAAACCATTTCTGTTGATTTCTAGGGTTCACCAAAGTTACATTGGCAACTTTTCCCAAATGAGCTCAAATTTGGTGGAAGGGCCTAAATGTATGTGACATTCCATCCTGTTAAGTCCCATGTCAATTGGAAGTCATTTGCTTTCCCAAAACATGATCAAACACCCTCTGCCATTTTTCTTACACCATTGTTTTGACCACTTTTACTATTCCCCTTCACCTCAAATTCTTACCACAGGTAAAACTGATCATCTTCTGCCCCCAGTAACTTCCCAATGTCCTCAGCTCAATGATTGGGGGTGAAAACCCCATTTTCCCTCTTGTGGACAGCAACATTCTTCTCCTTTCTCACCTTCCTCCTCACTCCAGTGGCCTCCAGGGCATCCCAGGCCGTGTGGGCAATAGTTTACTACTCCCTAACACTGCTGGACATTGGGGGACACGGCCAGGAAGCAAGGGGCATGACCATGCCGGCCAAAGACACGCTCTGGAGCGTGCTACAGTGCGCCAAGGCATTGTAGCTCGGCCCTCCCGAGGCATCCAGGCGGCCTTGGGCAGAGCGGGCGTGTCCATCGAGGTTGCCTCGATGTCCACGACACGCCTCGCTGTCGGGCCCCTCCTCCCTTGCCCCCCTTATCCCTCCATGAGCTCGCCTGAGCGCGGCCTGGACCTCGCCCATGGTGCACCGACGCCTCCCCATATAGAGCCTCCCCTCGAGCACTCCCTTGCCTCTTCTGGATCCTCCTCTCTCCGGTGCACCTCGCAGACATCATCCCTCTCCCCCTCGTGCTCTCCTGTCCCTCCATGGCCGGAGTGCCGCCGCGGTCCCCCGCTAGAATTCGAGCTCTCCAGCCCTCCCCTCCTCTCATTCGAAGCCTCCGAGCTTCCTCGGAGTCTCCGCAACCTTCCGCCCTCATCAATCCGTCCGGGGAGGCTTCGCAGCCCGATGCCTTGCGTTGGAAGCCCATTTCGGTTGCGGGCAAGATGGCGAAAGTTATGGGGCTCCCCAGCGCGCTCCGTCGGCGGGAACAGCGCCGGCGTTTCCTCCCGGTCTTAGCGGTGGTCCGATCTCCGCGTGGCTCGTGCCGCCGGCGAGCGCCGGTGTGTGGCATCCGGTTACCCCTGTCATCTGTCGTCCAGAGGTAGACGACGACGGGTGGCAAGTGGGCCACGTGGGACCCGCACGTCAGCGGGTCGGCGCCGGGCCCGCGCTGTTTAAGTGAAGGCGCCCCAGGATTTCTATCTTCCCCCGCAGGGAAACGTACTCCACGGAGGCGCCTCCGAC
>LR738711.1:513274011-513300016 GCA_902687465.1 Secale cereale
CCCCCCCCCCCCCTGTGCACGCGGCCGAGCCGTGGGCCGGCCCAGTTTCTATTCGGCCATCTTCCGCCTAGTGTGCAGCATAAGGGTATAAGCCCTTTCTCCTTCCCTTTTTCTTTTTTTCTGTATTATTCAAAAATCCATAAATAATTCAAATGAACTCCAAATTGCATGATTCAAATTTCTGGTAGTTTCTCAAATCATGATCTACCTGTTGGTGCAGCATGCACATTATTCCAGAGACTTTTCCTTCACAAATAATTATCAAAGTGTCATTATTCTATTTCTGTGATTAACTTTAGAAAATCATAGAGGGCTCAAATTTGATCCAAATGCAGTGGTTCAAATTCCTAGGTGCTTGTCATATCCAAACTTAGTTTTGGAACATTTTTATTAATACTTTCTGTACCCCACCAAATAATGAGCTATTTCTTCATATTTATCAACTTTGCAAATTCCTAGGAGATTCATTTGGACTCCAAATCTAGTGATACCAACTCCTAGATGCTTCTAAAATCATGACTTGTTGATGGGTGCCTTTGCTCATCATTCAAGAATATATTTCTGTACACTTCTTTCAAATCCATAAACCCCTTGGTTCCATCACATTGAAATGATCAAAACTATCCATTGATCCAATACCTATGTAAACACCTTGGTCATTCCTAATATGACCAGAGGTATCCTAGAAAATTCCAACTCCTATTTTTAGAGAACTTTTATTTTTGCTTCGTTGTGTTGCTTATTATGATTGTTTCCATCGTTAGTTGATGAAATAAACGGACTACTCGGAGATGGACCAGATGGTTTGAAGACTCGGAAGAATAAGGCAAGCAGCCCTTTGACCATGTTCGAGAAACCTTTTTATGCATGTCTCATAGCACCTTATTATCAATGCATAGGAATCATGTTGAGGTGGAGACCACTTTGGTTGCTACCTTCGTTACTTTACTATTGAAACTTGCATCAAACATGACCCTACCTTCCTATGAGGGTTATGTGGGTGGGAGTAGATAGATGTATGCTATAGTAGTTGGCTACGCAAAATGGGTCAGGGTTATGCATTGAGTGCAACAAGTGTGGTTTGACATACTTGCAAATAACCCAGTGGGTGCCACTAATGCCCCTGGGAGTTGATGAGGAACTAGGGCACTACTTGGTGAAGAAGTAGTGTGCCGAGGCTTGACGAATGTGTTGTTTACAGAGATGGATTAGATTTATGTGTGACTACCGTCCCAACCAAACATGCGCAACCACTCTACCCTTATATGGGAAAGGGCATTATTGATTACCTTGGTCGATACTAGCATGGTGCCCGCATTACTAGTGACGGGGGTGACATGAGATCACTCTCGGGACGGGGTCGTGCTTGGATAGGCGGCCATGACTGTTTTTACAGGGCACCGAACACACTGTTGGTACCCCGTGTCAGTGGTATGTGATGAATATGGGAGCAAGTCTCCACAAATTCTAAGATGTGAAATGTTTGGCACGGGGCTGTTACCAATCGAGTGGACTCTATGTTAGTGTAGTCTAGGGAAAGATAGTGATCGGGTGCTTACCCCGAGCACTTGAGGTACCGCGGGTCGTGGATGTCACGGAAGTTCCCCGGATCTTGTGGGTAAAGTGCGCAACCTCTGCAGAGTGTCAAACTATTCGAATAGCCGTGTCCGCGGTCAAGGACAGTTGGGTGGTGCTACTTAGACTATGTCCATAAGTTTCTGGAAAACAACACGGTTTGGATAAATCTGTTGATGTGATTGTGAGAATGTCGCAATGAGCTTGAGCATGGGTTGATTACAACTCTTTCTCGATAATGATGTATCTGACCTCCTGATACTTGTTGCAGACACATGCATGTCCATGTTGTATGTTGACCATACTTGCATATGAAAAACTAGCTTTCCGCAAAACTGCCAATCTAGCAGTAGAGCCTTGCTTAATTATTCTGTCATCACACTTGGGTTGCTTGCGAGTACATTCAAAGTACTCATTGGCTTGCCACTGGTTATTTTATTGGCCAGACATGAGAGTACAGGATATGATGAAGATTTCTTGATGACGAGCATGCGAGCTAGGAAGCTTCCCACTCAGAATGCCTGTAGGGTTAAGGCAGATGGCATGGGTCCAAGTTGTTATTGAAGATTTCCGCTGCAATGATATACTCAAGACTCGACCATAGTGGTCCTATTTGCGTAATACAATATGTATGGATGTAAGACTCTTGTTATTCAGCTTCTGTGTGTTCAGTGAGCATTGATCTCTGGGATCACTATACACGTGCATTCGGTGATCACGACTTATGAGTCGGGGTCCCCACACTCGCAGAACGCGGCTATCCGACTGGCAGGAGCCAAAGGCAAGAAGTGGTGCCCACATGAAAAATGGCTAAGGAAAACAGACATAGGGCAAGGCGGCCCTTCATACATATTAGCCGGCTGTTATGCAGCCGGCCAGCCGGCCTCGGGCTTAGCCACGCCGCCTTCCAGAGGGAGGGATACTTGCCCATCCGGAAAACAGCTAAGTACCTGACCCAGCCACAGAACCACAGAGTGGCTTTCTGGTTGGCAGGACAGCAGTTAAAGGAGACATCAAAAGAAAATCGCCCTAAGGAACCAAGGGGGGGGCTAATCCCAGAACTCGACACAATTGCATAAAAACCATGCAACATTAAGAGAATATTTACATCAAACAGGCGTCAAGGGCCGCCTCCCAGTAGCAGCTTACTTATACACCCAGCTGGTGGAATTCTTCGGACTAATCCTACCAAGTCTTACAAAGAAGCAGGAACCAAAAGATACAAGAATAAAAGCCTAGGGCGCAGCAGGCGGCACGACGGAGCCGGCTTTCGAGGGGGCCGCCTGGCGGGTCTCGTCCTGGCCGCCTCCTGCAGCAGACGGAGCCACCACACCTGGTCCACTTGTCAAGGATCGGTCAGGCTGATGGCCAGCAGACGAATCCGCCTCCTAGGAGCTGGCCTCCTCGTCGCAGTCTTCCTCCTCCTCGCCCTCATCACTGGAGGCGATCTCCTCGTCCGGCTCCTCTAACGCCGCCAGGTCCAGCCAAAAGTTGCTGGGTGGCACCACATGGCCATTCTCATCCTGCTCTGGGACGAAGATGGAGGTGTCGACGTACTCGGCAAGGGCGGCGGCTCGTCTGGCGAGGTCCCCTTGCACCGCGGCCAGTTCAGGCTCAGCTTCCACGCAGAAGGTCTTCAGCTGATTGAGGTTCAAATCCGGGTACCAGCCCTTGGCAAACTCCAGGGCGGTCCGCGCACCAGGCCTCGCTGCGGCACCCTTCTAGGCCTCGAAGCAGTGGCCGGCCACCTCCAGCCAGTCGGCACTCCGGCTGGGAGTGCAGAGTACCGGAGCACCTGGCCAGAGGGCGGACAGCACTTGGGCACCAGTGCACTGCAGGCGGCGAAGCAGGCGATGGACCAGCTAGAGGCGCACCTTGACAGCAAGAAGCTGCTCGGCTGGGGTCCTGGGCGCGTTAGGTGCGATCACCCGGCCCGCCTTGCGCCTCTCGTCACGCTCGGCCTCGATGGCCTGGGTGGCGGCCATAGAGTAGCCCGGGAAGAACTCTGCCAAAGCTAGAAGAAGAATCCGAAGAAAAGAAAGGCGGCTGCAATAGATGGCAAGTACAAGAAGAAAGGGCAAGCATCTCACCGTCAACCATGTCTGCAATGACTCCATAGCCGTCTTGCAGAGCCGCAGTTTGAGTGCTCGGCCCCGAATTCTGCCCGAAGAAGCGTCTCGGCGTCCGACATCTTCCCAAGCTCAACCTTATGGGTCGCCGTCTGGTCTGCTAGCTCCTTGGCCAGGCGGTCACGATCCTGAGCGGCAAGATCGCGCTCTCGCTCCTTGGCAGCTAGCTCCGACTGGGCCTCGCCCAGCTGGTTGCGGAGGTTGGCTGCGACTGCTGGCAAGAGAAGAAGAAGAAGAATAATGATGTCAGAAGTAGCAAAAAGATAACCTTGGAGTTCCAAGCCGCCTGCTCAGCAGCCGGCTCGAAACTCGGGGACTACATCCAGCGGGTGCGCTGACGCGCCCCCGCAAGGAGGAGAAGGGAAGCTCTCACCCTGGCTGTCTGCCAGGGCAGCCTGCAGTTGCGCCAGCTCCTGGCACTGGGCGTTGTAGGAGGCCACATGGAGGTCGTGCTAGTCCTGCAAGGAGACACAAGATCAGCGCACGACGTACACTTTGGAGTTCCAAGCCGCCTGCTCAGCAGCCGGCTCGGAACTCGGGGACTACACCCAGTGGGTGCGCTGACGCGCCCCCACAGAAGAAATTGAAGGAATAAAAGCGAAAGAGCCTGAAGTCAACATACCCGAACAGAGGACCGTCAAACCATGAACTCCTGCACCACCGTCTGCATGACGTTGCCCAGGGAGGTGAAGCGGTCAAGAACAACACGTGACGCGACAATCAGCGCGCCGCCGCCTCCGGCCCTCCAACCTGACGGCGCCGCGCTGGTGGCTTCGCTCTCTGGAACGAACAAGCTGGCGCCGCCGGCCTCCACCTGCTGCGGCACGGAGACCGCCCTCGCAGTGCGCGAACGGGCAGGGGCTTGGGGGGCCGGCTGCGGGCCTGTCACCAGCACGCCCTCAGCTGGCGACACCTCCGCCCCTGCAGGCCGGCTGCCCTGCATCTTTGCGGGTGGCGCGAGGGGCAGCGCTTGCGTCTCCATAGCGACGCAGTAGTCCCCCTCATTGTCTGGAGCCGGCTGCTCGTCATCAGCCGGCACTTGGGCGGACGGCTCCAGAGAGCCCGCCTTTGGGAAGACGGTGCGGCCCGCTGGCTGCTGGGAGCCCACCTCCTGTTCCTGGGCTCGAGCGGCGTCTGCCTGGGCCTTCGTAGCCGTCTCGGCCTCTGCCTGGCTGCGGCCACCGCTCGCTCACGGTCTGCGGCCTCCTGCTCTTCGCGCACTTCGCGAGCCTTCCTCTCCATCGCTTCCCGGAGCGCGGCGGCTGCATCCACACGGCGGGGCGCGGGGTGGGGACATCTGTGCCCCCCACAATGGAGCCCACCGACGCCCGCGAGAGGGACAGCGGCGCGCTACGTGGACATCCCGAAGAAAGACGGGGAATCTGCCAAGATTGGAACGGCTGACGAGGATAAGCATCAAACAAAAGAAAAACACAAGAGGCTTACCCGTATACGACCGGCCTGGCCTTGGGCACCCTAGGCCGGATCGCCTTGGCGGCCGCTTGGTGGCGGCGGTCGACAGCCGGAGCTTCTTGGGCTGGGCACCAGACGCCCCTGAAGAGGACCGCCGCTTCACGCCGCCGGCTGCGCCAGACGGCCCCGCCTGCTGGCTGCCGCGACCAGGCGGATCCGACTCCCGGACGCGGATGGGTGCCTCCTCCTCGTCCTCCTCCTCCTCCTCATCGTCTGGCCAGTTCTCGACGCCGCCTTCTGGCAGGCCCCCTGATGGTTGGCCCCCGCCACCTGTCACCTCCTCCTCCTCCATGGCGGCGGCCCCAAGATCGGGGTCGCTTGTGTCGCTCTGGGAGTGATCTGGTTCCACGGGGCGGCCTGGCTGGTCAGAACCTGGCGCCGGCTGACCGGGGAAGATCTGCCGACGGCACCAGGATCAGACAGCTATAACAGTCGTAAAGAAAAGAAAGAAAAACAAGAGAAGGCAGAAAAACTTACTGCATGCGGCTGGTTGCTGCGGCTGTATGGTGGTTTGCCAAAGGCCCAGCCGGAGTCGGAGACCTTGCAGTTCGATATATAGTTCACCAAGTTTGACACCTCCCTGTATGGCATTGGTTTGGTGCATGTCCAGCTAGGGTCCCGGCGCCCGCTCATGTCACAAATCAGGTGAGGGCGGCGCTGCAGCGGCATCACTCGGCGCTCCGCAAACGCGAGTTACAGGTCTACGAAGACAAACCCTCGCTGTCCCTCAGCTCCCGGAGACGCCGCATGGCAATGGAAGCGCCTGCTGTGAGAGAGGTAGGCCGGGTCCTCCAGGAGTTGCGAGGCTCAGCAGGCGGGCCTGGTGCCCAGTCCGGCAAGCAAATGAAGTCTTGGTCGGGATCGATGTTAGAGACGTAGAAGTATGTTTTCTGCCACAGTTTCACCAACGCCACAAGCTGCGGTGCCGGGAAGAAGTTTCTTGCCCACTGTGCTTCACCGCAATGCACCCCCCGCACTGGGCGGCCACGCTTTGGATTGCGGTACCGAGCTTCATGTAGAAAAGCTCGGTCCACAACTCCTTGGTGGGGAGGATGCCGAAGTACGCCTCGCACAAGACGACGAAGGCGGACAGCGTCACCAGCGTGTTCGGCGTGAGGTGGTGGGGTTGGATGTTGAAGAATTCCACGAACGACCGGAGGAAGCCGCTCGCAGGGAGGCCGAAGCTGCACGGGAAGTGCGAGCGGAAGACGACCCACTCGCCCAACCGCGGGGCCGGCCTAATCTCCGCCGCCGGCGCTAAACGCACGGCGACGTTGTCGGCAGGGGGCAGCTTCCGCGACCGGCGGAGGTTGTCGATGTGCTCCTCCAGGACGTCACTTCCGTCCCACTCGCCGTGGTGGCGGACCGGCGGTATGGCGGCCATCGCTCAGGCGGCAGCTCGCTGCGGAGTTGGCGAGAGGAGCGGATAGGGGCAAGGAAGAAGAAGAAGGAGAGCGGGGAGGGGCGAGCGCGAGAACGACGCTAACCCCTCTCCCCCGGCCTACTTATAGGCTCGGGCGGCGAAGCCGAGGGGGCGGGCGTGGGATCAACTGCTCCACGCCCCGCATGACCCCCACCTTTCGCGCGCCTAATCCGTGCGCATTAAATGCGCGTGGGGAGGGCAATCGATTATCCCTACCACACTGGATCCGCACGTGGACCGAGGCCCTGTAGTGGCGGGCCCCGGCCCATTGTTACGTCCCGTCACACGCGTGGGCTGGCAGGCCGATGCGACAGGGCAATGACGCATGGGGAGCCGCCAACGGTCGGCAGGCCTGCGCGACTGCCTGCTGACTAGGTGGTGCCTTCCCCCCAAAGATTTGAAGACAAAGGTCCGGCTGCCAGAAGCCGGCCCCCTTAGCGCAGGCCCGGCTTGTCGGGGACCCCGATTCTAAGTCACACCGGTCTAGCATGTAACACACCATATCACTTTGCGGCCTCACGCACGGTATCCCCACGGGTGCCACCTTACCTGGCCCGGGACCGTTTGCGCATTTTGGCTCACGTATATGATAGTGTCGCTAGCATCCATATGACAGAGAACCCGGGCCGACATGACCAGTTATAAACCAAAAGTGGCACTAAATTACAGAGACAGGCATACATGACCCAGCAACGAACGTGTCGGTCATCAAAGTATGAACCCAAGTAGTAGCAAGCTACAAGGACTTAAAGGAACAATGCGTAACATTTCCCCTAAGGGACACACACAGGAACGAAGAAGGACACGTGCCGGTCAGCCTAAGTGTTCTAGAGCAGTAGCAAGCTACCAAGGCTCAGTGGAAGCACTAGGAGACATTTCCCTGTAAGATAGGCTACCAAGGGTAAACAACTAGGTGACAGATCCCACACATACCAAGCATTTCAATAACCTACACACAATATGCTCGATATGTGCAAATACAATATGGCATCACAACAAGACTTTAAGAAACAAAGTATTTATTCATTAGGCTCCGAGGAGCCAGATATTACAAACATGGGTCTCATGACCCAACATTCAGAGCATACAAGCAAAAAGTGGAAGCATACATGTCTGAGTACAGACATCTATAAATGAAAAAGGCTGAAGAGCCTGACTATCTACAACACTCGTCCAAGATCGTAGCTGAGGTAACAAGCTACTTGTCGAAGTCCAAGCAGAACTAATAGAGAGACAAAAGTCTCATCTGCAAAACATAAATTAAGCAAACATGAGTACAAAGGTACTCAGCAAGACTTACATCAGATCCTAACATACATGCATTTGTATCAAGAAGGCATAGTGGGGTTTAGTTGCAGCAAGCCAGCTTTGACTCAGTGGCTATCCTAATCTACGATTGCTGGTAACTCTTTTGAGGTGGCGCACAAGAGTCCACTAATCACCATCAAATACACCACTATGGATTCATCCCCGTCTCCCTACGAGAAGGCCATCCATAGCACTCACACTTGTCTTGAGTATTTTTAGAGTATCCACTTCAAGTTGTCTATGTACCACGTAAGCATCCAAGAAGTCCATAACCATGGACCCGGCTATTCGAATAGATCATGATAAACCCTGCAGGGGTGTACTCCTTCACACACACTCTCACCACTTACCGCCATGTACACGTCGTGTATCTCGGCAACCTTCAAGCGGAAGCCTGGCGAGTGTGTCTGCCATGACCTGACTAACCACACAAGACTCTAGTCCAGGTTTATCGCCTATTCGGGTTCCATCCGCAAGGGAGTCCGGCCGAGGTTTCCATCACGGCCCCAAACGATGTGTACAGGGTTCCCGAGCCCACCATCCGGGTGCCACTCGGTACGCCGGGCCTCGTGTGCCTAGTCTGTCCCAAGCCCACCCTGCCGGGTGCCATTTGGTAGAGAAATAACACTACCTACAAACACCAGAAACTAGTTGCGACTCCTGGACAGAGATCAAGTTGATTAATAAGCCGAGAGGGGTCGAGTTACCGGAACCCAATGTCTGGTAGTAGCTAGTCATTGGACAACATACACAGAACTCAGTGCTTAAGGATGGTTCCAGTGAGACAACCCACCATGTACTCCTACATGGCCTCTCACCGCTACCTTTACCAAATCGTGTTCACACACTTAACGCTCAGCATCAGAACATATCACTGCACCCCAATTCATTCCCAATGAATCAGACCTGACACACTCTAAGCAATAGAAAGCAAGGCATGGTAAGATCACAACATGGCTTCAATCAACTCCTACACATGCTAGTGCGTTTCAACTATTTACTGTGGCAATGACAGGTCATGCAGAGGAATGGGTTCAACTACCGCAACATAAAGTAGCAGTTGAATCGTTGTTGTCCTAATGCAATAACAGGGAGCAGGAGCAAGAGAGTAGGATTGTATCGGAATGAACAAAGGGGTTTTGCTTGCCTGGTATAACAACGTGTAGAGCACTGCTCCTCTGATAGGTACTCTGGAACGGTCTTTGGAGCAGAGCCTATCGAGAAGGACGGTGCCAGCAATCAAACACAAGCATATGCAACAATATGATGCATGATCATGGCATGAAGATATGATGTTGTTTGAGCTAATGCATCTAGCATTTTATTTGGTTGAATTCCATTTGAACCAAGGGTTCAAATGCAACTCTAAAATAAGAACTTTTAATTGCCATTTATGTGTTTTCAAATAAACAGTGGGTATAATATCATTTGTCATGCATGAAACTGGTACAGATGGATAGATTCAATTTTTCTGATAATTTTTCATATATAAATTAGTTCATTCTGAGCTACTGTTGAATTTCTGTGATTTTTTGAAGTTTAAACCAATTTTTGAAATAAATAAATCATTTAAGATTTATTTAAATACCAGAACTGGATTACTGCGTCAGCATGACCCATGACGTCAGCAGGTCAAACAGGCTGACCAGAGTCAAACCTGACAGTGGGGTCCACTGGTCAATGACTCAGTTAATTAACTGAATTAATTAACACTAAACTAATCCTAACAGAAAGTCAGCTGGGCAGGGTCCACAAGTTAGTGGCTAGTCTAATTAACAAAACTAATTAATTGACTTAAGCTAGTCAACTAACTGGAGGGCTGGGGGCCCGCCTGTCATTGACCCAGGGGGTCGAATCCTGGTCAAAACCTAGGCTAGCACACAGGCGTTTAGCCGCCGGCGGCAGCAAACGCGACAGAGGGCGTCGGGATTGGGCCCCCGGCGTCCAAATGGACGGCCGAGGCCATCTGCAGGCAGCGGACGCTCGCCCGCATCCATTCACGCCGACGGGAGGGTGCGGGGGCGCCGGAGCTGGCCGAAACGAAGCTCGCGGCGGCGCCGGAGTTCGGGCCTCGTCGGAAACGGCGCTTCAGGGCACGGGGAGGCCAACGGAGGGGTGCTATAGGCTCCTGGTGAAGTACCTAGTGCGGTGGCGTGCTCGGGTTTGAGCGTGCGTGGCTGTGGCCACGGCGGCCGCATCGCCGGCGGCGGTGAGCTTGCGGTCACGGAGGGAATCGAGGCGACAACACGCGCAATAGTGAGGGGACAGGGGGGAAAGAAGGAGGAGCTCACGGCGAACTCGCAGAGCAGACAAACGGGCTCGGGGAGGACCTCCAGCGCACGAATTGACGGTGACCGCCGGCGGCCAGATGCGGCGGTGATGAGCTCGAGGGCGATGATTCCGGGCCTCCGAGTCCGGTTCCTTCAGCGTGGAGAAGCGACGGTTGGCGGCGGAGCTGTGGGACACGTTCTTACGGCAAGGAGGTGGCTCTGGGCACGTCAACGGCGAGTGGCGGCGACGAGCTCCGCTCGGGTTGTGCGGGGGAGAGGGCAGAGGAGAGGGGAAGGGTCCAGGGAGAGTGTTAGAGGGTCGGGGGGTGCGTGGCTCGTCCAGAAACTGCCAGGCGACAAAGGGAAGAAGCAGGCAGGCAGGAGGTGGCGCGGCGCGGCGGTGCATGCGTCGGGAACACGCCCGCGGCCTCCTAGCGCGAGGATGGGGGTGACTGGCGCTGCCAGTCACCTGGGCCGGCTGCTGGGCCAAGCAGTTGGGCCACCAGGTTGGCACAGGTAAGTCCTTCCCTTTTTATTTTTCTTTTCAATTTTTATGACATTTGTTTAATTTAAACTAAATCATTTAATTTATTCTGAAAATTTTGCAGGGACTAGAAGGAGTGTTCCAAAGCCCCACACAAAATCCAGAATTATTGGACACATATAAAATATATAATAAATATATATATCCAATGCAAATATTTATTGCATTAATTCCAAATGCCAAAATAAATACTTATGAGCTCCTAATAATATTGGTTTGATTTTTATCTCTAACCAATATTTTCAGAGAGCAACATGAACATTTTCTTGGACCTTTTTGGAGCAATTTTTTATTTGGGTCATTTTTCAAAAGGGTTTTCTGAGGGTTTCACAAGTCCTCAATTCAATTTCATTTGAAATTTAAACATGATGCAAACATCAAGACTAGCCTAGTGCATACCAGAACTAGGGTTGTGACAACTCGCCCTCACTCGAAAGAATCTCGTCCCGATATTCAGGAGTCGGCGGAAAGAAGGTGGGGTACTCCGGTCGGAGACGATCTTCTCGCTCCCAAGTAGCTTCTCTCTCGGAATGATGAGACCACTGAACCTTGAGAAACTTGAAGTTATGTCGTCGAGTGACACGCTCTGCTTGATCCAGAATGCGAACGGGATACTCTCGATATGTGAGGTTATCTTGGAGATCAAGCGTTTCGTTGTCCACTTCGCGGATGGGATCCGAGAAGCAACGCCTGAGTTGAGAGACGTGGAACACATCATGTACTCGAGAAAGATGTGGGGGTAGTTCCAACTGGTAGGCAACCTCTCCTCGTTTAGCGAGAATGCGAAAAGGGCCAATGTAACGAGGAGCCAACTTGCCCTTGATACCGAAACGATGGGTACCCTTCAAAGGGGTAACCCGAAGATAAGCTTTGTCGCCAACTTCATAAGCCACTTCCTTATGATGACGATCATACTGGCTCTTTTGACGAGATTGAGCTGTTTTCAAATTCTCATGAATGATGCGAACTTGCTCTTCTGCCTCCTAGATCATATCCGGTCCAAAGAATTGTCTTTCACAGGTTTCTGACCAGTTCAAAGGTGTTCGACATCTTCGTCCATAGAGTATCTCGAAAGGAGCTTTCTTGAGACTGGATTGATAGCTATTGTTATAAGCAAACTCGGCGAAAGGAAGACATTTCTCCCAATCCATACCGAAAGAGATAACGCAAGCTCTAAGCATGTCCTCGAGAATTTGGTTGACCCGTTCCACCTGACCACTTGATCGAGGGTGGAAAGCGGTACTGAAGGAGAGATGG
This sequence comes from Secale cereale, assembly GCA_902687465.1. Taxonomy (NCBI): domain Eukaryota; kingdom Viridiplantae; phylum Streptophyta; class Magnoliopsida; order Poales; family Poaceae; genus Secale; species Secale cereale. The sequence continues at coordinate 513,285,991 of LR738711.1, forward strand.
GTGCCCATGGCAGTCTGGAAACTCTCCCAGAAATGAGAGGTGAAAAGACTACCACGGTCTGAATTGATCTCTAGTGGGACACCATGAAGTGACACTATTCGAGAAATATATAAGTCAGCGAGCTGACTAGCAGTGATACTCTCTCGAACAGGTAGAAAGTGAGCCACTTTGGACAAACGATCAATGACTATGAAGATAGCATTATTCCCTCTCTTGGTCTTGGGAAAGCTGGTGATGAAGTCCATACCAACTTTATCCCATTTCCACTCAGGAATTGCTAAAGGCTGAAGGGTGCCAGCAGGTCTTTGATGTTCTGCCTTAACGCGACGATGAACGTCACATTTAGCAATGAACTCAGCAATTTCTCTCTTCATCCTAGTCCACCAGAACCTCTGGCGTAGGTCCTGATACATCTTAGTACTACCGGGATGAATCATGAGAGGAGATTCATGAGCCTCCTTAAGGATCAGTTGTCGCAGATGTTGCTTCTTGGGAACCACCAAGCGATTCTCAAAGAACACAACACCCCGATCATCCATAGAGAAACATCCACCAATACCCTTGGCAATATTTCTCTTGATCCGGGTAATCCCCGTATCATGCTTCTGGGCTTCTATGATATGATCCATAAGAGTAGGTTTCGCCACCAGGGTTGAAAGGAATTCGTGAGGAGCAATGTGAAGGTTAAGCTTGCATAATTCCTCATGGAGAAGTGGTTGGCCCTGCTGCAACATGAGATTGTTGCAATATGACTTACGACTTAAAGCATCAGCCATGACATTGGCCTTGCCAGGGGTATAAGGAATCCCTAAGTCGTAATCTGAGATCAACTCCAACCAACGTCTTTGTCTAAGGTTCAAATCTGGCTGGGTGAAGATATACTTGAGACTCTGGTGATCGGTGTAGATCTCGCAACGATTTCCAAGAAGGTAATGTCGCCATGTCTTATGTGCATAGACTACAGCTGCAAGCTCTAGATCGTGTGTAGGATAATTTTCCTCATGTGGATGCAACTGTCGAGATGCATAGGCAATCACATGACGATCCTGCATAAGAATGCAACCTAGTCCCTGTCGTGAGGCATCACAATAGATAACAAAGTCCTTAGTGAAATCCGGTGGCACAAGTATGGGAGGAGAAGTCAGGCGTCTTTTCAGTTCCTGAAAACTGTGCTCACACTATGGGGACCACTCAAACTTTTTATCTTTCTTGAGAAGTTCCGTGAGAGGTTTCGCCACTTTAGAGAAGTTTTCAGCAAAGCGGCGACAATAGCTGGCTAGACCAAGGAAACTCCTAACTTGTTTAACTGTTTCAGGCGGAGTCCAATCAAGAACGGCCTGAACTCTCTCGGGATTGACAGCAATGCCCTTACCAGAGATTACGTGGCCGAGATAGGTCACTTCTGGCAACCAAAATTCGCACTTGGAGAACTTGGCATAAAGGCGGTGCTCTCTGAGTTTTTCTAGAACAAGTCTAAGATGTTCGGCATGCTCTTCCTCGTTCTTCGAGTAAATAAGAATATCATCGAGGTAAACCACGACGAACTTATCTAAGTACTCCATGAAGATCGAGTTCATCAAGCGGGAGAAAGTGGCTGGAGCATTGGTTAGACCGAAAGACATGACGTTGTACTCGTACTGGCCATAACGAGTGACAAAAGCCGTCTTAGGAATGTCTCCGTTTTTGATCTTGATTTGATGGTAGCCTAACCTCAAATCCATTTTGGAGAAGACTGAGGATCCAGCGAGCTGATCATACAGGTCATTGATCCTGGGGAGCGGATACTTGTTCTATATCGTGACCAAATTAACGGGACGATAATCTACAATCATCCGTTCCGTGCCATCCCTCTTCTTGACGAAGAGGACGGGACAAGCCCGAGGAGAAGAACTAGGACGGATGAAACCCTTTTGCAAGGACTCATCAAGTTGTTTCTTAAGCTCAGCTAGTTCTAGGGGTGCCATCTTGTAAGGTCTCCTAGAAATTGGAACAGTTCCTGGGATAAGATCTATGACAAACTCTACATCCCTGTCAGGTGGAACACCTGGTAGTTCCTCAGGAAAAACATCCGGAAAGTCACGGACTACCGAAATATCTTCAAGGTCTGGGAGGGGGCTGGCATTAAGAGAATAGAATTGATGCTTTGCAACTCTAGTGGAGAAAGTGACTATCTTGGCAGATGGGTGTGTAAGCTGAACAGACCTGGTGTAACAATCAATCTTGGCATGATGAGCTGTCATCCAGTCCATACCCAAGATGATGTTAATATCCGAAGACTTGAGGGCTATAAGTGAGGCAAGGAATACAAGTCTGTCAACAAGGATTCCATTACCATGGCTTATTCTGGTAGTTTGCCATCTAGACCCTGGAGTTTGGATCTCGAGCGGAGTTGGCATATCACAAAATGAGATGTCGTGCAAACGGGCATAGCCTTCAGAAATGAAGGAGTGAGATGCTGCGGTATCGAATAGAACCGAAGCCGGATGGCAATTGACAAGGAATGTACCAAGAACGACATTTGGATCATCATGAGCGTCTTTAGCTGAGACGTGATGCACACGTCCATGTTTAGTGGGAGCTGGATTAGCACTGATCGTTTTACGTGGTGGCTTGCCACGAGGAACGGACTTCTCGGGCTGGGGTGGAGCAAGACTGGCCTGAGAGCAGTCACGTGCATAGTGTCCTGGTTTTCCGCATGTAAAGCAAGTCCCCGAGGTAGGTCGTGGACCCGCATTAACAAGCGGTTTGCCAATAGGCTTGGGTGGAACATAAGTCTAAGCTGGATGAGGCACCTCATAAGATGGCCTCGGAGGATATCTGGGTGGAAGAGCGGAGTTTGGAACCCAAATCCGGCGCTTCTGGGAACTAGTGCCGGAGCAAGATCCCAAATCACGGGTGTGCTTACGAGACTCCTCGTAAGTGAGCTGAGCGGTCTCTGCATTGATAGCCTTGTTCACAAGAGTCTGGAATGTATGGCAATGATGCAAGTGAAGATCACGACGCAGCTTGGGGTTGAGACCCTTCCGGAACCTAGCCTGCTTCTTGGCGTCTGTGGACACTTCTTCTGTAGCATAGCGGGCAAGGTTCTCAAACTCTCTACTGTAAGCATCAACAGCCATCTTAGCCTGGGTAAGACTACAGAACTCTTCTCTCTTGCGGTCGATGAGAGCTTGAGGAATGTGATGCTCGCGAAAAGCTTCAGTGAAATCTCTCTAGGTAGGAATCTGGCCAGCTAGAATCATGGCCTCATAGTTCTGGCACCAGAGACTAGCAGGACCTTCCAGGTGATATGTGGCATAGATGACCTTGTCCTCTTCAGCTACGTTCGCAGAACGCAGCTTGTGAGTGATACTACGGAGCCAGTCATCTGCATCGAGCGGCTCAATGGGATGATGGAAGGTGGGTGGTTTCAAACGAATGAAGTCATGGATAGTTGCTAACTCTTTGCATTGATGTGTGGTGTTCTCCTCAATACATGCCAACAAACAGTTAGACTCTCGCTTCTTTCTCTCCATCTCTAACATGACCTCTGCCAACGAAGGTTGGTCGGGAGGATCCTCCTCATCCCTACCACCTCTGTGGTTCTTTCTTCGAGCAACTGAACTTTGCTTAAATGAAGACATCCCGAGAAGCGAAACCGAGGACGGAAACATCATCAATTAAAGGATGCATAAGGTAGAACAAGAACTGGTTATCTCTTGAACTCCTAGGATAATTCCGGCAGCATAACGGTAGTAAAATTCTCAGAATGAGACATCCTGCTAACAAAGGATAGTACAACAACTCAACAACATCACTCAAGGTTCTGTGATAGTACTAAACAAACTACACCGGAAGAACTTGAAAACAACAGTAGAACTCTGATCAACCAATCCTAAGGAACTACGGAATAGTAACTCGTGATCCTAATAGACGGAAGAGATAGCCTAGTTCCTTAACCCCGTAGGAAAGGTAGGATGACTCAAATCAGAAGACAGGAGGTATAAGGAGTAAAAAGAGCCTTACATTCCCTTCCACAATCAATTCCCTAATATATAATTAAAGAATTTCTAGACTCAACTTCGACCAGTTTGGCTTGGTAATCCTACAGGCAGTCAGGCTCTGATACCAAAGCTGTCGGGGACCCCGATTCTAAGTCACACCGGTCTAGCATGTAACACACCATATCACTTTGCGGCCTCATGCACGGTATCCCCACGGGTGCCACCTTAACTAGCCCGGGACCGTTTGCGCATTTTGGCTCACGTATATGATAGTGTTGCTAGCATCCATATGACAGAGAACCCGGGCCGACATGACCAGTTATAAACCATAAGTGGCACTAAATTACAGAGACAGGCATACATGACCCAGCAACGAACGTGTCGGTCATCAACGTATGAACCCAAGTCGTAGCAAGCTACAAGGACTTAAAGGAACAATGCATGACATTTCCCCTAAGGGACAGACACAGGAACGAAGAAGGACACATGCCGGTTAGCCTAAGTGTTCCGGAGCAGTAGCAAGCTACCAAGGCTCAGTGGAAGCACTAGGAGACATTTCCCTGTAAGATAGGCTAACAAGGGTAAACAACTAGGTGTCGGATCCCACACATACCAAGCATTTCAATAACATACACACAATATGCTCGATATGTGCAAATACAACATGGCATCACAACAAGACTTTAAGAAACAAAGTATTTATTCATTAGGCTCCGAGGAGCCAGATATTACAAAATGGGTCTCATGACCCAACATTTAGAGCATACAAGCAACAAGCGAAAGCATACATGTCTGAGTACATACATCTATAAATGAAAAAGGCTGAAGAGCCTGACTATCTACAACACTCGTCCAAGATCGTAGCTGAGGTAACAAGCTACTTGTCGAGGTCCAAGCGGAACTACTAGAGAGACAAAAGTCTCATCTGCAAAACATAAATTAAGCAAACATGAGTACAAAGGTACTCAGCAAGACTTACATCAGATCCTAACATACATGCATTTGTATCAAGAAGGCATAGTGGGGTTTAGTTGCAGCAAGCCAGCTTTGACTCAGTGGCTATCCTAATCTACAATTGCTGGTAACTCTTTTGAGGTGGCGCACACGAGTCCACTAATCACCATCAAATACACCACTATGGATTCATCCCCGTCTCCCTACGAGAAGGCCATCCATAGCACTCACACTTGTCTTGAGTATTTTTAGAGTATCCACTTCAAGTTGTCTATGTACCACGTAAGCATCCAAGAAGTCCATAACCGTGGACCCGGCTATTCGAATAGATCATGATAAACCATGCAGGGGTGTACTCCTTCACACACGCTCTCGCCACTTACCGCCATGTACACATCGTGTATCTCGGCAACCTTCAAGCGGAAGCCTGGCGAGGGTGTCGGCCACGACCTGACTAACCACACAAGACTCTAGTCCAGGTTTATCGCCTATTCGGGATCCATCCGCAAGGGAGTCCGGCCGAGGTTTCCATCACGGCCCCAAACGATGTGTACAGGGTTCCCGAGCCCACCATCCGGGTGCCACTCGGTACACCGGGCCACGTGTGCCTAGTCTGTCCCAAGCCCACCCTGTCGGGTGCCACTTGGTAGAGAAATAACACTACCTACAAACACCAGAAACTAGTTGCGACTCCTGGACAGAGATCAAGTTGATTAATAAGCCGAGAGGGGTCGAGTTACCGAAACCCAATGTCTGGTAGTAGCTAGTCATTGGACAACATACACAGAACTCAGTGCTTAAGGACGGTTCCAGTGAGACAACCCACCATGTACTTCTACATGGCCTCTCACCGCTACCTTTACCAAATCGTGTTCACACACTTAACGCTCAGCATCAGAACATATCACTGCACTCCAATTCATTCCCAATGAATCATACCTAACACACTCTAAGCAATAGCAATCAAGGCATGGTAAGATCACAACATGGCTTCAATCAACTCCTACACATGCTAGTGGGTTTCAACTATTTACTGTGGCAATGACAGGTCATGCAGAGGAATGGGTTCAACTACCGCAGCATAAAGTAGCAGTTGAATCGTTGTTGTCCTAATGCAATAACAGGGAGCAGGACCGAGAGAGTAGTATTGTATCGGAATGAACAAAGGGGTTTTGCTTGCCTGGTATAACAACGTGTAGAGCACTGCTCCTCTAACAGGTACTCTGGAACGGTCTCCGGAGCAGAACCTATCGAGAAGGACGGTGCCAGCAATCAAACACAAGCATATGCAACAATATGATGCATGAACATGGCATGAAGATAAGATGTTGTTTGAGCTAATGCATCTAGCATTTTATTTGGTTGAATTCCATTTGAACCAAGGGTTCAGACGCAACTCTAAAATAAGCACTTTTAATTGCCATTTACGTGTTTTCATATAAACAGTGGGTATAACTTCATTTGTCATGCATGAAAATGGTACAGATGGATAGATTGAATTTTTCTGATAATTTTTCATATATAAATTATTTCATTCTGAGCTACGGTTGAATTTCTGTGATTTTATGATGTTTAAACCAATTTCTGAAATAAATAAATCATTTAAGATTTATTTAAATACCAGAACTGGATTACTGCGTCAGCATGACCCAGGCATGACGTCAGCAGGTCAAACAGGCTGACCAGAGTCAAACCTGACAGTGGGGTCTACTGGTCAGTGACTCAGTTAATTAACTGAGTTAATTAACACTAAACTAATCCTAACAGGAAGTCAGCAGGGCAGGGCCCACAAGTCAGTGGCTAGTCTAATTAATTAAACTAATTAATTAACTTAAGCTAGTCAACTAACTGGAGGGGTGGGGGCCCGCCTGTCATTGACCCAGGGGGTCAAATCCTAGTCAAACCCCCGGCTAGCACACCGGTGATTAGCCGCCGGCGGCAGCAAACGTGGCGGAGGGCGTCGGGATTGGGCCCCCGGCGTCCAAATGGACGGCCGAGGCCATCTGCACGCAGCGGAGGCTCGCCCGCATCCATTCACGCCGACTGGAGGGTGCGGGGGCGCCAGAGCTGGCCGGAACGAAGCTCGCGGCGGCGCCGGAGTTCGGGCCTCATCGGAAACGGCACTTCAGGGCACGGGGAGGCCAACGGAGGGGTGCTATGGGCTCCTGGTGAAGTACCTAGTGCGGTGGCGTGCTCGGGTTTGAGCGTGCGTGGCTGTGGCCACGGCGGCGGCATCACCGACGGCGGTGAGCTTGCGGTCACGGAGGGAATCGGGGCTACAGCACGCGCAAGAGTGAGGGGACACGGGGGAAAGAAGTAGGAGCTCACGGCGAACTTGCAGAGCAGACAAACGGGCTCGGGAAGGACCTCCAGCGCATGAATTGACGGCGACCACCGGCGGCCAGATGCGGCGGTGATGAGCTCGAGGGCGATGATTCCGGGCCTCCGAGTCCGGTTCCTTCACCGCGGAGAAGCGACGGTTGGCGGCGGAGCTGTGGGACACGTTCTTACGGCAAGGAGGTAGCTCTGGGCGCGTCAACAGCGAGCGGCGGCGACGAGCTCGGGTTGTGCGGGGGAGAGGGCAGAGGAGAGGGGAAGGGTCCAGGGAGAGTGCGAGAGGGTCGGGGGGTGCGTGGCTCGTCCAGAAACTACCAGGCGACGAAGGGAAGAAGCAGGCAGGCAGGAGGTGGCGCGGCGGTGCACGCGTCGGGCACGCGCCCGCGGCCTCCAGGCACGAGGTTGGGGGTGACTGGCGCTGCCAGTCACCTGGGCCGGCTGCTGGGCCAAGCAGTTGGGCCACCAGGGTGGCACACGTAAGTCCTTCCCTTTTTATTTTTCTTTTCTATTTTTCTGACATTTGTTTAATTTAAACTAAATCATTTAATTTATTCTGAAAATTTTGCAGGGACTAGAAGGAGTGTTCCAAAGCCCCACACAAAATCTAGAATTATTGGACACATATAAAATATATAATAAATATATATATATATCCAATGCAAATATTTATTGCATTAAATCCAAATGCCCAAAATAAATACTTATGAGCTCCTAATAATATTGGTTTGATTTTTATCTCTAACCAATATTTTCAGAGAGCAACATGAACATTTTCTTGGACCTTTTTCGAGCAATTTTTTATTTGGGTCATTTTTCAAAAGGGTTTTCTGAGGGTTTCACAATTCCTCAATTCAATTTCATTTGAAATTTAAACATGATGCAAACATCAAGACTAGCCTAGTGCATACCAGAACTTGGGTTGTGACACGGGTGCCAGCAGACGGAACTTTACGGAAGACGGACGAAGGACGCTGGTCCTGCCTAGGGAAGGAAGCTGCTGGAATCCCGCAGCCCTCCAACACTGAACACGGAGTTCCACCAGCTTCTGGGACTACTGTCGGGGATATTGACCATGGGTGTCCTCATTGACCACCCATGGTATTTCAAGACAATTTTTGCGCCACCTGTTACTCCCCCGACCGTCTGCTCATCGAGCCGCCTCCTAGGACACCTTATCCTAGGAGCCGGTTTCCAGCAGGCGGCAGGGGCCCAAACAGGCGGCAGCATCACAGCTAGCAGCCAGCAGACGGTCCCACGCCCTCCCTCGAGATGCGTGCTGGGGGGCCACCACGCAACTGAGGCATGGCTACAGATGAGTACGTCCTTGGAGAATCTATAAGGGCGTGGCTACAGTGAACGTGTACCTTATGGACATCTCCTAAGCGGCGAATCACTGTAGCCACGCTAGTCATGACCAAGCTTCGGTCAAAGGAAGCCACGATCCCACTACCCGCAGACGGCGGGGTCAGCGGGCGGCTGACCCCACCGGCCAGTGGGTAAGTCATAGACAAGCCGCCCCTGGCAGGCGGCCGCCTGGTAACAAACAGCGAATCCTGCCCTAGAAGCCTGAACCTCATCAAGACGACAAGACAAGGCATGGCGGCAGTGTACGGCGGCACTGTAGCCACTCCCCCCCCTGACGATGCTGTCGTCAGCAGAAGCACGCCTACAGTAAAAAGCAATCAAATGGGCCCGCAGGCGGTGGGCCCCAGCAGACAGGCGGCGAGGCCGGCACCAGAAGACGCTGACAGTCGGGGGCCACTCCATTGAGATTACAATTGTACCCCTGGGGGGTAGGCCTATATAAACTCCCCTGGGTCCTCCATGAGGAGGGGTTGGAAGATTTAACACTTAGAAGAAGAAGAAGATAAAAAGAGAGAAAGAAACCCTAGCAACCACCCCCGATCCCTAGAGCGAAGGTAGTGAGCTAGCCTTGTTCATCTTCCTCCTCTAGACGACACAACTCGAGGAGCAACCTTGTAGCTACCATAGTGACATTAGTCATGACGCGGAGTCCCCGCAGAGCAGGACTAGGGGTGTTATCTCCATGGAGAGCCCCGAACCTGGGTAAGATCCGTAGGCATCCTAAGTTTCACCTCATCCCGCTTCCAGGGCCCAGCGACGCTCTATTGTCCCCATGCATGATAAGCCATCCGTTGGCATATGTCACCCCAAAACCCCGACAAGCTAGCCTCCTCCTTGTCAAGGCGCTTCTCGACGGATGTTGCACAGTCCATTGCTGCATCATGCGTGGCCTAGACCTCGCCAGCCTCCTTCTCGCTCTCACGGCAGCGGTGTCGGCCCGGCCGCACGCTGTCCTGACAGAGGCTTCGGCTTGGAGCCACCCCAAGACAAACCCCAGGCGCTCCCTCGCGAGGCATATGTTGGCGTCCTGAAGGTTAGCCCGGATCTGGTCGAGTGTAGCGTAAGCCTCATCTAGAGCACCGGTCCTGATCAGAGGGCCACGATCCGCAAGCACGAGGGCCTTGGGAGGAGGTGGCGATGGCACGGCGGCCGGTGTGGAGACCATAGGAGCAGAGACAAGATCAGCTGGGGTGCCTGAGGCCTCAGAACCTCCGGGCACGTGGCGAGGGCCGATAGCTCCACACCCTGCAGGCCTGCGAGGGATGGTTGTAGACTCAAGACTAGGGGCTTGCGTGGGGTGCTTTCCTTCTTCTTCTTCGGCACATCATCACCGTCCCAGGTTGGCAAGACGAGAGGAGCAATCAGAACACAAGCAATCAACGTTCGGGCAAAGAACGAGGTTGGTAGCTTAGTCGCCAGGCGAGGCCCACTTCCTCTTCCTCGCCTCCTCCTCTTCAACGAGGTCAGCACACCCTTGCCCTTCTCCGGCGTGGCCTTGGCTGCGCTTGGAAGGCGAGCCGGGCTCCCACTCGGTCTTGCTGGGGCACCGCTCAGAGGAGCCCAGGGATCGCCTTGGGAAGCTGGGGCGGGCGTGACCACGACTGTCCCGAATGGAATCGCCTCGCCCCCCGACTGCACCTCAGGAGGAGGAAAGGTTGGCGCCTACTGCGAGTTAGAGGGGCCTCCCGGGGACGGGCCCCAACTGCCTCGGAACCCCGGCCGAGCAGGGAGGGTCTGCGGTCGGGGACTCACAAGCATCGTCGTCGTCATCAAGGCTGTCGGATTTTGGGTTCCGCAAACCCTTCAGAGGTTCGAATTCTGGGGTGCGCACGAAGAACACTCTCTCCCCAGCGCGCTCGCCCTACGATTCCACAGCCTAGCTCGATGAACTCAAAGAACAAGGGACACAGAGGATTATACTGGTTTGGGCCACCTTGTGATGTAATACCCTACTCCAGTGTGTGTGGTGGATTGCCTTGTACGACTATGGATGAACTAGTACAAGGGATGAATAGCTTTCGGAGGAGAGGTGTTCTTGGGCTTGGATGAGCTTGTGGTGTCTTAGGCCAGATCAGATCAGTCCTCCTCTATGGTGGTGGCTAGGTCCTATTTATAGTGGCCTTGGTTCTCTACCCAAATATCGGCGGGAATGGATCCCACAACGGCCTAATTTTAAGGGGAACAACTAGTACAAGTTATCCTGACAAAAGTGGTCTTCGCCTGCCAAATGCTCTGGTGGTGACGCCCCACCGGGCTCCATGATGACTTCCATTCTGCTTATTCTTGTACTCGTAAGTTAGCCACCGTATAATGCTTAGCTGCTGCTGCAACCTCAAGTGTTTTTTATTTTGGAGCCGGAGTCCTTAATCGAGTATCCATCCTACTCGTGCGAAGCATTTCCTTTCTTTCGTCAATTACTTAAACTGTTGAATTCTCCTCTCGTTCGACATTCTTCATCTCTTTTCTTTTTTGGTGGTTCCAATTAAATTTGTTCTCGGTGTTGTTCATATTATTTTCCCTCGGTTCAGATGTGTTCCCCTATCTCATTCGACTCTCGCCATTTAATTGTTCTGTAGTTTCAAAGAAATCTCAGGAGATTCGTCTGTGTTCCAATTAATTCAAGGTTGTTACCTCATTCGAGTATTGCAATCATTCCGGTGCATCATTTCTCATTCGGATAATCCTTTCCAACAATGTTTCTCTTAGGTGGGGTCATAACCCACATGTCTTTTCCCAGGATCTTACCTAACTCTTCTAATATTTCCGGAGCTATTCCCAAATTCTTTTCGAAGTGTTACATAAGTATGGATTCCGTAAGTCATATGCCTTCTCCAAGATCACTTTCAAATTCTTTTCATCATTGGTTCAACCTTTTCCTCTTTCACTCTTCCGGAGTATCTCAATAATTTTGGTGGTGTTCCTCGTTGTCATTCTCAACATTTGCAGACCGAAGAAGAGTTTTCCTCTAAATCTTGTCCGTCCTCTCGAAGATTCGTGGTTCTAGCTTCATATTATCCTCTCGAATTATTCCATTTGTCATAAATTATTTTCTTTAACCATCCAGAGTATTTCATGAATTCTTTCCATTGTGATCCACCGAAGGCCATCATTTCAGAAGATTTCTTCGTTCTCAGTCTTCAACTTCATCCTCCAACTATTCTTCATTGATGCCTCTTTGTTCGTCTCCATATTCTTCCTGTGCTTCGTGCAAGTATTCATTAATCAGTTCACGATCTCTCTGTTCTCTTGTATCTTAATTTCGTCAAGTGCTTTATTCTTCACGGCGACTCATTCTCTTGTATTCACTCAATTTGAATTCCTTACGGTGGTTTCTTCTCTTTCATCACTCGATTTTAATTCTTCACGGTGGTTCGTTCCTTTTCTACACTCGGTTTCAATTCCTTACAGTGGTTCTCTCAAGAGTTCTTTTCCCTGTTATCAAATCAACCCAATTCATTCGTTCTTTCCAATCCTACCGGTGGTTCACGAAGACTTTCTCAAGTTTGAGCTATATCCCTTTTTAATCTATTTCAACGTGATAAGTAGTATGCAAATCCATTGATTCTCTTCAATTTAATTGATGGAGGATAAGCATAACATAAATCTTATTATTCTCTCATCAAGTTGAGTAATCCCTTCCTTCGGAATTTCTTCATGATGAATAAATCATAATCCCAAGTGTGTTCATCTTTTCTTTTCCAGAGTTCAAAGTCTTCTCGGCCATCTCGTCAGAATCCCCGTCTAAATCATTGCAAGGCATCATTCTTATTAATTTAATCCTTCATCATCCTTTTGTTACCGGAGTTCTTCATGGTGGTTCATCATGAGTTAATTCATTCTTCATGTGTTCAGCAAATTCTTGTGGAAAGGCTCAAATGTTTTTCTTCTAGCGACTCGATGTGCAAATAATTCTTCGTATTCTTTTAGTGGAGTTTTGCATTTCTTGCTTCACCTCATCTATTCAATCTTTTCATTATGGCATAATTCACCTCAAGTTTTGAGATGTTTTCTATAAGCCCACATCAAGCTAAGTCTTTTGTTGTTGTGTTCTCTCAACAACTCCGTTCAAGCCTTTCTCTTGAAGATCCCATTTCAAATTCATTCATGGTGGAAGTTGTCATCTTCTTCTCCGTTCTCTTCATTCCATTTTTTTCAATTCTTCCGGAGGAATTGTCTTGTTCATCTCATCATGTATCGTTACATCTTGTCGACTTCTTGTTCTATTCCATTCATATTCAACCGGACTGCTATCTAAATTTTCTTCTTTTTATCCCTCGTCTATCTCGCTTAGCCGGAGTGGTTTCAATGTCTCTCTTGTCACTTGAGCTCTTGATTCTCGTCATATGCCCTGTTTCCTCATTTAACCGGAGCTTCTCAATCTCGTTCATCTCCGTTGTATTCTTATTTTCAAGTGGTTCAACCTCTCAAGGTTCTTTGGGAGGGGAGTGTTGTGACACCCCGAGACCGATGCGCCAGGTGTCTTCCTCTTATTCATCGTCGTTGCCATGTCATCTGCTTGCGTGTTGCACTTTGCCATGTCATCATGTGCATTTCATATGCATGCTTTTCAAAACATGCATCCGTCCGTAGTTGCAGAGCCCCCTCGTCCATTTTGGTTATCTGTTATGAGCCCAGACACACTCGCACGCCCCCGCGGCACCTCTGAAACCTTGTTTTGTAAGTGGCCACAAAACTTTCTCGGAATGGGATGAAACTTGGCGTGTGGTCTTATTATAGTGTAGATAGACCGCCTATCAAATTTCATCGCATTCGGAGTCCATTTGATAGCCTAACCGTTAAATATAGAGCGGCACCGTTGCCGGTTTATTTGTCGGACGTTTCGCTCTCCGAAACACTGTGCCGGGCTGCTCTCTTCTCTCTCCTCTCAGCCCACTCACCCTCTACGCAGCCCACCTAGACCCCCTACCGCTCCGGACCATCGGATCGAGATCCGAAGCCCGAAAACGGCCTCAAACCCTACTCATAATCCCCCTCCCCTATATATACACTCCCTCGTTCCCTTTTTGGAACCCTAACCCCCCTCCACCTACCTCTAGCCTCCTCCTCGGGATCCCCGCAGCCGCCAACCCTCGTTTTCCATGCCCAACAGCTACCCCGCCGCCACTTGGCCTTGTCCAGCCACCAGCGCCGCCGATAGCTGCCTCCTCCTCCACTCCCAGCAAGCCACGCGTCCCCAACCCCTTCCACCACCGCCGGCCAGCCAGGCCCACGGGGAGCCCACCTCGGGCCGCGCCCGAGCCCGCGCGCCCGCTGCTCCCCGCATGCTCTGCCTCCTCGAGCCGCTCCCGCGCGCTCGCCCTTCCTTGCACCGCCGGATGCCGTGCGCCGCCGCGCCGCACCGCGTCTCGCCACCGCCGTTCCACCGA
>LR738711.1:513300543-513312497 GCA_902687465.1 Secale cereale
CCTACTCGCTGGTTCTTATTTTCTGAGACTTGTTGAAAACTGCCAAAGTATGAAACTGTTATATCACGATGCCATGTTTGCTTGATGCTAAAGTCATATCCATGCATGTTTTGGGATGTCTAGTGACCATGACTTGAATTCCATGTTATGCTCTATCCATCCATACCCTTTTTTGCAATATAGGTTAATGTAGCTTGTCTCTTTCTTGCTCCCAAATTGCTATATAATGTTTCTGTCAGCCTGTTATCAGTAAATTCAGTTTTGCCATGTGAATACCTAGTGTACTATGCATCCTATGACCATGTTCTTGCCATGAGTAGCTGCATAAACATGTATTCTTGCTGTTTGTTATATTCACATGCCATGATATGCTTTGATATGAGTTGCACAAGCTTGCAAACATGCCTACTTGTCGTTGTTGCTGCCATGTTCAGTTTATTTCACCAAGTCTGTGAAACTGTTATCATTTGCAATCTTGTCATGATGTTTTGAGCATGTTCTAGTGGTGTTTGGCAGTAGCTCAGTGATCATGTTTGTAGTGCTTGACATGTACATGCTTTCCAAGCCCTTTGATGCCATGAAATGTTCCTGTAGCATGCTGTTTTGATGATTGCAAAGTGCCTACTTGCTGTTTTGGGACAGATTGTTGTTATATCTTGTTTCATGTGTATGTGTTGAACCGTTGCTCCGCTTTGAGCGTGCTCTATATGAATCTTGCTTGTTTTTGAATGTAGATGCATCATATCATGTTGTATAAATGTTTGGAGTGTGTTTGCACGATGATTGAGTGCATTTTGCATCAATGCCATGTTTAACTTGTTTTGCTCATATCTTCTAGGCCGTAATTCTGAATTAAATGAACTTTATATGTAACTTGACTAGAATTTCATGTAGATCATCATTGTGCATGTTAACTTGCTGTTTAACAACTTTAACATAAGGTTTGTTCAGATCTGGACCAATTTCGAAATTTACAAATGAGGACTTACCAGAATTGTTATATGTTGTTTCCGGCCTCATTTAAATTTGCATTATGAAGCCTTCTCATGCATCATACTTGGTTGAGCATCTTGTCTTGATTATGTGTGGTGTGTTTACCATGTTGTTTATTTCTTCTCGTTAGTTCCTGTTTCATTACGATTGTGAGGATTTGTTCGACTACTCTTGGTTCGTCTTCATGGCTTCGTCTTCTTCATGGACTCGTTCTTCTTCCTTGCAGGATTCCAGGCTAGATGACCGTCACCTTGGATCTCATTACTATCATTCCTATGCCAGTTGTCTCGATGCTATCGCTACAAGTCGCGATGCCTATCTAATGTTGTAAGCCTCTCATTGTTGCCATAAAATATCTAACCTTTGACACCAATCCAGCAAACCGTTGTTTGGCTATGTCACCGCTCGCTCAGCCCCTCTTATAGCATTGTTAGTTGTAGGTGAAGATGAAGATTGCTCCATGTCGGATCTTGGTTTTTGGATTATCACAATATCTATTAACTAAATTAATGCACCTATATACTTGGCAATGGGTGGAAGGCTTGTCCTTTTGCTCGGTGTTTTGTTCCACCCATGCCGCCTTAAGAACCGATAAACTAGTGTTATGTTCCTTGAGTTTGCGTTCATAACACGGTTGGGGGTTATGGGACCCCCTTGACAGTTCGCTTTGAATAAAACTCCTCCAGCAATGCCCAACTTCGGTTTTACCATTTGCCATAACTAAATAACTTGCATAGGGACTTTTAGGACCCCGAGGACTTAATTTACAACCCAGGACCATGCTCCTCATGAGTGTTGGTCCAAACTGGGCAGCCTGCGGGGCCGCTTTGGGGAAACCCGAGGTATCTAGTTTTACCTGTAGCTTGACCTATCCGGACATGGCCTGAGACAAGATACGCGCGGTTACTATCAGGGTGTCGGCACGCCAGGAGGTCTTGCTGGATTTGTTTTACCATTGCCGAAATGTCTTGTGCACCAGGATTCCGAGTCTAATCGGGTCTTCCCTAAGATAAGGGTTTTTTTACCTCTGCTGATCGTGAGAGCTTGTGATGGGGTAAGTTTGGATACCCCTGCAGGGTTATGATCTTTCGAAAGCCGTGCCCGTGGTTATGTGGCAGATTGGAATTTGTTAATGTCCAGTTGTAGAAAACTTGACAGAGGATCCGAAATAAAATACACCAACCGCGTGAGTAACCGTGATCGTCTCTTTTCAATTTGAGAAGAGAACACGGTTGGGTTATGTTTGACTCGTAGGTAGTTGAACATCACTTAGCGATCATTACTAGTTTGCGACCGTTTGCATAGAGGCTCTTCTTATTCTTGTACTCGTAAGTTAGCCACCATATAATGCTTAGACGCTGCTGCAACCTTACCACTTAACCTCTCCATACCCATTAAGCTTTGCTATTCTTGATACCCATGGTTATGGGATTACTGAGTCCTCGTGGCTCACATATACTACAACAATAGTTGCAGGTGCAGGTTTCCCAGGACTTGACGCGAGAGCGATGCTACTTGTGTTGGAGTTCTTTCTTCTTCTTCTTCGTCAGTCTTGGGATAGGTTCCTGGTCGGCAGCCTGGGATAGCAGGATGGATGTCGTTGTGTTTTTCATGTTTTTCATCCGTAGTCGGATGCCTTGTGTATGATGTTGATGTATCCATGTGGCAAATGTATGACTTGTCGTATCCCCATCTATTTATGTAATCGTACGATGTAATGACATCCATCTTGCTAAGTGCCCGAAATTCGGTTGTGCCCCAATCACGAGTTCAACACGTGATCCCGATAGAATCGCATCTTGGGCATGACAAAGACGGACTCGGAGGCGACCCTGTTAGGCGCAGGGGAGACTTCTCCCCCATGCTAGAATGATCTCTTTCGCGTCCTTCCCGATGATGATGACGACGGAGAGCGACAGGCCAGGGAGACTTCGTGCTCCACAGGAATTACTACAAGGTCGAAGGGCACCCCCTAAAGAAGCAGCATGCCGGGATTCCGAAGATGGGAAGGTCGGCACTGATCCCTCAAGGTGGTTCCCCTGCTTCGACTCTTTTCGGCACTGCTGAGAGCCCGGCTGCCGCGCCCTCATCTACTCCTGGGGCCTAGGTGCCGTTGCCCATGACTACGAGGCTATCGGGCTTCATGCTCAAGAAGAGGGTGAGGGATTACGCTGCCGTTGACCAGTAAGTGCTTCGCCCTGATCCTTGTCCTGTATTTGCTGCTGCTTCTTGATGCTTATCCTTTGCACTGTTAGGATAGCGTCGGTGACGAAGAAGAAGAGGGAGTTGGTGGTGACCACTGTGGCTCAACCGCCTGTCGTGGTCGTGCCGCCCCTGGGAGGGGGCGGGGGAGGGGCAGCATCCAAGCCTCACCTGCCGGATCGCCCTTGCAAGGTCACGAGAATTGTCTGGAGAAGGTGGCCCCCGTTGCCAAGCCGGGTCCGAAGGCACTAGCCCCTGGCTCGCCCTCCGGAGCTTCGAGGGCTCAGGAGCCCCCTGTCTCTTCTGATGCGGCCGCCTCGCAAGTGTTAGTACCAGCACCGCCTCCTCCTCCTTCTGTTGCGCTGTCGAGCCGCGACCTTCCTGCTTCACCTGACGTCCTGGAGAAGCCCATCTCGGCGCTGACTCAGCTTCGCGATGACCTCCAAGGTCCTCATCACCGCCTGGCATCGGGGCGGTTGGAGCTAGTCTCGGGGTGGTTGTGGTTCGATGCAGCTATCCGTGCAGCCTGGAGCTAGGCCATCAAGGCCTCCGAGGAAGGCGAGCGGGCCGCAGGCATAGCCGGGGCAAAGCGTGACATGGCACTGAAGAACACGAAGGCTGCAGAGGGATGTTGCCTGAAGCTGGAGGCCGAGCTGAAGGCCTTTCACGACCAGCAAGTCACGGAGGCCCGCCAGCTCGAGGCGCGGGAGGAGAAGCTGAAGGCCAGGGAGGATGCGGTCGCCGGCCGTGACACCGAGCTGGAAGAGTCGGCACGGGAGCAGGCCATAGAGCGCGGCCGTCTGGAGATGTTGAAGGAGGAGGCAGAGGCAAAGATGGTCCAGCTAGAAGCCAATGCAATGGATCTGGCTGAAGACCGTGTGGCCTTCGAATCCCTCAAGCTGAAGTCCTGCGCGGCCCTATAGGAGCTCTATGGGAAGGGCCTGAAGAAGCCGCTGGTGACCACCGAGGAAGGCCCCGCCGAGCTGCTGCCTCAACTCGTCAAGGCGCTCTAGGGAGTTGTCAACGGGATGGCCCAATGGTGGAAGGGGAGGCCGGTTCACTTTCTGCATCGACCTTGACGCGCGTCTTCAGCCACGTCCACCTGTGCGACCCGAGCACCGACCTCGGGGCCCTGCTCGAGCCTGTGGATGAAGAGTGCTGCACGGCCGCGGCCAAAGCCATGAAGGACCTGGTGGACGCCCTGCTGGAGAATTTCCTCGCCATCGACCATGCGTCCTCTGCTGGTGACGCTGCCGACCCTGCGACTGCGGCCGATGGTGATGCTGACGTCGAGGGGGTGCTCCTTGCGGGTGACGATAATGCCCAAGGCTGAAGATGAGTCACGACGGTAGCGCTTTCCTCCGCTTTTATTTCCTACAACAGACACCGTGCCTCGTGGAGGCGTTTAAACTTATGCCTCGGTATTTGAAGTACAATATGTTTTGTAATAATTACTAGGATTTCACGACCTCCATCCCGCCTGCCCTAGCATTCTGCATCGGCAGAGCCCAACACACGCATACCTTAGCCACTACTGGCTCATCCGGATCACCAGGACGAGGCCAGGGAGTGAGGGGCTACATGGCCAGTTAGGCTCCTGAGATGCAATGATCAGGAGTCCTCCTTGACATACGAACATGCCTCGGGAAGGGGACGTGAAACCATGACTTAGTGTTCTACGTCGGCAGAGGCCGACCCCGCGCATACCTCAGCCGCTGCTGGCTCATCCAGATCGTTAGAACAAGGCCAGGGAGTGAGGGGCTACGTGTCCATTTAGGCTCCTGAGACGCGATGCTCAGGAGTCATCCTTGACATGCAACCGGACCTTTGGGTGAGAATACGTAGCTAGGCCTCGTTGTTCTGCGTCGGCAGAGCATGGCCAGGCGCGTACCTCAGCCGCCGCTGGCTCGTCCGGATCGCCAGGACGAGGCCAGGGAGTGAGGGGCTACGTGACCAGTTAGGCTCCTGAGACACGATGCTCAGGAGTCCTCCTTGACATGCAAACAAACCTTCATACCTGTTTGGTGGGGCGTACGCTAGGCGTGACCTACGTGTAGCCCCCGTGCACAGCCCCTGTCGTGCGGCTCTCCCGAGGGGAGGCGTTGTAATGAGGCCAGGCACCGACCCTGCCGGCTCCCTGATGTTGATGCGGCCAAAGGGCCGCCCTCGGTTGTTTATCACAAGCGCGGAGCATGGCGGTTCCGCACTTGCACGGGCATAGCCGCTCCTCGACCGTGTCGACTGCCAGCGCGGAGCATGGTGCTTCCACTGGTCGTGGGTGAGGGCTCCCTTTGAGTGGAGCCCCCAAGGCATGTACTGCCCCGCCCTGACACGTGGCTTCCACGGCAGGGCCGACGAGGTGTGTCTGGGCACCCGTGAGCCAGCGCGGGACTCACGAGGCCCTACCTCAAGGTGGTTTGCGCCTGGTCTTGATCCTTGGTAGCTACTGGAGATCCTGCGAGATAGTTAGGCAACCTGTGCCAATTGAATTTCCTGAGGCAATCACAAGAGAAGGCCAGACACCAACGGCGCCAGGAGGTGACGTGAATGGACCCGACCCGCCAGATACAGCTCAGTCGATGGATCTATCGATGCTGCAGGCACGAGCTCGAGCACAGACGCCGTGCCTAGACTTCTCATGTGATTAATCCTGAAGAAAAGCAAACGACGCTCAGCTCCCGAGTTGGAGGGGCACCGAGGTGTGAGATATTCGAAGTATCAGGTGTCGGGAAGGCATAAGCATGAAGTAGACTCATAGAAAGGGGTAAACTAGCTTAGGTGATGCTGGTGTGATACACGCCACAGGGACAGACCCATGCGGTCTGGGGATGAAGCAGCCCGAGGGGCGCCCACAACAGAGTAAGCTAAGGATGCAAGAAGGATACACGTCGCAGGGGCAGACCCGTGTGTCTTGGGGATGATGCAGCCTGAGGGGCGCTCCCAACTGAACAAACGGAAACAAAGTCATCAGGCGCCAATGCTGGAGTGATATTGATGTAGCCGAAGACGCTCGTTGTAGATATCATTCCTCACGAGCCGTCCGACTCTAGGGCCTCGCGAGGCTCCTCAGGTTTCGATGGCTCGCGAAGAACCGACTCCATTTCCGCCAGGTTCTCCTGATGCCTGGCCTTGCGAGCCGCCAAGACTTCCCGCATGTGTCACTGGTGCAGGGCCGCCTGGTCCACCAAGCCGAAGGGCATGCGAACATAGCTGTGAGGAGGGCCCTCACACCGGCCCACCTGAGGTGGCTAGTAGAGTTCCTGAGACGCGATCATGTTGAGTCCTGGGAC
This sequence comes from Secale cereale, assembly GCA_902687465.1. Classification (NCBI taxonomy): domain Eukaryota; kingdom Viridiplantae; phylum Streptophyta; class Magnoliopsida; order Poales; family Poaceae; genus Secale; species Secale cereale. The sequence continues at coordinate 513,307,029 of LR738711.1, forward strand.
GTTGACGCAGACACGCAACCCGTCGCATGTGCCTAGGACGACAACTGCATTCCGCGGTGTCGGGAGGCTCTCGCCCCGCATCTCCCTTGGTACCTGCAAGTCTTCGATGGTCTGGTTGATGAACTCCTGAGCGCTTGGCGCCTCGCACCTTGAGCTCTCTTGAGGGGAACGTGCGGCGAAGCACCCCTACACATGGTGCCCGATCACCTCCCTCGAGACATTGCCTAGGTCGGAGGTCCACCAGAGGTGAGCCCCCAAGTCCATCCTAAGGGGGGCGCTGGGCGTGCCTTCCTATGTGAGGGAGGGAGGCGCCCCGTCTGTGGGCGTGGATCCTGAGGCAAGGTCACAGAGTGCTGCATCTTCATGAGGCTCCAGGGCAAGCAACTGCTTCTTCTTCCTAGGAATAGCTTTAGGGGGTAGATGGTGTGTTCATTGTCCGGGTGTTCGACTGATGCAGCCTGGTAGGCGCGCTCAAGGGAGCACACTGCGCCCTTTTCTTCGCAAGCGATGGTGATGTTGTCCCAGCTCCCTGGCATCTTGAGGACGTTGTAGCCATGGTGAGTCACGGCCATGAACTTGGCCAGGGCTGGATACCCAAGGATGGCGTTGTATGGGAGGCGGATGTGACCGACGTCAAAGTCGATGAGCTCGGTGTGGTAGTTGTCGTGCGTGCCGAAGGTAACAGGGAGCCAGATCTGTCCGATTGGGGTGGTGGAGCCATTGGACACTCCTGAGAAAGGCCTAGTGGGTTGCCGCTAGTCACAAGGCACTTGGAGACGGTCAAACATGTCGACAAAAGGAATGTTGAGCCCTCCACCGCCGTCGATGAGGGTCTTGTTGACTTGGAAGTTGCTGATGACGGGTGAGCAGAGCATTGGGAGAGCGCCGTCGGTCGCCGCTCACTTGAGCTGGTCAGCGGAGCAGAAGGTGATGGCGCACTTGGACCACTTGAGCGGCCGTGTGGCCTCTATCCTGGGAAGAGTTGTGTTTACTTCTCGAGCGAACTTCTTGAAGATACGCTGAGAGGCTGGAGCCTACACACCACCCAAGATGCAAGTGATGGCGCGAGGCTCTTAGAAGCACCCAGCCCCTTCGTCTTGGTCGTCGTTCCTCCTTGGTGGTGGCAGCGGAGGGAGGTCGGCCTTGCCTTGAGGACGGTCCTCAGGAGGCTGGTCCCGCCAGGCACCATCACGAGGCTGGTCCCTCCAGGCGCCCTCGTGAGGCCAATCGTGCCAGCGATCATCACGAGGCTGGTCACGCCACTCCTGTCGGGGGCCGCGGTCGTCCCAGTGCCCCCCAGTCGAGCTTCCTCCACGACCGTAGCCCCGGTCGCTGCGTTCGAGAGGTCGACCGATGTGCCCGTCTCGGATTTCCCTGAGCTCCTAGCAGTCATTTGTGTTGTGGATATGCACATTGTGGAAGGCGTAGAATGGGTGACTGCTCTTTGATGACTCTGGGTGGTCGCGGCCACGCTTCATCTCTGGTTCGGCCACGAGCATAGCCACCCCCTTGCTCTTCATAGCTTTAGCCTTGGCCTTCTTGTCTTCAGGGTCAGCAGCGGCGAGCTCGATGAGGGAAAGGTGCCCTTCCTCAGCTTTGGGACACTTGGCCGCGAGGTCGAACAACTCCAGGGCCATGCACAGATCTTCATGGATGGAGAGCTCCTCGGTCATCTTGACATCACGGAAGCCATCGGAGAATGGTGAGATGATGGCCTCGTCCGTGACCTTGGGCATCTTGTGGCGGACGTTGTTGAAGTGCTGGATGTACTTCTGTAGGGTTTCCCTCCGTTGTTGCTTGACGCGCCGCATGTCATCTGCGGCCAGCGGGCGGTCGCGGGTGCCGTGGAAATTGGCGATGAAACACTCGCGCATCTCACCCCAGGAGGAGATTGATCCCGCGGACATGTTCAGGAGCCACGAGCACGCGCCATCCTTGAGAACCATGGCGAACCAGTTTGCCATGATCTTCTCGTCGCCGTTGGACACCACGATGCTCGGCTCGTAGAGCTGCAGGAACTCAGAAGGGTCGGGGGTGCCCTCGTAGCGTGGAGGTAGGTCGGGCTTGAACTTCCCGGGCCAGTTGACGTTGCGCAGCTCAGGAGGGAGGGCTTGGCAGCCTGCTGTTGACACCGTAATCTGTCATGGAGGTGGAGCTTAGTCTTGGTTTTCGTGTGCCGCCACTGTGGGGGGGGGGCACACGGTCTTGACGCGGTGGCGGAGGGAGCGCGGGAGCCCCTCCTTGAGGCCACCAGATCTCTTGGCAGCTTCCTTCTTCGTGCATGGGTCGCGCCGCGGAGCCGTGTGCCTTCGATGCGGAGGTGGTGGAGGTGCTTCATGGGCCACGTTGCCCGCAAGGGGAGGTGGGCGAGGTAGTGAAAGGGACAAGGCAGGAGAGCCCCAGCAGCACTGACGAGCTCGGCGATGTGGTCGAGCCAGTCCTTGTAGAGGTCGTCGACGGGGCGGTAGCGGAGGAGCTCACGTGCCATGCGGCACAGCCTACGTATCCGTGGGTCCGCGACGGCCATGGGATGACGAACCAGCAGGTGTCAGCGACGAGGCCTGCTGCTCGTGCTGCGCTGGGCCGGTGGCTGCGTTGTTGGCGGGCGATGGAGAAAGGCAAGGAAGTCCTCCGGCGGGAGCTGTCTGAGTGGCACGGGCAGCGAGGGCGGGCCCTCACTTAGCACGAGCACGGCGAGCGTCAACCATGGAAGCGATGGCGTGGTGACGTGTCGACCGACGGAAGAGAGGCTTTGGCACACCCTTACCTGGCGTGCCAAATGTCGGATTTCGGGTTTCGTAAACCCTTGAGAGGTTCGAACTCTGGGGTGCGCATGAAGAACACTCTCTCCCCAATGCGCTCACCCTACGATTTCATAGCCTAGCTCGACGAACTCAAAGAACAAGGGACACACAGGATTATACAGGTTCAGGCCACCTTGCGGTGTAATACCCTACTCCTGTGTGTGTGGTGGATTGCCTTGTATGGTTGTGGATGAAGTAGTACAAGGGATGAACAACCTCTGCAGGAGAGGTTTTCTTGGGCTCGGATAAGATTGTGGTGTCTTAGGTCAGATCAGCTTAGTCCTCCTCTATGGTGGTGGCTAGGTCCTATTTATAGTTGCCTTGGTCCTCTTCCCAAATATCGATGGGAAGGGATCCCACAACAGCCAAATTTGAAGGGGGACAACTAGTACAAGTTATCCTGACAAATGTGGTCTTCGCCTGCCAAAGGCTCTGGTGGTGACGCCGCGTCGAGCTCCACGATGACCTCCATTCTGCAGCCATGATTGTCCTTGGTTTTGTTGCACCGATATGGAAACCTTTGCCTGATCCCTCGGGGCTCCACGCCTGCGCTTGCCCTCTTAGCACCAAAGAGGAAACTGATACACTGCGCCCGCTGGCGCCCGCCTGGCCTTGGTCGTGATGGCTCACGTCGCGTGAACCTCGCGAGGTGCACCTTGCATAGATATCTTCGCTCCTCGGGAGCCAGCGTAGAGAGGCTGCCTCTAGGGAGGTCTTGCTATCGCCCACCTCGCGAGGCTTGGCCCCTCGCGAGGGTCTAGAGTTGCGGTTGCTAAAGTTGGGCCGTACCAGGCCGCTGATGGAGCCACGTCACGGGTCGTAGGCAGGCAAGTCTGGGTACCCCCATTCCCAAGACGCCGACAAAGGCGACGTAGGAGCTCGGTATACAACGGGCCGACACCTCCTCCAGAACAACACCTTCGGTCTCATCCGAACCCCGCTCTTCGCCGATGTCATCGAAGGACACCGACATGGGGACAGTTCAGACCGCCCGCGGAGACGAGGCCCAGCTCACTAAAGACGGGCATTGCAGTGACCAGATCCTCTCGATCATCCCGGCGGTATAGCGGGGCATAAGCCTCTGGGAGGGCCCCAGGATCATCGCCAACCAGGATCGCCAGGACCCTCTCCAGCTCCTCGCCCGTCAGGCTGTCGTGGCGCAACCTCATGCCATCCTCCTTGCCCTTGTATTCCCACATGGGCCGCGTGTGCGACTGAAGAGGGACCAGGTGTTGGCTCAAGAACTTCACGAGTATCTCCACAGCTTCCTGACGTCTATGTCCGTGAGAATCCTCTTCACGACGGGCTCTTCTAGGGGATCAGAGATTTCGTGGAGCTCCATGCCGAGGTCTTCGCGGGCATCCCTGTCGGTTGCTCCAAGAGCGGGTCAAGACCCTTAACATCCATGAAAACCCAGCGGCGCCTATGGCCTTCCACTTTCTTCCTAGCCTTCATCGGCACATTCCCCTTGTGGATGGCGACAAAGGACACGCAAGCAAAGCGTTGCGTCCGCTCGTGCATCCGCATGCTGAAGAAGTGGCGGAAGAGCGCCACAGAGGGCCTCACGTCCACGAATGACTCACAGTAAAAGGCGAAGATGGAAAGGAGAAGGATTGAGTTAGGCTAAAGCTGAAGGGCACACACCCTGTAATGGCGACGGATGGCATAGAAGAATTCAGAGAAGGGCGGACGAGCCCTGCATAGATGCTATGGAGGAAGAAGGGGTAAACCGTCGGCGCCAGCGTGCTCTGCTGGGCGGAGCCTGCCCAAACTAGGGTCTCACCCCACTCATGATCCTTGCACGCCGTCTGCAGAAGCACCAGGCTAAGGTGTCCAACCTCAATGATAGAGGACACATCGAACATGGGCGAAAGTGAGGTAGAGGTCATGGCCTGCGCCACACGCTATGACTTCCCGAGGGCTGTCTGCGTGGCTAACGGAGGTGGATAAGAAAAGGGGAAAGGCGGCACTTCACTCGGATCTAGAGGAACCGCTCGCGAAGGAAAGGGGATCTGAGCAGGAGGTACGAAGCGCAAGGGAGGAGAGCAATAATGGTTTCACAGCCCGTGCCAAGCTTTTTCTTAGCCACGCGGTTGCCAAGAGAGCATGGGGGAGTGGAGGTGCCAGCGACCCGTCGTGCGCCACGTGTTAAGGCTGGCCTGCTGGCAACTAGGGCCTGCAGCGCTTCCTCCTCTGTTCCTTGTGTTCGCTTTGAGTCCAGGCTCGGCACGCCTTGGGTGCGGGGGCTACTGTCGGGGTTCTGGGAACTAGGGTACCCAGACCTGCCTGCCTAAGGCCTGACGCGCGGCCTCACGACTGCCCAGCTGGGCCCAGTTTCAAGACCAGTCGAGAAGATACCTCACAAGGGGCCCCTGCCCTCATGAAGGAAAGTGCGCCAAGACCTCCTGGGAAGCGGCTCCGCAAGGTGCATCCCGAGGGGTGGAGATTCCTATGCAAGCGCCCCTCCTGATGAGGGTGTGGTGACGCCAACCATGACGACCAAAGCCAGGCGGGCTCTAGTGGGCGTAGAAAGGACAATTTCCTCTTTCGTGCTAGGGAGACAAGGACGAACGCATGTTCCCAAGGAATTACGCAAAGGTTTCCATTCTGGTGCAACAAGATCAATACCACCAGCTCGGTAGGACGGATGTCATCATCGAGCCCA
>LR738711.1:513312507-513336055 GCA_902687465.1 Secale cereale
CCGCCACGATTAGAGACTTTGCAGGCGAAGACCACCTTTCGTCAGGATAAGATGTACCTCTTGCCCACTTCAAAATTGGCCGTTGTGGGATCCCTTCCCTCTCAAATGATGCGGGAAGAGGACCGAAGCCACTATAAATATGAACCAGCATCCTCCGTAGAGAGGGGGGGAGATCGAACCTGCATACACCTCTCGAGCCCTCCCGAGGCGGCTCTTTCAATGTATAGCAGTTCGTATCCAACCTCCTCGTGAGACCAATCCACCACCAAGTAGGAGTATGGTTTTATACCGCAAGGTGGCCCAAACCTGGGTAAATCTCCGTGTCTCTCTTCCTTCGACCATCCCGAGTGGCTAGTTTGGGCCTAGACCATGGCTGGTGTAGTGCTTAGGTGAAGCGAAGATCTTCGTTCACGCCACAGAGTTTGAACCACTTTGGGTTTGCGGAGCCCTTGAATCCGACATCAACCTCTTCTTCCTTGCCGGGGACGCCCTCCCGATCTTGTCAGGCTGCGTCCCGCGGGCCCTGACGAGGTCAGGCTAGGCTTCCGCCTAGGTCCTCCTTGGCCCTTTTTCCTTCTCAATGTAACTCCTAGGAGGAGAGGGACAAGAAAGGCTTTACAAGACACTTATCTTTTTAAATCAAAAAAATGTAGGCGCTTGCCAAGTCTTGAATCAAGTCTATGTAATCCTTAATCTATGCTAATACTTGTATGATTTGCACTTGTTTGCCCGCATAATTTTTGGAAAGAAGATATGCAGGATATTTGTGTATGTACTTTGGTCTCATCCATGGACATGCCCTTAATGTTTCTCTCTTATCGAATGTTTTTCGACAATTTTCTTACCAGCCTCCAACGCAACTGCCACCACAATCCGTCTAGTGAGCTAAAAAGAATGGGTTTGGGAGCATGGAGAAAGGCTGGTCTCTTATCATTCTTTGAACCGCAGCTGCAAAGTACCTTGCCGAGTAGGCTCGGGCCAAGGGAAAGAGCACGAATCATAGTTGTGATAAGGTCTCCTTGCGCGCAAGTTCTTCATACTTATGTACGACATATATTGATAGGATGTAATAAAGCAAACTTATCTCTTTTCGTTGTTCTTCTTATCATCTTCTGGTTAGGGGAGGTTTGCCGGGACCCAATTGCTCGGGGCCACCGGCTCTTACCCTTCCGAGGGAGTCCCTTGCGAGGTGATCCTTCTATTTTTGTCAGAAAACACGGACAACAGGACACAAGGCCCCCTCCATAGTATGTTAGTAATTACATCCACAAGAGAGTGCAATCACAATGACATCATACTTGATCAAACATAGAAAGTCATGCAAGTAAGTTTTTGTGAAAACACTTTTTATTTGGCTATGCACAGGGTCTGCGCCTGGCTTTCTACAAAGGGTTACAAGTCATGGGGACTTGGCTTGTCCAAAACAGGTTGCCAGGGCAGTGCCCGACAACTGTGCCTTACGGGTAGAACTTGCGTAGATGCTCAATATTCCATGAATTTTGCATTGGGATGCCATCTTCAGTCTCCAGATGGACTGCACCAGGTCTGGTAACACGTACTACCCAATAAGGGCCTTCCCACTTCGGCGTCAACTTATTTGAACCCCTGGCGGACTGAACACGCCTAAGGATAATGTCACCTTCCTCAAAGCTCCGGGCATGAACCACGCGGCTGTGATAGCGGCGCATGGCTTGCTGGTAGCATGCAACACGTACAGCTGCTCGTCGATGATCTTCCTCGAGGAGCGTGGCATCGTCATGCCGCAGCTGCTCTTGTGCTACTTCGTCGTAGGCAAGTACTCGAGGTGACCCATATAAGAGTTCCATGGGGAGAACTGCTTCTACACCATATACCATGGAGAAAGGAGTCTGGCTGGTAGCTTGATTTGGTGTCGTGATGATTGACCAACACTACCAAAAAAACATTTCTGTGATAATACGTGTTTGTCACAGTAGGTCACGTTTTCTGTCATGCAGGTACATCCATGACGATTTATGACAGAATCAAGATAGTCATACATGTGCTGTTGTAGAAGTGTTCCATGACAATACCGAAATTATCATCACGGACACGTTCACTTCCATGACGATAAATGACGCGTCATGGAAGTGCTTTCGTCAAGGGTGTCGGCATTCTGGGAACCAGGGTACCAAGACTTGCCTGCCTGCGGCCCATGACGTGGCTCCTACATCGGCCAGGTACGACCCATCTTCAGCATCAACAAGACAAAACCCTCGCGAGGGGCAAAGCCTCACGAGGCGGACAACACCAAGACCTCTGGAAGGAGCAGTCTCACTAGGCCACTATAAAAATAGCTTACCCACTACCATAGAAGGGGGGATCGAACAGATCATTCAGACCACCCTCACCACCACAAGCAAGAACACACCTCCTGAGGTTATTCGACCACTATACTAGTTCTTCCTCAACCCACCTCGAGGCAGTCCAGCACATTGCAGAAGTAGGGCCACTCACCGCTAGATGGCCTGAACCTGGGTAAACTGCCTTGTGTCATTTCCTTCTTGTTCGTCGAGCTAGTTCATAGAGACGACTAGTAGGAAGATAGGGGGAGTTGAGTTCTTCGCACGCACCCCAGTGCTCGGATCTTACAAGGGTTTTGCGGAGCCCTGAATCCGACAATTGGCGCCAGATAGCGGTGCGTCTATCGGCGTTCTGGGAACCAGGGTACCCAGACTTGCCTGCCTACAGCCCACCACGTGGCCCCTTCCCTGTCCTGGTACGGCCCATCTTCAGCATCGACACTCAAGACCTTCGCGAGGGACCAAGCCTCGCGAGGCGAACGGCACCAAGACCAAAACTTCCCCTATGCAAGCCCCGCCTTGTGAGGTTTGGATAACGCGAGACATGATGACAAAGGCCAGGCGGGCACGAGCGAGCACAGGACATCAAGTTACTTCTTTGGTGCTAAAGAGGAAAGCATAGGCGCAGAGTCCCGAGGAATCAGCCAAAGGTTTCCATTTCCGTGCAACAAGACCAGGATCGCCAGAACGACAGGTGGAGGTCATCGCCGAGCCCACCATGGCATCAGGATCAAAAGCTTTGAAGGCAAAGACGGCCTTTCGTCAGGATAAGATGTACTAGTTGTTTCCCTTCAAATTGGGCCGTTGTGGGATCCTTTCCCGCCTACATTTTGGGGGAAGAGGACCATGCCCTCTATAAATATAGCTTAGCCACCAACATAGGGGGGATGGATCATTCAGACCTCCCTCGCCCTCTACCCAAGAACACACCTCCTGAGGTTGGTACTAGTTCTTCCTTAGCCAACCTTGAGGCAATCCACCACATTGCAGGAGTAGGGCCACTCACAACTAGATGGCCTGAACCTGGGTAAACTGCCCTCTGTCACTTTCCTTCTTGTTCATTGAGCTAGTTCACAGACACAACGAGTAGGCAGATAAGGGAAGTTGAGTTCTTCAAATGCACCCTAGTGTTTGAACTTAATAAGGGTTTTGTGGAGCCCTGAATCCGACATTTGGTGCGCCAGGTAGGGTGTGTGTCTGAGTCTCTCTTCTTCCGATCGGTTCACCATTGCCTCATCGTCTCCATGGTGGATGCTTGTCAAGTTCATTTTGAGTGCTGGACCGCCCTCGCCGCCCGCGCGGCTCAGACTACGCCTCCAGGCAACGGCATCCCCCGTTGTTATACATAACCGGCAACAGACGCTGCCACCGGCCCCGCTGCTCGCGAGCAGCAGGATTCGTTGCTCCCGCTTTGTGCGTGGCGCGACGACTGCACTGCAACCCCGTCACTGGCTCTAGCAGCTGCTTCGTCCTCCCACTATCGTCGTGGACTTGCGAACTCGCAGGCCGCGCTGCTCATTGATACGTCTCCAATGTATCTATAGTTTTTTATTGTTCCATGCTATTATATTATCCATCTTGGATGTTTTATATGCATTTACATGCTATTTTATATGATTTTTGGGACTAACCTATTAACCTAGAGCCCAGTGCCAGTTTATGTTTTTTCCTTGTTTTCGAGTTTTACAGAAAAGAAATACCAAACGGAGTCCAACTGGCATGCCAATTTTTGATGATTTTTTATGGACCAAAAGAAGCCCCCGGAGTAAAATATTTGGGCCAGAAGAGCATCGGAGCGTCCACGAGGGTGGAGGGCGCGCTCCCTGCCTCGTGGACGACTCAGAGGCCCCCCCCGCCCCCCTGACGTGAGACCTATGCCAAAAATTCCTATAAATAAAGAAACCCCCGAAAAGAAACCTAGATCGGGAGTTCGGCCGCCGCAAGCCTCTGTAGCCGCCAAAAACTAATCGGGAACCTGTTCCGGCACCCTGCCGGAGGGGGGATCCATTACCGGTGGCCATCTTCATCATCCCGGCGCTCTCCATGACGAGCAGGTAGTAGTTCACCCTTGGGGCTGAGGGTATGTACCAGTAGCTATGTGTTTGATCTCTCTCTCTCTCTCTCTCGTCTTCTTGATATGGCACGATCTTGATGTACCACACGCTTTGCTATTATAGTTGAATTAGATGATATTTTTCCCTCTCTACCTTGTGATGGATTGAGTTTTCCCTTTGAAGTTATCTTATCGGATTGAGTCTTTAAGGATTTTAGAACACTTTATGTATGTCTTGCATGCGCTCATCTGTGGTGACAATGGGATATTCACGTGATCTACTTCATGTATGTTTTGGTGATAACCTTGTGGGTTCTGTGACCGTGGGAACCTATGCATAGGGGTTGGCACACATTTTCGTCTCGACTCTCTGGTAGCAACTTTGGGGCAATCTTTGAAGTTCTTTGTGTTGGTTGAATAGATGAATCTGAGATTGTATGATGCATTTCGTATAATCATGCCCACGGATACTTGAGGTGACAATGGAGTATCTAGGTGACATTAGGGTATTGGTTGATTTGTGTCTTACGGTTTTATTCTTGTACGAAATCTAGGATAGATCGAACGGAAAGAATAGCTTTGTGTTATTTTACTACGGACTCTTGAATAGATTGATCAGAAAGAATAACTTTGAGGTGGTTTCGTACCCTACAATAATCTCTTCGTTTGTTCTCCACTATTAGTGACTTTGGAGTGACTCTTTGTTGCACGTTGAGGGATAGTTATATGATCCAATTATGTTATCATTGTTGAGAGAACTTCCACTAGTGAAAGTATGAACCCTAGGCCTTGTTTCAAAGCATTGCAATACCGTTTGTGCTCACTTTTATCATTTGTTACCTTGTTGTTTTTTTATTTTCAGATTACACAAACCTATATCTACCATCCATATTGCACTTGTATCACCATCTCTTCACCGAACTAGTGCACCTATACAATTACCATTGTATTGGGTGTGTTGGGGACACAAGAGACTCTTTGTAATTTGGTTGCAGGGTTGTTTGAGAGAGACCATCTTCATCCTACGCCTCCCACGGATTGATAAACCTTAGGTCATCCACTTGAGGGAAATTTGCTACTCTCCTGCAAACCTCTGCACTTGAAGGCCCAACAACGTCTACAAGAAGAAGGTTGTGTAGTAGACATCAAGCTCTTTTCTGGCGCCGTTGCCGGGGAGGCTAGGTAAGCGGCACTCACATCCCGTCAACATGCTTGAAGGTATATCTTTAGGTCTTGCAATCAAATCTTTAAGTTTCTTGTTTTATCACTAGTTTAGTATATAAAAGAAAACTACAAAGAAAGTGGAATTGAGGTTGCCTCATATGCTTCATCTTTTTAATGTCTTTTGTGAAAATGATGGAAAGTAGAACTGTGCCCAAGTACTAGAAGAAGAATGCATTAAAATGTTTGGCACTAAATCATTGAATGATAAGCATGATTGCAATGTTGTTAGTATGAATTCTTTGAACATCCATGATGCTAATGATATGCAACGCACAAGCTTGGGGATGCTATTTTTGATGAAGATGATATTTTTAGTTCCCCAAGTTTTGATGAGAATATTTATTATGATGAAAGCATGCCTCCTATTTATGATGATTATATTGATGAAAGTGGGTTTGGAAGAGTTTCAACTTTAGGAAGTAATGATCCCACTATTTTGGAGGGTGTTGAATCTTATTGTGATAATTATAAAAGTGGATTTGGAGAGGTCATGACTTTATTTAGTGATGAATCTACTATTTCAGAAGAGGTTCCAATTGATTATGAGAACAAAGTTGCTATCTATGATGATTGTTGTGATGACATGTATGATATAAATAATAATGATAACCATGAAACTTGTCATCATGATTTTAGTTTTCAATTGGATTATGCCTCACATGATAATTATTTTGTTGAGTTTTCTCCCACTATTATTCATGGGAAGAAATTCGCTTATGTGGAGAGTAATTAAATTTATATGCTTGGGGATCATGAAAAAAATGCTTTATCTGATGGTTATATTGTTGAATTCATTCATGATTCTACTGAAAATTATTATGAGGGAGGAATATATGCTTGTAGGAGTTGCAATAATATCATGTTTCGTGTCTATGTGCTTAAAATCTTGAAGTTATGCTTGCTTTGCCTTCCTATGCTAGTTAATTATCATTCCCAAAAGTTGTTTGCTCACAAAATTCCTATGCATAGGAAGTGGGTTAGGCTTAAATATGCTAGTTATAATCTTCGTGATGCTCTCTTTATGATTCAATTCTTATCTTTTATGAGAGCATCATTGAAATCGTCATGCCTAGCTAAAAGGCAATAAAAAAAGCGCTTGTAGGGAGACAACCCAATATTTACCCCTACTGTTTTTGTGTGTTCACATGATTAAGCTACTGTAGTAATCATGTTTTATAGCTTTTGTTTCAATAAAGTACCAAGTAGAACCTTTGGGAAGACTTGGGTGAAAGTTAATGTGATCTTGCTGTAAAAAACAGAAACTTTGCGCTCACGAGATTGCCTGCCATTTTTTTTATAGAAGAGTGATTTTGAGTTGACTATTTTTTTTAGATGATTAATAGACAAATTCCTCACGTCATCCAATTTATTTCAGAATTTTTAGAGTTCCAGAAGTATTCGGAAGTTAGAGATTGCTACAGACTATTCTGTTTTTGACAGATTCTATTTTCTATGTGTTGTTTGCTTATTTTGATGAATCTATGAGTAGTTTCGGAGGGTATGAACCATAGAGAAGTTGGAATACAGTAGATATTACATCAATATGAATTTAGAAAGAGTTCACAATAGTACCTAAATTTTGGTTTTATTTTCTTATACTAATGGAGCTTACAAGTTTTCTGTTGAGTTTTGTGTTGTGAACTTTTCAAGTTTTGGGTACAGATTCGATAGACTATGGAATAAGGAGTGGCAAGAGCCTAAGCTTGGGGATGCCCAAGGCACCCCAAGGTAAAATTCAAAGACTACCAAAAGCCTAAGCTTGGGGATACCCCGGGAACACATCCCCTCTTTCGTCTTCGTCTATCGGTAACTTTACTTAAGGCTATATTTTTATTCACCACATGATATGTGTTTTGCTTGGAGCGTCGATTTATTTCATTTTGTTTTGCTTGATGTTTCAATAATATCCCAATATCTGAAATTCTTAAATGTTAGAGAGTCTTCACATAGATACATTATTATTCGACTCCTCATTGATCTTCACTTATATCTTTTAGAGTAGTTTGTCGTTTGCTCTAGTGCTTCACTTATATCTTTTTAGAGCACGGTGGTGGTTTTATTTTGAAGAAATTGATGAACTCGCATGCTTCACTTATATTATTTTGAGAGTCTTTTAGAACAACATGGTAATTTTCTTAGGTTATGAATTTAGTCCTAATATGATGGCATCTAAGAGGGATATAATAAAAACTTTCATATAAAGCACATTGAATACTATGAGAAGTTTGATTCCTTACGATTGTTTTGAGATATGAAGATGGTGATATTAGAGTCATGCTAGTAGAGTAATTGCGAATTTGAGAAATACTTGTGTTGAGGTTTGCATTTCCCATAGCATGCACGTATGGTAACTGTTGTGTAACAAATTTGAAGCATGAGGTATTTCTTTGATTGTATTCCTTTGTGTGGAGGTCGGGATCGCGCGATGGTTAACTCCTACCAACCCTTCCCCTAGGATCATGCGTGTAGTGCTTGGTTTTTGATGGCTTGTAGATTTTTGCAATAATTATGTGAGTTCTTTATGACCAATGTTGAGTACATGGATTATATGCACTCTCACCCTTCCACCATTGCTAGCCTCTCTAGTATCGCGCAACTTTCACCGGTACCATACACCCACCATATACCTTCCTCAAAACAGCCACCATACCTACCTATTATGGCATTTCCATAGCCATTCTGAGATATATTGCCATGCAACTTTCCACCGTTCCGTTTATTATGACACGCTTCATCATTTCCATATTGCCTTGCATGATCATGTAGTTGACATCGTATTTGTGGCAAGGCCACCATGCTTAATTTTTCATACATGTCACTCTTGATTCATTGCCTATTCCGGTACACCGCCGGAGGCATCCATGTAGAGTCATATTTTGTTCTAAGTATCGAGTTGTAATCCTTGAGTTGTAAAAGAAATAGAAGTGTGATGATCGTCATTATTAGAGCATTGTCCCGAAAAAAGGTAAGGCCGAAAAAAGAAAGGCCAAAAAAGGAAGGCCCAAAAAAGGGGACAATGCTACAATCTTTTTTCCACACTTGTGCTTCAAAGTAGCACCATGATCTTTATGGTAGAGAGTCTCTTATTTTTTCACTTTCACACACTAGTGGGAATTTTTCATTATAGAACTTGGCTTATATATTCCAACGATGGGCTTCCTCAAATGCCCTAGGTATTCGTGAGCAAGCAAGTTGGATGCACACCCACTTAGTTTCCTTTTGAGCTTTCATACAATTATAGATGTAATGCATCCGTTGCATGGCAATCCCTACTCACTCACATTGATATTTGTTGATGGGCATCTCCATAGCCCATTAATATGCCTAGTTGATGTGGGACCATGTTCCTCCTTTTTTTTCTCCACAACCACCAACCCGTTCCACGTATAGTCCTATATCCATGGCTCACGCTCATGTATTGCGTGAAAGTTGAAAAAGTTTGAAAAAATTAAAGTATGAAACATTTGCTTGGCTGAAACCGAGGTTGTGCATGATTTGGGTATTTTGTGTGACGAAGATGGAGCATAGCCAAACTATATGATTTTTTAGGGATGAACTTTCTTTGGCCATGTTATTTTGAGAAGACATGATTACATTGTTAGTATGCTTGAAGTATTATTATTCTTATGTCAATATTGAAATTTTATCTTGATTCTTTCGGATCTGAACATTCATGCCACAATAAAGAAAATTACGTTGATAATTATGGTAGGTAGCATTCCACATTAAAAATTCTGTTTTTATCATTTACCTACTCAAGGACGAGCAGGAATTAAGTTTGGGGATGCTTGATACGTCTCCAACATATCTATAATTTTTTATTGTTCCATGCTATTATATTATCCATCTCGGATGTTTTATATGCATTTATATGCTATTTTATATGATTTTTGGGAGTAACCTATTAACTTAGAGCCCAGTGCCAGTTTCTGTTTTTCCTTGTTTTTGAGTTTTACAGAAAAGGAATACCAAACGGAGTCCAATTGACGTGCCAATTTTTGATGAATTTTTGCGGACCCAAAGAAGCCCTCGGAGTAAAAGAGTTGGACAAGAAGACTCCTGGGCCGTCCACGAGGGTGGAGGGCGCGCCCTACCCCATGGGTGTGCCCCCAGCCTCGTGGACGACTCGAAGACCCCCCTGACGTGAGACCTACGCCAAAAATTTCTATAAATACAGAAACCCCCGAAAAGAAACCTAGATCGGTAGTTCCGTCACCGCAAGCCTCTGTACCCACCAAAAACGAATCGGGACCCTGTTCCAGCACCCTGTTGGAGGGGGGATCCATTACCGGTGACCATCTTCATCATCCCAGCGCTCTCCATAACAAGGAGGGAGTAGTTCACCATCGGGGCTGAGGGTGTGTACGCGTAGCTATGTGTTTGATATCTCTCTCTCTCTCATGTTCTTGATATGGCACAATCTCGATGTACCGCGCGCTTTCTATTATAGTTGAATCATATGATGTTTCACCCTTTCTACCTTGTGATGGATTGAGTTTTCCCTTTGAAGTTATCTTACCGGATTGAGTCTTTAAGGATTTGAGAACACTTGATGTATGTCTTGCATGTGCTTATCTGTGGTGATAATGGGATATTCACGTGATCTACATGATGTATGTTTTGGTGATCAACTTGCGGGTTCCATGACCTTGGGAACCTATGCATAGGGGTTGGCACACATTTTCGTCTTGACTATCCGGTAGAAACTTTGGGGCACTCTTTGAAGTTCTTTGTGTTGGTTGAATAGATGAATCTGATATGGTGATGCATATCGTATAATCATGCCCACGGATACTTGAGGTGACAATGGAGTATCTAGGTGACATTAGGGTTTTGGTTGATTTGTGTCTTAAGGTGTTATTCTAGTACAAACTCTAGGATAGATCAAATGGAAAGAATAGCTTCGTGTTATTTTACTACGGACTCTTGAATAGACCGATCAGAAAGAATAACTTTGAGGTGGTTTTGTACCCTACAATAATTTCTTCGTTTGTTCTCAGCTATTAGTGACTTTGGAGTGACTCTTTGTTGCACGTTGAGGGATAGATATATAATCCAATTATGTTGCCATTGTTGAGAGAACTTCCACTAGAGAAAGTATGAACCCTAGGCCTTGTTTCAATGCATTGCAATACCGTTTCTGCTCACTTTTATCATTAGTTACCTTGCTGTTTTTATATTTTCCGATTACAAAAACCTATATCTACCATCCATATTGCACTTCTATCACCATCTGTTCGCCGAACTAGTGCACCTATACAATTTACCATTGTATTGGGTGTGTTGGGGACATAAGAGACTCTTTGTTATTTGGTTGCAGGGTTGTTTGAGAGAGACCATATTCATCCTACGCCTCCCACGGATTGATAAACCTTACGTCATCCACTTGAGGGAAATTTGCTAATGTCCTACAAACCTCTGCACTTGTAGGCCCAACAATGTCTACAAGAAGAAGGTTGCGTAGTAGACATCACTCATGGCGTGTGAGCTCCTGATTTACTGCCCGACCGACGACCTCTACGAGGAATTGCTGGACTGCATCCCCGAGCTCGTCAGGGTTGAAGGAAATATGCCCTAGAGGCAATAATAAATTTGTTATTTATATTTCCTGATATCATGATAAATGTTTATTATTCATTCTAGAATTGTATTAACCGGAAACTTAGTACATGTGTGAATACATAGACAAAACAGAGTGTCCCTAGTATACCTCTACTAGACTAGCTCATTGATCAAAGATGGTTATGTTTCCTAACCATAGACATGAGTTGTCATTTGATCAACGGGATCACATCATTAGGAGAATGATGCGATGGACAAGACCCATCCGTTAGCTTAGCACTATGATCGTTTAGTTTTACTGCTATTGCTTTCTTCATGACTTATACATGTTCCTATGACTATGAGATTATGCAACTCCCGAATACCGGAGGAACACCTTGTGTGCTATCAAACGTCACAACGTAACTGGGTGATTATAAAGATGCTCTACAGGTGTCTCCGAAGGTGTTCCTGGTATTGGCATAGATCAAGAATAGGATTTGTCACCCCGAGTGTCGGAGAGGTATCTCTGGACCCTCTCGGTAATACACATCATAATAATCCTTGCAAGCAAATGACCAATGATTTAGTCACGAGATGATGTATTACGGAACGAGTAAAGAGACTTGCTGGTAACGAGATTAACTAGGTATGGTGATACCGACGATCGAATCTCGGACAAGTAACATACCGATGACAAAAGGAACAACGTATGTTGTTATGCGGTTTGACCGATAAAGATGTTCGTAGAATATGTAGGAGCCAATATGAGCATCCAGGTTCCTCTATTGGTTATTGACCGGAGATGAGTCTCGGTCATGTCTACATAGTTCTCGAACCCGTAGGGTCCGCACGCTTAACGTTTGATGACGTTCGGTATTATGAGTTTATGTGTTTTAATGTACCGAAGGTAGTTCTGAGTCCCGGATGAGATCGGGGACATGACGAGGAGTCTCGAAATGGTCGAGACGTAAAGATCGATATATTGGACGACTATATTCGGACATCGGAAAGGTTCCGAGTGATTCGGGTATTTTTCGGAATACCGGGGAGTTACGGGAATTCGCTGGGGAGTATATGGGCCTTATTGGGCTTTAGGGGAATGGGAGAGAGGAGGCTGCGCCCCTCCCATGGCTTAGTCCAATTGAACTAGGGAGAGGGGCTGCGCCCCCTCCTTCCTTCTCTTCTCTTTCCCTTTCCTTCTCTCCTACTCCTACTACTTGGAAGGGCTCCTAGTTCTACTAGGAAAGGGGGAATCCTACTCCCGGTAGGAGTAGGACTCCCCTAGGGCTTACCATAGGGAGGGCCAGCCCTCCCCGTCCTCGACTCCTTTATATACGGGGGTAGAGGCACCCCATAGAGACACAAGTTGATCTGTTGATCTCTCCCAACCGTGTGCGGTGCCCCCCTCCACAGAAACACACCTCGGTCATACCGTTGCAGTGCTTAGGCGAAGCCCTGCACCGGTAACTTCATCATATCCGTCACCACGCCGTCGTGCTGACGAAACTCTCCCGTGAAGCTCAACTGGATCTAGAGATCGTGGGACGTCATCAAGCTGAACGTGTGCTGAACGCAGAGGTGCCGTACGTTCGGTGCTTGATCGGTTGGATCGCGGAGAAGTTCGACTACATCAACCGCGTCACTTGACGCTTCTGCTTCCGGTCTACGGGGATACCTAGACACACTCTCCCCCTCGTTGCTATGCATCTAGTAGATAGATCTTGCGTGATCGTAGGAAAATTTTGAAAATACTACGTTCCCCAACAGTGGCATCATGAGCAAAGTCTATGCGTAGATGATATGCACGAGTAGAACACAATGAGTTGTGGGCGATACTAGTCATACTGCTTACCAGCATGTCATACTTTGCTTCGGCGGTATTGTGAGATGAAGCGGCCCGGACCGACATTACGCGTACGCTTACGCGAGACTGGTTTCACCGTTATGAGCACTCATTGCTTAAAGGTGACTGGCGGGTGTTTGTCTCTCTCACTTTAGCTGAATCAAGTGTGGCTACGCCCGATCCTTGTGAAGGTTAAAACATCACATACTTGACGAAACATCGTTGTGGTTTTGTATGCGTAGGTAAGAACGGTTCTTACTAAGCCCGTAGCAGCCACGTAAAAACTTGCAACAACAAAGTAGAGGACGTCTAACTTGTTTTTGCAGGGCATGTTGTGATGTGATATGGTCAAGACATGATGAGATATACGGTTTTGTATGAGATGATCATGTTTTGTAAAGTTATCGGCAACTGGCAGGAGCCATATGGTTGTCGCTTTATTGTATGAAATGCAATCGCCATGTAATTGCTTTACTTTATCACTAAGCGGTAGCGATAGTCGTAGAAGCAATAGTTGGCGAGACGACAACGATGCTACGATGGAGATCAAGGTGTCGCGCCGGTGACGAAGGTGATCATGATGGTGCTTTGGAGATGGAGATCAAAAGCACAAGATGATGATGGCCAGATCATGTCACATATTTTGATTGCATGTGATGTTTATCTTATTATGCTTCTTATTTTGCTTAGAACGACGGTAGCATTATAAGATGATCCCTTACAAAATTTGAAGGTACAAGTGTTCTCCCTGAGTATGCATCATTGTGAAAGTTCTTCGTGCTGAGACACCATGTGATGATCGGGTGTGATAGGCTCTACGTTCACATACAACGGGTGCAAGCCAGGTTTGCACACGCAGAATACTCGGGTTAAACATGACGAGCATAGCATACGCAGATATGCCCTCGGAACACTGGAGACCGAAAGGTCGAGCGTGAATCATATAGTAGATATGATCAACATAAGATGTTCACCATTGAAAACTACTCCATCTCACGTGATGATCAGACATGGTTTAGTTGATTTGGATCACGTGATCATTTAGATGACTAGAGGGATGTCTATCTAAGTGGGAGTTCTTAAGTAATATGATTAAATTGAACTTTAATTTATCATGAACTTAGTCCTGGTAGTATTAGCATATCTCTGTTGTAGATAAATAGCTCGCGATGTGTTCCCCGCTTATTTTTTATATGTTCCTAGAGAAAACTAAGTTGAAAGATGTTAGTAGCAATGATGCGGAATTGTTCCGTGATCTGAGGATTATCCTCATTGCTGCATAGAAGAATTATGTCCTTGATGCACCGCTAGGTGACAAACCTATTGCAGGAGCAGATGCAGACGTTATGAACATTTTGACAAAAGCTCGGTATGATGACTACTTGATAGTTTAATGCACCATGCTTTACGGCTTAGAACCGGGACTTCAAAACTGTTTTGAACACCACTGAGCATATAAGATGTTCCAAGAGTTGAAATTAGTAGTTCATACTCATGCCCGTGTCGAGAGGTATGAGACCTCTGACAGTACTTTGCCTACAAGATGGAGGAGAATAGCTCAACCAGTGAGCATATGCTCAGATTGTCTGGGTACTACAATTGCTTGAATCAAGTGGGAGTCAATCTTCCAGATAAGATAGTAATTGACAAAGTTCTCTAGACACTATCACCAAGTTAGTAGAACTTCGTGATGAACTATAATATGCAAGGGATGACGAAAGTAATTCCCGAGCTCGTCGCGATGCTGAAATCGGCGAAGGTAGAAATCAAGAAACAACATCAACTGTTGATGGTTAACAAGACCACTTGTTTCAAGTAAAGGGCAAAGGGATAGAAGGGGAACTTCAAGAAGAATGACAAGCAAGTTGTCACTCCCGTGAAGAAACCCAAAGCTAAAACTCAAGCCTGAAACTAAGTGCTTCTACTTCAAAGGAAATGGTCACTGGAAGTGGAACTGCCCTAGATACTTGGCGGATAAGAAGGATGGAAAAGTGAACAAAGGTATATTTTGATATACAGATTATTGATGTTTACTTTACTAGTGTTCATAGCAACCCCTGGGAATTTGATACCGGTTCAGTTGCTAAAATTAGTAACTCGAAATGAGAATTGCAGAATGAAAAGAGACTTGTTAAAGGTGAAGTGACGATGTGTGTTGGAAGTGGTTCCAAGATTGACATGATCATCATCGCACACTCCCTATACTTTCGGGATTAGTGTAAAACCTAAATAAATGTTATTTGGCATTTGCGTTGAGCATGAATATGATTTGATCATATTTGTTGCAATACGGTTATTCATTTAAAGTCATAGAATAATTGTTATTCTGTTTACACGAATAAAACCTTCGATGGTCATACACCCAATGAAAATAGTTTGTTGGATCTCGATCGTGGTGATACACATATTCATAATATTGAAGCCAAAAGATGCAAGGTTAATAATGATAGTGCAACTTATTTGTGGCGCCGTTTAGGTCATAATGGTGTAAAGCGCATGAAGAAACTCCATAGTGATGGAATTTTGGAATCACTTGATTATGAATCACTTGGTGCTTGCGAACCATGCCTCATGGGCAAGATGACTAAAACTCCGTTCTCCGGAACAATGGAGCGAGCAACAGATTTGTTGGAGATCATACATACAGATGTATGTGGACCAATGAGTGTTGAAACTCGCGGCGGGTATCGTTATTTTCTGACCTTCACTGATGATTTGAGCAGATATGGGTATATCTACTTAATGAAGCACAAGTCTGAAACATTTGAAAAGTTCAAAGAATTTCAGAGTGAAGTGGAGAATCGTCGTAACAAGAAAATAAGAGTTTCTACGATATGATTGTAGAGGTAAAATATTTGAGTTAGCGAGTTTGGCCTTCAGTAAAAACAATGTGAAATAGTTTCACTACTCACGCCACCTGGAACACCACAGTGTAATTGTCAGGGATATTACTAGCAGGTATAAACCGGCTTGGAAGATCTGGATTATATTAATGTGTCTGTGTTATCATAAGCCCAGTAGAGGTTACGGACCATGAAGGCTTAGGGCCTATATGTAAAGTTTATGGTTTATGAACCGCCCTATCATGTAACTTGAGGTATAAGATATAAAGGGTAGAGACCGAGGCGGACACGATTATGAACCGGCCTCGGGACTCTGTAAACCGGACCGAGCATTGCCTCCTATATAAAGGGACGACCCGGCGACGGTTCAAGGACAAGCAACAACCCGTCGAGACACAGGCAAGCAATCAGCTCCCTGTTCATCGACGCCCAAGCAATACCAAACCAAACTAACGTAGGATTTTACCTTCATCGAAGGGGCCGAACTAGTATAAACCCTCTGTGTTCTTGTGTGCTTTAACCTCTTCAAGCTAACCCACGCGATGGCTCCACACCTAAGTCCTCTAAACCGGACATCTGCCGTGCTAATTCCACGATAGTTTCGAGTTCTTGAAGGGCAGCTTTGAAGGACCTAAGGGGTACGCGGTCGGCCGGATGACCAAGAGTCGCCGCGGCCGGATCTACATTGATGACGCAGGCTGGGGCCCCGAGGCCGATTCAATCGGATACGGGTACCGGGTCCCCTTCGGCGGCATCCACGTCTTCATCGCAAGATTGGTGAACCGGGACCTGAGCCAGACATCTTCCCCAACATCGTCGAGCCGGCTCAGCGTGCGAGATCGGCCCGGATTCAGCCCGCCATGAAGCGTGTTTTCATTGGAGCAATACATGGAGTCCAAGCCGAGGACGGATCGGATTCTGGTGGCGAGACAGTTGTATACTCCGACGATGAATCTTCATCCGGAGAGACCGAATCTTTGTATCTATTGCGGGATGGTCGGTCCGGGGGTGTATCCGATGGCGACAGTATTCCGGACCCATTTGATCCGCCAAACCGAGTGGCTGTCTTCATGGCCGGATCACAATCTGCACAGCAGCCCACGGTGACCGGGGCATTCACAGCAGAAGTAGCTGGTGCAGGGGCGAGCAACCAGGCCCCCTCACCATCTGACGCTCTATCCACCTTGGTTGAGGAGTTGACAGCCCGAGCAACAGCAGAGGTGGCTCCCGCTAACAAGGCGCAACATGATGCAGAGATCCTTCAGCTAAAGTGCCGGATCGAGCAAGCCAAACGGGATCTGGACGCAGAGAAAGCCATGATGGTGACAAGGCAAGCAGAGTTGGATTCCCAAGCTTTCCGCCATAGGATGGATCAGGTCTCTGCGCAGGAAGTAAGGAACAGAAGGTATCAGACTCGTCTACCGCCGGTCTATGAGGCGATGAATCTCTTTGGCACGCCAGGAGCTGGAGCCAGCAATAATCTAGAAGTATACCGGAGGGGAGCCCCAGCGACAGGCGCACCGGTTCAACAACCAACCCGGAGCAAAATCGCCGGGTTATACCCACGCCGCACATCCCCACACCTCCTGGCCACTACTCAAACCCCCTGGATAACATTGTCGCCGCCGCTTCACGCCTGGCCGCTTTACCCATAGAGGGAACATCCCCCGTGGCGAGGGAAGCACGCAGGGTCAAGGATTTGTTGGACACAACGCTGACACAGCAGCAGGCGTACTCCTACAGCAGGGAGAGACTTCATTCAACACCCCGCCACAGCAGGAGTTACACTAGGCATTGGGATGAACCGGAGGTGTCCAGCAGCGAACGGAGACGTCACCGTCACAGGCAAGATAATCCGGCGGGAGCAGAGGCGCACGCCCAGGAGGCGATGAACCGGGCCAGACCTACTGCCCGTGAGGATATCCGCCAAACTACGCCGGTTCACCCAACCACAGCAGAGACGGGAGTCACGGCGAGTTCTTTTGGAGTACAGTGTCTTGTTCCCGCTTTACGAAGCGTAAGGTTACCCAAGGACTTCAAAGGTCCGCGCAAGGTGCCTAACTATACGGTAGATCTGGCTCCAGAGGCTTGGATTGAGAGCTATGAGATGGCCATGGAGATGCTAAAGGTGGATGAAGCTGCGTGCGCAAAGTATTTTACCATGATGCTCGATGGTACAGCCCGGACATGGTTAAAGGGCTTACCACCTAACTCCATCGGATCATGGAGTGAGCTGCGTCGCCAGTTTATCAAAAATTTCAAGGACACGTGCAAGCAGCCGATGTCAGTAGTAGACTTAGCGGCATGTGTTCAAGGAGAGCAGGAGCCTACGAGCGCCTGGGTGCGGCGAGTGTCAGAGATCTTGCCCTCTTCCAATAGCATCAATCCCAGTACGGCAATAGTGACGCTGGAAAATAATTGCCGGTTTGAGTCTCTGAAGCTGAAGCTGGGACGGCTCAAGCGGGACTGTAATGATATGGGGACACTCATGAGCGCTCTGGTGAAGTATGGGGACTCTGATAACACAAAGTACCCCGAAACAGAGGGAGACAAATCCGGGAAAGCAAGCAAGGCTGGTAAACCGGCGCAGGCTAATCCGGCAGGAACAAGCTTCAATGGTAAGCGAAAGGCAGAGGGCAGTTCTGATTTCGTGGCCAATACCAATGTCCAAGGAAACTTTCAACGCCGCAAAGGTAGGCCACCTCCACGGAGCGGCGGAGGATTCATTAATCTGGATCAACAGTTGAACGAGCCTTGCCCGAAGCATAGCACGGAGGAACGCCCAGCTAAACATACATGGGGGCAATGTCGGGTCATGGTAGAGGCCATGAGCCGGGCCAAATTTGACAACGGACCACCGGGCGGCGGCTCAGGTCCCGGATTTCATGGTCCGGGTCACCAGGGTAATGGCTCCAGATCAGGGTATCATGGTGGCAACAATGGCTACAACCAAGGAAACCACCAGCAGCATGGTTAGAGCGGTTACAGTAACAAGGGCAACCACCAGCATGGTCAGGGTAGTCACAACAACCAAAGCAGTCAGCGGCGTCAGCAGCAGCAGCAATCCGGATATCAGAGTAATCCGAAGGAGCTAAGTAGTGGACCATATCATGTGTTTACTACGAGTTTGTGCAAACGAGATCAAAAAATCCTAAAGCGGGCGGTACACACGGTTGAACCGGCAACACCACGTTTTCTGCGCTGGCCGGAACAACCTATTGTGTGGAGCAGAGAGGATCACCCGCCGCGGGTTGATAATCCGGGCCAGTTGGCCTTAGTGGTGGCACCACAGGTGGGTGGCTACAAATTCACTAAAGTACTCATGGACGGCGGTAGCAGCATTAATATCTTATATTACGAGACTTTCCGTCGCATGGGGTTAACGGACAAGAGGCTAAGACAGTCCAATACGGTGTTCCATGGAGTGGTGCCAGGTAAATCGGCTTATCCAGTTGGGAAAATTGATCTAGAAGTTACCTTTGGAGATGAACATGATTCCAGGTCAGAGACAGTAACCTTTGAAATTTTAAAGATCCGGAGCCCATATCATGCCCTGTTTGGACGGCCGATTTATGCCAAGTTTATGGCTAGACCGTGCTATGTTTATCTACAGCTCAAGATGCTGAGTCACAAGGGAACCATCACGGTTCACGGAAGTCGCAAGATTGCATTGGAGTGCGAGGAAGGTGACGCTGCTTATGCAGAGGCAGTCTGTGCTACGGGGGAGTTGAAATTCTACAAAGACAACATTGATCCAGCATATATGTCCCCGTTAACTAAACCCACTACAGAACATGATCCGGCGTTGAAGTTTAAATCGGCGGAGGAAACCAAGCAAGTTGACTTTGTACCAGGCGACTCGTCCAAGCAGTTCACTATCAGCGCTAACCTTGACCCCAAATAGGAAAGCGCGCTCATTGAGTTCATCCGTGAGAACCGGGATATCTTTGCATGGAAACCTTCTGACATGCCAGGTATACCGAGGAAACTCACTGAGCACAGTCTTAATATTGATCCGAAGTTTAAACCGGTCAAGCAGTATCTGCGCCGCTTCAATGAAGAAAGGCGCAAGGCTATAGGTGAAGAAGTGGCCAGGCTTTTGGCCGCAGGGTTCATAGTTGAGGTGTTCCACCCAGAGTGGTTGGCTAATCCGGTTATGGTGTTAAAGAAAAATGGAAAGTGGAGGATGTACGTGGATTACACAGACCTAAACAAGGCTTGCCCAACTGATCCTTTTGCTCTCCCTCGTATTGATCAGATCATTGATGCTACGGCGGGATGTGAGCGGCTAAGTTTTTTTGATGCATATTTAGGATATCACCAGATCAAGATGGCAGTTAAGGACCAGGAGAAAACAGCCTTCATAACTCCCTTTGGAGCCTTCTGCTACGTATCTATGCCTTTTGGGCTCAAGAGTGCCCAAGCAACTTACCACCATTGCGTACAGAACTGTCTTAAGGGGCAGATAGGGAAAAATGTCCATGCTTATGTGGATGACATTGTTGTAAAGTCGAGGAAGGAGGAGACGCTGATAGAGGACCTAAAGGAAACCTTTGATAACCTCCGGGTTTATAAGATGATGCTTAATCCGGAGAAGTGCGTTTTTGGTGTTCCAGCTAGCAAGCTCCTTGGATTCTTGGTGTCAAACAGGGGAATAGAAGCCAATCCAGAGAAGATTAAGGCGATCACGTCCTTGACTAAACCAGCTTGCATCAATGACATCCAGCGTATTGCTGGCCGGATTACAGCGTTAAGACGATTCATCAGTCGTTTGGGAGAGAAGGCAATTCCGCTTTATCAGATGCTGAAGAAGACAGACCGGTTTATATGGAGCGATGCTGCAAACGCCGCATTTGAGGACTTGAAGCGGCAATTAGCAGAACCACCGGTCCTTGCTGCCCCTATTGATAAGGAGCCGATGTTGTTATACGTGGCCGCCAATGCCCGAGCAGTTAGCGTGGCAATCGTGGTCAAGCGCAAAGAAGCAGGCAAGGAATATCCGGTTCAGCGCCCGGTTTATTATGTCAGCGAGGTCCTAATTGAGTCAAAACAAAGATACCCACACTGGCAGAAGCTGGTGTATGGCGTGTTTATGGCAGACCGGAAGCTGAAGCACTACTTCCAAGGCCACCCAATAACTGTTGTCAGTTCAGCTCCGTCGGGGGATATAATCCAGAACAGAGAAGCCACTGGCAGGGTAGCAAAGTGGGCCATTGAGCTTAGCCCACACGGATTAAAGTATGTGTCACGTACTGCCATCAAATCCCAATCATTGGTAGATTTCATCAATGATTGGATAGAATTGCAAGCACCAGAGGAGAAGCCGGATCATACATACTGGACTATTCACTTTGACGGTTCAAGGAAATTAGAAGGCTCGGGGGCTGGAGTTGTGTTAACTTCCCCGCGAGGTGAAAAATTTTGTTATGTCCTCCGCCTAATGTTTCCTTGCACTAATAATGTGGTTGAATATGAGGCATTGCTTCATGGCCTGCGGATGGCTAAGGAGATGAACTTGAGCCGGGTCAAGTGTTTTGGTGATTCAGATTTAGTGGCACAGCAAGTATCCGACAAGTGGGACTCTAAAGACCCTCTCATGGCGGCTTACAGACGAGAAGTTGAAACAGTTGCAGGATATTTCAAAGGATATCACGTGGATCACATAGACCGGCGGAAAAATGAAGCGGCCGATGCTCTAAGCCAGCTGGGTTCTCAGCGTAAACCGGTGCCACCGAATACTTTTTTGGACGAGCTACACAGTCCGTCAGTTCAGGTACCATCGGAGGAAGATTTGGCTATTCTTGATCCGGAAGCGCAGTTGGTTGCGGCACTTCATGTTATTCCAGATTGGACGCTCCCTTACTTGGCGTACCTGAGCCGAGGAGAGTTGCCAGATGATGAGATTGAAGCAAGGCAGATAATCTGGCGGTCCAAGTCCATGACAATTGTAAACGGGGAACTTCATCACCGCAGCGTTTCTGGAGCGTTTCAGCGGTGTGTATCATCCGATGAAGGCTGTGACATTCTTCGAGAGATTCATGAAGGGGATTGTGGTCATCACGCCGGTTCAAACTCCTTGGTAGCTAAGGCTTTTCGTCATGGGTTCTACTGGTTGACAGCCCATGCTGATGCGGAGGATCTAGTCCAGAAATGCGATGCTTGTCAGAAATTTTCACGGCGTGCTCATGTTCCGGCACAGGAGCTGCGGATGATTCCAATTACTTGGCCGTTTGCAACTTGGGGGCTTGATATGGTTGGGCCTTTTAAACGATCCCAAGATCAAAAAACTCACCTGTTGGTCGCAGTGGATAAGTTTACAAAGTGGATTGAGGCAGAGCCTGTGAGCAAGTGTGATGCGGCAACAGCGGTTAAATTCATCAAGGAGGTAATTTTCCGGTTTGGCTTTCCACACAGCATTATCACTGACAATGGCACCAATCTATCTAAAGGTGAGATGGAAGAGTTTTGTCAAAGGGAGCATATTCGCCTAGATGTGTCTTCTGTAGCTCACCCTCAATCCAATGGTCAAGCTGAAAGGGCCAATCAAGAGATTTTGCGAGGTATCAAGCCCCAGCTTATGACTCCCTTGCAAAGAACACCAGGTTGCTGGGTTGAAGAGTTACCTTCTGTCCTCTGGAGCATCAATACTACACCGAACAAGTCCACAGGCTACACACCTTTCTTCATGGTGTACGATGCTGAAGCGGTTCTTCCAAGTGATATCCGCCACGACTCACCACGGGTGGCAGCTTATGTTGAAGCAGCCAATGAGCAAACAAGACAGGACAGCTTGGACCGGCTGGATGAAGAGCATGATATAGCAGCAGCACGGTCTGCAATTTATCAGCAGGACCTGCGCAAATATCACAGCCGCCGGGTTAAAACCAGGACGTCCCAGGAGGGGGACTTAGTACTCCGGCTAATCCAGGACCAGACAGATATGCACAAGCTATCCCCACCTTGGGAAGGGCCCTTAGTGGTAAGCAAGAACCTACATAACGGTTCATATTACCTGGTGGACGTTCGAGAACATAAAGACTCACGGACATCAGAAGAAGAGACGAAGCGGCCGTGGAACATTGCCCTCCTGCGGCCTTACTACACTTGAGCCATGAGCTCCGTTTCATGTATCCTATATATATTATGATTAATAAATAAACCGGCGCCCCTACTAAATCGGGGTATCAGCCTTTTTTCTTCTAAATAAGTGTCTTATGAAAGTTAATACAGATACTTCGAACAGTCTATTTTTGCTATGCAGGACAATTCTATAAGGGACCAAACATGACTTGCCTCTCAAGTGCAACTCCTTCATAGGAACCCTACCTCCAGGATCACTAGGGGGCTACGGGACACATGTGAATCCTCGCTTAAATCCCTTCTGGTCTGGTTTATATGAATCGTCTTCACATCAGCGCCCTTTGGATTGGATCCATTGATTGGCAAAAAATGTTCTTGTCCCTTGGAGTACATCCTTTGATGGCAAATGAAAAAATTCTTGCCCCTTGGTTGATACATCCTTTGATGGCAAAAGAAAAAATGTTCTTGTCCCTTGGAGTACATCCTTTGATGGCAAATGAAAAAATTCTTTCCCCTTGGTTGATACATCCTTTGATGGCAACAGAAAAAATGTTCTTGTCCCTTGGAGTATATCCTTTGATGGCAAATGAAAAAATTCTTGCCCCTTGGTTGATACATCCTTTGATGGCAAAAGAAAAAA
>LR738711.1:513336067-513359886 GCA_902687465.1 Secale cereale
CAAAAGAAAAAATGTTCTTGTCCCTTGGAGTACATCCTTTGATGGCAAATGAAAAAATTCTTGCCCCTTGGTTGATACATCCTTTGATGGCAAAAGAAAAAATGTTCTTGTCCCTTGGAGTACATCCTTTGATGGCAAATGAAAAAATTCTTGCCCCTTGGTTGATACATCCTTTGATGGCAAAAGAAAAAATGTTCTTGTCCCTTGGAGTACATCCTTTGATGGCAAATGAAAAAATTCTTGCCCCTTGGTTGATACGTCCTTTGATGGCAAAAGAAAAAATGTTCTTGTCCCTTGGAGTACATCCTTTGATGGCAAAAGAAAAAATTCTTACCCCTTTGATGATAAACCCTTTGATGGCAAAAGAAAAAGTTCTTGCCCCTTGGAGTACATCCTTTGATGGCAAAAGAAATCATTGCTCCTTGGATTGCACCCATTGATTGGGAAATTGAATCATAGCCCTTTGGGTCGCATCCATTGATTGGAAAATATGGAACCTGGCAGCTCGCAAAAAGCCTCGACTACATGGTCTTATTTGCAAACGGTGTTTTGTGTTTTGTGATTTTTAAAAGTTTTCTATGGTTTTTTTATCCGGAACCGGGCAACTTCAAAGTTGACCACATATTTACAAAAGTCTGGGTCATAGAGCACCAGCATGATTTAAACCGGTAGTTACTATAACCCGGAACAATCATTGGGCAAACGCCAACAGAGCCAAGAGCCTCCTCGGAATCTACAATGCCCACCGGATTAAGGATGCCAAGCATACTTAATTAAAGGTATGACAGTATTTTTGGGTTTAAAGCAGATACTCATTCAACATATATGCCTATGAGAGCACTATAATCGGTCCGACGGTAAACCGCCAGGACATTTTCTTAATGTTGTTTATGCAGACTGAGGTAATATAAAGGATCAACCATAGCAGACAAGGAATTAAAATTGGCAGATGCCAAATCAAAGCTGTGACATCCGGATTAAGACAGAAAATGTTTCAAACTATCCTATTACAAGGCACTTGCAAGCCTGAACGGATTAATGTTTTGAAGACAACAGATTACAGCAGCTAAAAGTTAAATTGAGCGGCTTATGCTTCTTCTTCCTGCTGCGAAGGCTGAGGATCGGCTTGTTCCGGCACTTCTTCGTCTTCTTGAAGCGGCTGAAAAGCAGGAACGCGCCAGTCGATCTTGGATAGTGCACGGAAGTACATCTCCTCGGTAATGAGATCGGACGGATCAACATCTGGGGCGAAAGTATGGGCGCGCACTGGTGGGATTAGATTCTCGGTGTCATAAACCGGCCGGTCCACCTGCTCATTCTCTAAGTCATATGCCGGATGATACCTAGTCAGGTCCGCTTCACCAGCAAGCTTGCTGGCAAGAGGGCGCATTTCCTTAGTTAAAACACGAAGGTCCTTGCCAGAGAAGGCAGATCCATCCTCCTTGTTGCTGGGGTACCCATTAATAGCTTCCTCTGGATCAAAGTCCGGAACCCATGCCTTGGCCCTAGTCAGCGCTACAAGAGAGCCGGCCCGTGCAGCAGATTTCTTCACTTCTTCCAAGTGTACAGGCAATATAGAAAGCTTGTCCAAAGTACCTTGGATAGTAGTGGGGGCCGCTTTGTGATGGGACATCGCACTTATAATCCTTTGAGCGCCAGAATACAGCTGCTCAACTAGAGTATAAGAGGCCTTGAGTTTCTTCCGGATATCATCCCCAAGGTGGGTGATGCGTCGCCCTGCATATGATTATTACAGTTAAACCGGAGCAGAATAAAGATTGCAGAGATGAAACATATGTAAGTTAAGTGCTCACCAAAGATAGCAGAGGTCATAAGCTCTATTTGCTGCCTTAACCCGGTCAGCTCTTGCGTTACCGGATTAAGGGCCTCTTCAGCATCCTTTGCCCTTTTCTCAAGGGCGTTCCTCTGCACTTCCCAGGCTGTCTGCTCCGCTTCAAAATCGTTTTTCAATTTTTCAGCATTGGTTAAGCTCAGCGCCAGTTCGTCTTTGGCTTTGACAGAAGCAGTTTCAGTGACAGCAAGTCTATTCCGGAGCTCAGTTACTTCTGCAGCCCTCCCGGTCAAGTCAGCCTACAAGGAAACCAAGTGGAGTACATGAAAATTAAGACAAGTCTCAAGCACATAAACAAGTTATCCACTTGACACTTGGGGGCTAATGGGCAGTTGAAGTATCAAAAGAGAAATTCAGACAAGTCCCAGGAACATAAATCAAGTTATGCCCCTGGCACTTGGGAGCTAATGTATGTTCGTTTGTCATACATTTGGAAGTACCGGTTCACCTACAACGAAGCTAAACCGGAACTTGGGGGCTACTATGGCATAAAGACAGAAGTATAAAGAAGGCAAAACAAAGACAAGTGAAGGAAGGTACCTCGTATTTATCCTTCATCATATTCACCAAGCCCAATTCATAATCGCGGCTGGTATGAAGCCGGTTCAAATACCCGGAATAAAGTTCCTCGGCACTCTGTTCGGCATAATTTGACAATTCCGTGCTCCACTTTCCCTTCTCTTGTTGAAGCTTCTCCGCTTTAGCAGTGCGCTTGGCCAAGATGATAGGCTCAGCAGGAGCTGTAAAGCCTGTCCCGGTTATCCGAACATCCTGAGAAGAAGCAGTGGTTGGCTGAGAAGGGGCAGCAGTAGGAGCCGGACTAGCAGGAGCCGGGTTAGTCCGAGGAGGGCTAACCCGGACAGGACTCGCCGGTTCAACGACATTTTCTACATTTGTATCTTCAGGAGCAGCAATGTCATCATGGTCCATGGGAGCAGGATCATCAAGATGAATTGCAGGATCGCTCTCTGGAGGGATGACCTCATCCGGATCAGCCACCGGATCAGCAGTAGCAGTCTCGGCAGCCGCTTTGGTGGCCTTCGCCTTTTTACTAGGCTTGGGCTTGCTGAAAGAAATTGAAGGAACAATAAGAATTATCAAGGAACAAATACAAATATAAACCGGATGTGGAAAGGGACTTACCAGGCATAGTCTCTAGTACAGGGACGTGTGTGGCAGTCGATTCACCAGAGGATGACAAAGGTGTCTCCTGGTAGTTAGGATCAGACAGTTTAAGCGGTTTGCATATAAGTCCGGCCTTTGGATGGAGAAGAGTTGGAAAAAGTAAAACCTCAGAGCGGCGCCTGCGAGCCGGAGTGAGAGATATTTCGGAAGATTCTACTACATGGCCACTATGGCGCGTAGTCCGGCGTGCTTCATGTTGCTGTTTCTTCAAAAGAAATTTGGGGTCCAGTTGAGCGTAAGGATGAGAAAAAGGGTACTTCCAGGATGCCCGACAAATTTTGGGCACCGGCGGTTCAGAGTCTGAAGAAAGAGAGATTACCTCAACTTCTGCCGCTTTACTCCCTTTAGCCAAATCCTGTGAAAAGACACTGTTAACATAGATTTGGATAAAGAGAGATCAAAACATATCAGGATCAATTCATACCTTAAAATCTAGATCATCTTCCTCAAGATGTGAACCGGAGGTAGCGGCCTTCTTCTTCTTCTTAACAACGCATGTCTTCCGGCGTGGCTGCTTGCCTGACTTGTCCTGAGGTTTTCTTTTCCAAAAAGGATCGTTGGCCTGTGCAGAAGATGAAAAATAAATAGAGGATAATTGATATGGACGGATTAGAAACAAACAGAAGAGGTTAGAAAAAGCTTACTGCTGGCAGTTTGTTTTTCTCATAATATGGAGCCAATCCGGTCTGACTGCACTCTTCCAGAGAGATGTTGAGCATTTTCTTTGCGGATTCAGTGACTTCCTTCTCAGGAAGCATTATGTCAATGTGGCGCTGAGGGTCATCCGTCTTGCCGGTATACTCATACATCAGACCGAAACACCGGCTCAGAGGAAGGATGCTCCAGGCAAGCCAGCAACAAACGAAATCCACTCCGGTCAAACCGTTGGCCATAAAGGCCTTAAGCTTGGCAAGCTGAGGGGCAAACCGGGCCCGTTCTGAGGAACTAAGGCGCTGCGGCAAAGGATGATCCTCAGTAAGACGATGTTCACGGTAACCCGGCAGGGGGTTTTCTCCTTCAGGCGAGGTATCTTTGCAATAGAACCAGGATTGGTTCCAGTCCTTGGGGTGTGTATGGAGAGCATCGTGAGGAAAGACCACATCTCTTCTCTTTTGAATACTGACACCGCCCAGCTCTTGATGTTGTCCGGCAGTAAATTCTGTCCGCCGGTTTAAGTGAAAAAAGTCTCGGAACAAGTCTACTGATGGTTCTTCTTGAAGATGTACTTCCGAGAAGACCTGGAAATTGCAGACATTTGATATAGAATTCGGACCTATATCTTGAGGATGGAGCTGGAAAGCGGCAAGCACATCCCGGAAAAACTTAGAACCGGCAGGACTGAAACCCCGGGCCATATGATCAAAGAAAACGATGACTTCTCCTTCTTTAGGGGTAGGAGGACACTCATTCCCTAGGGCCCGCCATTTCAGAACTGCTTGGGGGCCCAGAAGACCAATTGAAGCGGCGTTGGTTAAGTCTTCTTCCGTAATGCGGGAAGGAGCCCAGTTGCAACAGACGAATTGCTTGGCAGCCATCTGGGCAAAAGGAAACGCTGAAAAGTACAGTGCAAAATCCGGATTACTAAGTACCGAAGCATAAACTAGAGCGTATCATCAAAATTATATCAACGGTTTAGACAGGGGACTAATGGCATTGGCAACCCGGAAGCAGATGTGAAATGAACTGCTGCCGGTTTATGATAATAAAAAAGAGGAGGCTAAACCATCGGTTAATTCTTTGCAAGAGGAATATATGATTGGTTAAACCGGCGAGTAACTTACAGATCTATCAAGACGAAGAAACAGGTTTCTACAGAAGGCTAAAGTAAAAATGGATCTGAGCGGTAAGAAAAAGATGAAATATACGTGAGTCGGATATAGGAAGAACTACGAAGGATTTCTACAGATCAAATGAATCTAAGGCTTGAGTATAAGGTCCGAATCCAAGTTTAAACTACGGAGCGGGGACGCGTTTGAAGCAAATCCAGGGTTTGAATCTACTACAAATATAACCTACAGGGCGAACAGTAAAGCTTCGAGTTTTCATGGCGGAAGCAATGGAGGAACCCTAGATTAAAGATCTACAGCGAGAAGAAAGGAATACCTGAGAAAGAAGGAGACGGCGGCGAAGTACTCTGGATGCGTTTCAGGGTGAAGCAGCGGCCTGGCTGGACGACGGTGACGAGCTCGAAGGCAGCGGCAGAGCCTCGGGCGACGGAGGAAGAAGAAGTGCGGAAGGAAGAAAAAGAATAGGGCTCAGCGGTATTTATAAAGACTGGAGAGGTGAAACGGCAAGCACGGGAATCAAGGAGGTCAGAGATTGGATAAAGATTCCATTGTCGCCTCGATTTTCGGGATAGCCTTTAAACAAAGGTAACGAACAGCTGTGAGCAATAAATGCGGAGGTGATGTCACGACAGAATAAAATGATTTCTGGAGATGACGTTATAGCCAGTTTACAAAACAGAGAAGCTACAAGGAGAAATTTTATGCAGGATTTAAAAGACTGACATGAACAAGTTCAAATCACTCTGGGGCCTAATGTCAGGGATATTACTAGCAGGTATAAACCGGCTAGGAAGATCCGGATTATATTAATGTGGCTGTGTTATCATAAGCCCAGTAGAGGTTACGGACCATGAAGGCTTAGGGCCTATATGTAAAGTTTATGGTTTATGAACCGTCCTATCATGTAACTTGAGGTATAAGATACAAAGGGTAGAGACCAAGGAGGACACGATTATGAACCGGCCTCAGGACTCTGTAAACCGGACCGGGGGTTGCCTCCTATAGAAAGGGACGACCCAGCGACGTTTCAAGGACAGGCAACAACCCATCGAGACACAGGCAAGCAATCAGCTCCCTGTTCATCGACGCCCAAGCAATACCAAACCAAACTAGACGTAGGCTTTTACCTTCATCGAAGGGGCCGAACTAGTATAAACCCTCTGTGTTCTTGTGTGCTTTAACCTCTTCAAGCTAACCCACGCGATGGCTCCACACCTAAGTCCTCTAAACTGGACATCTGCCGTGCTAATTCCACGACAGTAATGGTGTGTCCGAACGTCATAACCGTACTTTATTAGATATGGTGCGATCGATGATTTCTCTTACCGATCTACCACTATTGCTTTTGGGGTTATGCATTAGAGACAGCTACATTCACGTTAAATAGGGCACCATCTAAATCCGTGGAGATGACCCCGTATGAACTGTGGTTTGACGAGAAATCTAAGATGTCAGTTCTTTAAGTTTGGGACTGCGATACTTATATGAAAAAGTTTCAACATGATAAGCTCGAACCCAAATCGGAGAAGTAAATCTTCATAGGATACCCAAAAGAAACTGTTGGGTACACCTTCTATCACAGATCCGAAGGCAAGGTCTTTGTTGCTAAGAGTGGATCCTTTCTAGAGAAGGAGTTTCTCTCGAAAGAAGTGAGTGGGATGAAAGTAGAACTTGATGAGGTAATTGTACCTTCTCACGAATTGGAAAGTGGAACATCACAGAAACTAGTTCCAGTGATTCCTACACCAATTAGTGAGGAACCTAATGATGATAATCATGAAACTTCAGATCAAGTTTCTGCTGAACTTCGTAGATCAACCAGAGTTCGTTCCGCATCAGAGTGGTACGGCAACCCAGTTCTGGAAGTCATGTTACTGGAACATGATGAACCTACGAACTATGAGGAAGCGATGATGAGCCCAGATTCCACAAAATGGCTTCAGGCCAAGAAATCTGAGATGGGATCCATGTATGAGAACAAAGTGTGGACTTTGGTTGACTTGCCCGATGATCGGCAAACCATCGAAAATAAATGGATCTTCAAGAGGAAGACTGACGCTGACGGTAATGTTACTATATACAAAGCTCGAGTTGTTGCGAAAGTTTTTCAACAAGTTCAAGGAGTTGACTACGATGAGACTTTATCACCCGTAGCGATGCTTAAGTCTATCCGAATCATGTTAGCAATTGCCGCATTTTATGAAATCTGGCAAATGGATAACAAAAGTGCATTCTTTAATGAATTTATTAAAGAAGACTTGTATATGATGCAACCAGAAGGTTTGGTCAATCCTAAAGGTGCTAACAAAATGTGCAAGCTCCAGCGATCCATCTATGGACTGGTGCAAGCATCTCGGAGTTGGAATATACGCTTTGATAAGTTGATCAAAGCATATAGATTTATACAGACTTGCGGTGAAGCCTGTATTTACAAGAAGTGAGTGGGAGCACTACAACCTTTCTGATAAGTATATGTGAATGACATATTGTCGATCGGAAATGATGTAGAATTTTCTGGAAAGCATAAAGGAGTGTTTGAAAGGAGTGTTTCAAAGAAAGACATTGGTGAAGCTGCTTACATATTGGGCATCAAGATCTATAGAGATAGATCAAGACGCTTGATAAGACTTTCGATGAGTACATACCTTGATAAGATTTTGAAGTAGTTCAAAATGGATCAGTCAAAGAAGGAGTTCTTGCCTGACTTGTAAGGTGTGAAGTTGAGTAAGACTCGAAGCCAGACCACGGTAGAAAAATATAGAGAGAATGAAAGTCATTCCCTATGCCTCAGCCATAGGTTCTATAAAATATGCCATGTTGTGTACCAAACATGTTGTGTACCTTGCCATGAGTTTGTCAGGGGCATACAATAGTGATCCAGGAGTAGATCACTGTACAGCGGTCAAAATTATCCTTAGTAACTCGATGACTAAGGAAAAGTTTCTCGATTATGGAGGTGATAAAGAGTTCGTCGTAAAGGGTTACGCCGATGCAAGCTTTGACACTAAATCCAAATGACTCTAAGTATCAATCTGGATGCGTATTGAAAGTGGGAGCAATTAGCTGGAGTAGCTCCATGCAGAGCATTGTAGACATAGAAATTTGCGAAATACATACGGATCTGAATGTGACAGACCCGTTGACTAAACTTCTCTCACAAG
This sequence comes from Secale cereale, assembly GCA_902687465.1. Classification (NCBI taxonomy): domain Eukaryota; kingdom Viridiplantae; phylum Streptophyta; class Magnoliopsida; order Poales; family Poaceae; genus Secale; species Secale cereale. The sequence continues at coordinate 513,344,053 of LR738711.1, forward strand.
CAAAACATGATCACACCTTATTACTCTTGGGTATTAATGCCATAGCGATGTGAACTAGATTATTGACTCTAGTAAACCCTTTGGGTGTTGGTCACATGGCGATGTGAACTATGGGTGTTATTCACATAACGATGTGAACTATCGGTATTAAATCACATGGCGATGTGAGCTAGATTATTGACTCTAGTGCAAGTGGGAGACTGAAGGAAATATGCCCTAGAGGCAATAATAAAGTTTTAATTTATATTTCCTTATATCATGATAAATGTTTATTATTCATGCTAGACTTGTATTAACCGGAAACTTAGTACATGTGTGAATACATAGACAAAACAGAGTGTCCCTAGTATGCCTCTACTAGACTAGCTCATTGATCAAAGATGGTTATGTTTCCTAACCATAGACATGAGTTGTCATTTGATCAAAGGGATCACATCATTAGGAGAATGATGTGATGGACAAGACCCATCCGTTAGCTTAGCACTATGATCGTTTAGTTTTACTGCTATTGCTTTCTTCATGACTTATACATGTTCCTATGACTATGAGATTATGCAACTCCCGAATACCGTAGGAACACCTTGTGTGCTATCAAACATCACAACGTAACTGGGTGATCATAAAGATGCTCTACAGGTGTCTCCGAAAGTGTTCGTGGTGTTGGCATAGATCAAGTCTAGGATTTGTCACTCCGAGTGTCGGAGAGGTATCTCTCGGCCCTCTCGGTAATGCACATCATAATAAGCCTTGCAAGCAAAAGACTAATGAGTTAGTCATGAGATGATGTATTACGATACGAGTAAAGAGACTTGCCGGTAACGAGATTGAACTAGGTATAGAGATACCAACGATCGAATCTCGGGCAAGTAACATACCAATGACAGGAACAACGTATGTTGTTATGCGGTTTGACCGATAAAGATCTTCGTAGAATATGTAGGAGCCAATATGAGCATCCAGGTTCCGCTATTGGTTATTGACCGAAGATGAGTCTCGGTCATGTCTACATAGTTCACGAACCCATAGGGTCCGCACGCTTAACGTTTGATGACGATCGGTATTATGAGTTTATGAGTTTTGATGTACCGAAGGAGTTCGGTGTCCCGGATGAGACCGGGGACATGACGAGGAGTTTCGAAATGGTCCAGACGTAAAGATCGATATATTGGACAACTATATTCGGACATCGGAAAGGTTCCGGGTGATTCGGGTATTTTTCGGAGTATGTGGGCCTTATTGGTATTTTCAAAAAAATTCTATGATCATGCAAGATCTATCTACTAGATGCATAGCAACGAGGGGGAGAGTGTGTCTACGTACCCTCGTAGACCGGGAGCGGAAGCGTCAAGTGATGCGGTTGATGTAGTCGAACTTCTTCGCGATCCAACCGATCAAGCACCGAACGTACGACACCTCCGCGTTCAGCACACGTTCAGCTTGATGATGTCCCACGAGCTCTTGATTGAGTTGAGCTTCACGGGAGAGTTCCGCCAGCACGACGTTGTGGTGACAGATATGATGTATCTACCGGCGCAGGGCTTCGCCTAAGCACTGCAACGGTCTGACCGAGGTGTGTTTCTGTGGAGAGGGGCACCGCACACGGCTAAAACAATTCAACTTGTGTGTCCTAGGGTGCCCCCTGCCCCCATATATAAAGGAGCAAGGGAGAGGCCGGCCCTAGAGGGGGCGCGCCACGTGTGAGGAGTCCTACTAGGACTCCCAAGTCCTAGTAGGATTCCCCTTTCCTTTCCGGAGTAGGAGAGAAGGAAAGAGGTGGAGAGGGAGAAGGAAAAGGGGACTGCACCCCTTGTCCAATTCGGACCAGAGGGGGGCGCGCGCCTCCTTCCTTTTGGCCTTTCTCCTCTATTCCCGTATGACCCAAAAAGGCCCGTATACTCCGAAAAATAACCGAATCACTCGGAACCTTTCCGATGTCCGAATATAGTCGTCCAATATATCGATCTTTACGTCTCGACCATTCCGAGAATCCTTGTCATGTCCCCGGTCTCATCCGGGACTCCGAACTCCTTCGGCACATCAAAACTCATAAACTCATAATACCGATCATCATCAAACGTTAAGCGTGCGGACCCTACAGGCTCGAGAACTATGTAGACATGACCGAGACTCATCTCCGGTCAATAACCAATAGCGGAACCTGGATGCTCATATTGGCTCCTACATATTCTACGAAGATCTTTATCGGTCAAACCGCATAACAACATATGTTGTTCCTGTCATTGGTATGTTACTTTCCCGAGATTCGATCGTCGGTATCCCTATACCTAGTTCAATCTCGTTATCGGCAAGTCTCTTTACTCGTTCCGTAATACATCATCTCGTGACTAACTCATTAGTCTTTTGCTTGCAAGGCTTATTATGATGTGCATTACCGAGAGGGCCCAGAGATACCTCTCCGACACTCGGAGTGACAAATCCTAGTCTTGATCTATGCCAACACCACGAAAACTTTCGGAAACACCTGTAGAGCATCTTTATGATCACCCATTTACGTTGTGACGTTTGATAGCACAAAAGGTGTTCCTACGGTATTCGGGAATTGCATAATCTCATAGTCATAGGAACATGTATAAGTCATGAAGAAAGCAATAGCAGTAAAACTAAACGATCATAGTGCTAAGCTAACGGATGGGTCTTGTCCATCACATCATTCTCCTAATGATGTGATCCCGTTGATCAAATGACAACTAATGTCTATGGTTAGGAAACATAACCATCTTTGATCAATGAGCTAGTCTAGTAGAGGCATACTAGGGACACTCTGTTTTGTCTATGTATTCACACATGTACTAAGTTTCCGGTTAATACAATTCTAGCATGAATAATAAACATTTATCATGATATAAGGAAATATAAATAACAACTTTATTATTGCCTCTAGGGCATATTTCCTTCAGTCTCCCACTTGCACTAGAGTCAATAATCTAGCTCACATCGCCATGTGATTTAATACCGATAGTTCACATCTTTATGTGAATAACACCCATAGTTCACATCGCCATGTGACCAACACCCAAAGGGTTTACTAGAGTCAATAATCTAGTTCACATCGCTATGTGATTAATACCCAAGAGTAATAAGGTGTGATCATGTTTTGCTTGTGAGAGAAGTTTAGTCAACGGGTCTGTCACATTCAGATCCGTATGTATTTCGCAAATTTCTATGTCTACAATTCTCTGCATGGAGCTACTCTAGCTAATTGCTCCCACTTTCAATACGCATCCAGATTGATACTTAGAGTCATCTGGATTTAGTGTCAAAGCTTGCATCGGCGTAACCCTTTACGACGAACTCTTTATTACCTCCATAAGCGAGAAACATTTCCTTAGTCATCTAGTTACTAAGGATAATTTTGACCGTTGTACATTGATCTACTCCTGGATCACTATTGTACCCCCTTGACAAATTCATGGCAAGGTACACAACATGTTTGGTACACAGCATGGCATACTTTATAGAACCTATGGCTGAGGCATAGGGAATGACTTTCATTCTCTCTATATTTTTCTGCCGTGGTCTGGCTTTGAGTCTTACTCAACTTCACACCTTACAAGTCAGGCAAGAACTCCTTCTTTGACTGATCCATTTTGAACTACTTCAAAATCTTATCAAGGTATGTACTCATCAAAAGTCTTATCAAGCGTCTTGATCTATCTCTATAGATCTTGATGCCCAATATGTAAGCAGCTTCACCAAGGTCTTTCTTTGAAAAACTCCTTTCAAACACTCCTTTATGCTTTCCAGAAAATTCTACATCATTTCCGATCGACAATATGTCATTCACATATACTTATCAGAAAGGTTGTAGTGCTCCCACTCACTTCTTGTAAATACAGGCTCCACCGCAAGTCTGTATAAATCTATATGCTTTGATCAACTTATCAAAGCGTATATTCCAACTCCGAGATGCTTGCACCAGTCCATAGATGGATCACTGGAGCTTGCACATTTTGTTAGCACCTTTAGGATTGACAAAACCTTCTGGTTGCATCATATGCAAGTCTTCTTTAATAAATCCATTAAAGAATGCAGTTTTGTTATCCATTTGCCAGATTTCATAAAATGTGGCAATTGCTAACATGATTCGGACAGACTTAAGCATCGCTACGGGTGAGAAAGTCTCATCGTAGTCAACTCCTTGAACTTGTTGAAAAACTTTCGCAACAAGTCGAGCTTTGTAAACAGTAACATTACCGTCAGCGTAGTCTTCCTCTTGAAGATCCATTTATTTTCGATGGCTTCCCGATCATCGGGCAAGTCAACCAAAGTCCACACTTTGTTCTCATACATGGACCCCATCTCAGATTTCATGGCCTCAAGCCATTTTGTGGAATCTGGGCTCATCATCGCTTCCTCATAGTTCGTAGGTTCATCATAGTCCAGTAACATGACTTCCAGAACCGGGTTGCCGTACCACTCTGATGCGGAACGAACTCTGGTTGATCTACGAAGTTCAGGAGAAACTTGATCTGAAGTTTCATGATCATCATCATTAGCTTCCTCACTAACTGGTGTAGGAATCACTGGAACTAGTTTCTGTGATGTTCCACTTTCCAATTCGGGAGAAGGTACAATTACCTCATCAAGTTCTACTTTCCTCCCACTCACTTCTTTCGAGAGAAACTCCTTCTCTAGAAAGGATCCACTCTTAGCAACAAAGACCTTACCTTCAGATCTGTGATAGAAGGTGTACCCAACAGTTTCTTTTGGGTATCCTATGAAGATTTACTTCTCCGATTTGCGTTCGAGCTTATCATGTTGAAACTTTTTCACATAAGCATCGCAGTCCCAAACTTAAAGAAATGACAGCTTAGGTTTCTCGTCAAACCATAGTTCATACGGGGTCATCTCCATGGATTTAGATGGTGCCCTATTTAACGTGAATGTAGTTGTCTCTAATGCATAACCCCAAAAGCGATAGTGGTAGATCGGTAAGAGACATCATCGATCGCACCATATCTAATAAAGTACGGTTATGACGTTCGGACACACCATTACACTATAGTGTTCCAGGTGGCGTGAGTAGTGAAACTATTTCACATTGTTTTTACTGAAGGCCAAACTCGCTAACTCAAATATTTTACCTCCACAATCATATCGTAGAAACTCTTATTTTCTTGTTACGATGATTCTCCACTTCACTCTGAAATTCTTTGAACTTTTCAAATGTTTCAGACTTGTGCTTCATTAAGTAGATATACCCATATCTGCTCAAATCATCGGTGAAGGTCAGAAAATAACGATACCCGCCGCGAGTTTCAACACTCATTGGTCCACATATATCTGTATGTATGATCTCCAACAAATCTGTTGCTCGCTCCATTGTTCCGGAGAACGGAGTTTTAGTCATCTTGCCCATGAGGCATGGTTCGCAAGCACCAAGTGATTCCAAAAGTCCATCACTATGGAGTTTCTTCATGCGCTTTACACCATTATGACCTAAACGGCAGTGCCACAAATAAGTTGCACTATCATTATTAACCTTGCATCTTTTGGCTTCAATATTATGAATATGTGTATCACCACGATCGAGATCCAACAAACTATTTTCATTGGGTGTATGACCATCGAAGGTTTTATTCATGTAAACAGAATAACAATTATTCTGTGACTTTAAATGAATAACCGTATTGCAACAAATATGATCAAATCATATTCATGCTCAATGCAAATGCCAAATAACATTTATTTAGGTTTTACACTAATCCCGAAAGTATAGGGAGTGTGCGATGATGATTATATCAATCTTGGAACCACTTCCAACACACATCGTCACTTCACCTTTAACTAGTCTATGTTCATTCTGCAATTCTCGTTTCGAGTTACTAATTTTAGCAACTGAACCGGTATCAAATACCCAGGGGTTGCTATGAACACTAGTAAAGTACACGTCAATAATCTGTATATCAAAATATACCTTTGTTCACTTTGCCATCCTTCTTATCCGCCAAGTATCTAGGGCAGATCCACTTCCAGTGACCATTTCCTTTGCAGTAGAAGCACTTAGTTTCAGGCTTGAGTTTTAGCTTTGGGTTTCTTCACGGGAGTGACAACTTGCTTGTCATTCTTCTTGAAGTTCCTCTTCTATCCCTTTGCCCTTTACTTGAAACAAGTGGTCTTGTTAACCATCAACACTTGATGCTTTTTTATGATTTCTACCTTCGCTGACTTCAGCATCGCGAAGAGCTCGGGAATTCCTTTCGTCATCCCTTGCATATTATAGTTCATCACGAAGTTCTACTAACTTGGTGATAGTGACTAGAGAACTTTGTCAATTACTATCTTATCTGGAAGATTAACTCCCACTAGATTCAAGTAATTGTAGTACACAGACAATCTAAGCACATGCTCACTGGTTGAGCTATTCTCCTCCATCTTGTAGGCAAAGTACTGTCAGAAGTCTTATACCTCTCGACACGGGCGTGAGTATGAAATACTAATTTCAACTCTTGGAACATCTTATATGCTCCGTGGCATTCAAAACGTTTTTGAAGTCCCGGTTCTAAGCCATAAAGCATGGTGCACTTAAACTATCAAGTAGTCATCATACCGAGCTTTTGTCAAAACATTCATAACGTCTACATCTGCTCCTGCAATAGGTCTGTCACCTAGCGGTGCATCAAGGACATAATTCTCTGTCCGGCAATGAGGATAATCCTCAGATCACGGAACAATTCCGCATCATTGCTACTAACATCTTTCAACTTAGTTTTCTCTAGGAACATATAAAAAATAAACGGGGAGCAACATCGTGAGCTATTGATCTACAACATAGATATGCTAATACTTCGAGGACTAAGTTCATGATAAATTAAAGTTCAATTTAATCATATTACTTAAGAACTCCCACTTAGATAGACATCCCTCTAGTCATCTAAATGATCACGTGATCCAAATCAACTAAACCATGTCCGATCATCACGTGAGATGGAGTAGTTTCAATGGTGAACATCTTATGTTGATCATATCTACTATATGATTCACGCTCGACCTTTCGGTCTCCAGTGTTCCGAGGCCGTATCTGCATATGCTAGGCTTGTCAAGTTTAACCCGAGTATTCTACGTGTGCAAAACTGTCTTACACCCATTGTATTTGAACGTAGAGCTTATCACACCCGATCATCACGTGGTGTCTCGGCACGAAGAACTTTCGCAACGGTGCATACTCAGGGAGAACACTTGTACCTTGAAATTTTGTAAGGGATCATCTTATAATGCTACTGTCGTTCTAAGCAAAATAAGAAGCATAATAAGATAAACATCACATGCAAATCAAAATATCTGACATGATATGGCCATCATCATCTTGTGCTTTTGATCTCCATCTCCAAAGCACCGTCATGATCACCTTTCTCACCGACACGACACCTTGATCTCCATCGTAGCATCGTTGTCATCTCGCCAACTATTGCTTCTACGACTATCGCTACTGCTTAGTGATAAAGTAAAGCAATTACATGGCGATTACATTTCATACAATAAAGCGACAACCATATGGCTCCTGCCAATTGCCGATAACTTTACAAAACATGATCATCTCATACAAAACCGTATAACTCATCATGTCTTGACCATATCACATCACAACATGCCATACAAACACAAGTTAGACGTCCTCTACTTTGTTGTTGCAAGTTTTACGTGGCTGCTATGGGTTTTAGCAAGAACCGTTCTTACCTACGTATACAAAACCACAACGATGTTTCGTCAAGTATGTGTTGTTTTAACCTTCACAAGGACCGGGCATAGGCACACTTGATTCAGCTAAAGTGAGAGAGACAGACACCCGCCAGTCACCTTTAAGCAACGAGTGCTCATAACGGTGAAACCAGTCTCGTGTAAGCGTACGCGTAATGTCGGTCCGGGCCGCTTCATCTCACAATACTGCCAAAGCAAAGTATGACATGCTGGTAAGAAGTATGACTAGTATCGCCCACAACTCATTGTGTTCTACTCGTGCATATCATCTACGCATAGACCTGGCTCATGATGCCACTGTTGGGGAATGTAGTATTTTCAAAATTTTCCTATGATCACGCAAGATCTATCTACTAGATGCATAGCAATGAGGGGGAGAGTGTGTCTACGTACCCTCGTAGACCGGGAGCGGAAGCGTCAAGTGACGCGGTTGATGTAGTCGAACTTCTTCGCGATCCAACCGATAAAGCACCGAACGTACGGCACCTCCGCGTTCTGCACACGTTCAGCTTGATGACGTCCCACGAGCTCTTGATCCAGTTGAGCTTCACGGGAGAGTTTCGCCAGCACAACAGCGTGGTGACAGATATGATGTATCTACCGGCGCAGGGCTTCGCCTAAGCATTGCAACGGTATGACCGAGGTGTGTTTCCGTGGAGAGGGGCACGGCACACGGCTAAAACAATTCAACTTGTGTGTCCTTGGGTGCCCCCTGCCCCCGTATATAAAGGAGCAAGGGAGAGGCCGGCCCTAGAGGGGGCGCGCTGACGAGGATACAGACCTAGGGTAGGGTCATAGGCCTGACCAAGGTACCCCACCCAAGGTCACTACCCTAGAAGATCAAAAGACAAGACCCATGGCAGTGGAGACAGTCGACTGAGATAGTCCAAGGAAACATTTCACTCAACTGACTCATGTACACAGGACGACTGAACTCCACTCGACCGGACCAGGCACTCAACCTCCGAAGGCCAAGCGCCTCTTGGAACATCAACGGTCCTATATTTACTCATTGTAGTAAATACCTTAATTATCCTTTACATCAGGCGTTATCAGTAATGCCTGCCTGAATGTACCTTTAAACCCTTGGTAACGTGGAGCATGGCTGGGGTCCTGGCACACTATATAAGCCACCCCCCTCCTCCAGAACAAGGGTTCGCACCTCTGTAAACACGCATACACATATCAGTCGACCAAGCCTCCGGGCACCGAGACGTAGGGCTATTACTTCTTCCGAGAAGGGCCTGAACTCGCTAACACCTTGTGTACAACCTCACCAGAGCTAGAACCTTGCCTCTCCATTCGTACCCCCTACCCTTACTGTCAGGCTTAGAACCACGACAGTTGGCGCCCACCATGGGGCAAGGCGTCTTAGCGACATTTGGTGAAGTTGCGATCTCTTCTCCGACCACTTTCATCATGGTGTCAGGCGGCCTTTTGGCGTTGGGCCACGAGATCCGGCTCGGCGCACTAGTCTTCGTCGCCGACGACTCCGCGTGGCTCCAGGAAGCCCCTCTCGTCGTCGAGGCTCTGCCCGCCCGCGGAACTACGCACTTTCGCGCCGGCGCCGGCGGCGTCCTCCTGCTGCAACCATCGACTCGGTACTCATCATCCCCCATCCCCGTTGGTCGCCGTCGCAAGCGATCCGGTCGTTCGCGGCTCCAGCGGTGGGTGAAACATGCGATGGCCCGTCAAACGGCCACCCCACAAGTCGCGGCCATTGAGCCCGACAGTTATCTTTATGGGTCGGCCGATCAGTCGACCGGGCTCGAAGATTCCTTTTCCGAGTGCGTTAGCAGCGATCCCACAGCGGAAATCCTCATGGTTGATTCGCGCCGCAGCCCGCCAGGTTTTCCTCGTGGTGAGAACGGCGGCAGCGGTGGCGATCGGGTGCACGACAACGACGGTTACATCCCTCAGCCCCTCATCTCCGAGCAAAGGACTGAGCTTTGTGGCCGCAACGGAGATGCGCTCTTCACCCCCATCGTGGGGTATTCCCCAGAAGCTTTGGCTCTCGAAGTCACGCGCGTGGCCACCTTGGCCGAGCGCGAGCGCCTGGAAAACATCCAACAGTCACTCGACGAACAGGACCACCGACTGGCCCCCGAGTCCAGTCGACGGCCACGGCAATCGCGTCAGCGCGAGACTCAGGTGTTCCGCACACCAGTCCAAAACCTCAAAGCCGCGGCTCGTATCACGGAGTCGATTCAACCCTCCAAATCGGAAGCTGGGAGAGGTCTTCAGCAGATCCGAGCTTTGCTCCGAACGGCTGAAGAGCAAAACACAGTTGTTTCTCAGTCGCGCAACAGAATTCACAGCAGATCGCTGGCTGCAGACACCATGTGGTCGGCCCACAGTCCAAGATCGCCCCCGAGGCGTGAGGAACGTGGTCCGCAGTGAGACCGGCACTTGGGTCGGAATGACGATCCACTCGACCGTCGACACAGACTCTATGACCGCCGTCGAGCGCCTACCCCTCCTCCGGGAAGTGGGTTACACTCGCCCCAGCGGCACGTGGGCAGGCGCCTGCGAGATGACGAGCGTAGGATTCCCCCGGATCCCCGGCGGCCGGGCTTTGATGCGAGGTCCATCCTTATACAGGGTCAGGTCGACCGTAACCGGGCATCCAGGGACGAGCGAGGCGGAGACCAACCCAGTGGCAGCCGAGCGCCGGCCTCAGGGCCTGAATGTTTCTGCAGTGCGATCAGGGCCGCGGAGATCCCCCCCAAACTTCAGGCTGGCGGCAGGAGTAAGCAAGTTCACCGGTGAGTCGAAGCCAGACACTTGGTTGGAAGACTACCGAGTGGCCGTACAGATCGGAGGCGGCAACGACGACGTGGCCATGAAGCACCTCCCCTTGATGCTGGGAGGCTCCGCTCGGTCGTGGCTCAACCAGTTGGCACCCAGGAGTATCTACAGTTGGGAAGAGCTCGCTCAGGTTTTCGTTCGAACCTTCGAAGGCACCTGCAAGCGACCTGCTGGGCTCGCGGAGGTTCAGCACTGCACGCAGAAGCCGAATGAAACTTTGAGGGACTACATCCAGCGATGGACCACTTTGCATCACACGGTGGAAAACGTGTCCGAGCACCAGGCGGTGTGCGCTTTCAAGGAAGGCGTGCGTAACCGAGAGTTAAATCTGAAATTCGGCCGAACAGGCGACATGTCCTTGTCGCGGATGATGGAGATTGCCAGTCGGTACACCAACGACGAAGAGGCCGATTGGCTCCGTAGTGGCAAGAAACCAGTCGGGCAGGACGACCAGAATCATAATAGGAAGAATAAATGCAAGGCCGACCCAGTCACTCAGGGAGAGGCTGCGGTGGTTAATCAAGGAAAGGGCAAAGGGAAGCCAAAAGATTCCTGGGCCCCAAGAAAGGAAAGGGTCGGGATGGAGATGATATGCTCGACCAGCCGTGTCCCATATACACGAAGAAGGATGAAGAGGGGAACTTGGTATATCCCAAGCACACCACTCGACAGTGTCGGCTTTTGATCCAGAGTTTCCAGAAGGATCAGTCGATTGAAAAAGAGAAGGAATCAGAAGAGTCCGAGGACAAGGAAGGGGACGGAGGATACCCCCGCATGAACTCCACCTTGGTGATTTTCGCAGACGTCGAGAGCAAAAGTCGACTGGAAGTCATCAACAGAGAAGTAAACATGGTTGCCCCGGTGACCCCCACGTTCTTGAAATGGTCGAAGACCCCCATCACATTTGACCAGTCCGATCACCCAGCGCACATTGCCACCCCAGGGCGGCAGGCACTGGTGGTCGACCCCGTTATCGAAGGCACACGCCTGACCAGAGTTCTGATGGATGGGGGTAGTGGCTTGAATATCTTGTATGCAGCAACCCTCCGGGATATGGGCATTCCGATGTCCAAGCTGAGAGAAAGTAACATGAGGTTCTACGGGGTAATCCCCGGGAAGAAAGCCGACTCACTTGGCCAGATCTCACTCGACGTCATCTTTGGTGAGTCCAAGAATTACCGAAAGGAGAAGCTGACATTCGAAGTGGTGGACTTCAACAGCGCCTACCACGCCATCCTGGGTAGGCCCGCCTACACCAGGTTCATGGCTCGACCATGCTACATCTACCTCAAGCTGAAGATGCCGGGACCCAACGGCGTCATAACCATCATCGGGAACCGGCAGAAAGCGGAAGAATGCTTCCAGAAAAGCTCGAAGATCGCCGACGAGCAAATGGCAGCAGTAGAGATGGAGGAGTACCAAAAGAGAGTGGATCCGAGCGACCTGCTAAGGGCGAAGAAGCCGGCTTCCGAGTCAGCTTTTCAGTCGGCCGGGGACACAAAACCTGTGCACATCCACCCCACCGACCCCAACGCAGCATCGACCCACATCTCTGCCACACTCGACAGCAAATAGGAAGAAGCGCTCATCCAGTTCCTCCGTGAGAACTGGGACATCTTTGCATGGAAACCATCAGACATGCCAGGTGTTCCCAGGGGGCTGGTTGAGCACCATTTGCGAGTCGACCCTAAAGTAAAACATGTGAAGGAACATCTTCGTCGATCCGCCGCGGAGAAGCGAAAGGCGATTGGCGAAGAAGTGGCTCGACTCCTAGCAGCAGAGTTTATCCGCGAGATATACCACTCCGAGTGGCTCGCTAACGTTGGCATGGTCCCCAAGAAGGACAAGTCTCTCTGCATGTCCATCGATTTCAAGCACATCAATCGGGCCTGCCCGAAAGATCATTTTCCCCTTCCTCGCATCGATCAAATAGTTGACTCGACCGTGGGAAGTGAGCGTTTGTCCTTTCTGGACGCGTACTCCGGGTACCATCAGATCCGTCTGTTCAGACCCGACGAAATCAAGACAGCTTTCATCACCCCCTTTGGGTGTTTTTCTTATGTCACCATGCCTTTCGGCATAAAAATTCCGGCGCCACCTTCATGCGCATGATCCAGAAGTGCTTGATAAAGCAAATCAGTCGGAACGTCGAGGCATACATGGATGACATCGTGGTCAAGTCACGGAAAGGTTCCGACCTGCTGACTGACCTCGCTGAGACATTCGCAAACCTCAGAAGCTACGATATCAAGCTCAACCCGTCAAAGTGTACATTTGGAGTTCCTGGTGGCAAGTTGCTCGGTTTTCTCGTTTCCGAACGGGGAATCGACGCCAACCCAGAGAAGGTCAGCACCATCCTCCGAATGAAGCGCCCCGAGCGTATTCACGACGTCTAGAAGCTTACTGGGTGCTTGGCCGCATTGAGTCGATTCATTTCTCGTCTTGGTGGGAAGGCACTACCTCTCTACCGACTCATGAAGAAATCCGACAAGTTCGAGTGGAACCCCGAAGCTGAAGCAGCGTTTGAAGAGCTCAAAGCCCTACTGTCCACCCAGCCGGTGCTCACTTCCCCAATCAGCGGAGAGCCTCTTCTGCTATACATTGCTGCCACCGGACAAGTCATCAGTACTGTACTCATGGTCGAGCGGGAAGAAGAGGGCAAGACATACAAGGTCCAACGCCCAGTCTATTACATATCCGAAGTTTTGACTCCCTCCAAGCAAAGGTATCCACATTACCAAAAGCTTGTGTACGGGATTTACTTGACTGCAAAAAAGGTTGCCCATTACTTCTCGGACCATTCAATCTCAGTCTTCAGAGACGCCCCACTATCAGAGATACTAAACAACCGAGATGCAACCGGTCGAGTGGCAACATGGGCGATTGAACTTCTTCCGTTAGATATCAAGTTTGAAGCGAAGAAAGCCATCAAGTCTCAGGCTATAGTGGATTTTGTGGCTGAGTGGATAGAACAAGAGCTGCCGACTCAAGTCCAGTCAGACCATTGGACTATGTTCTTCGATGGGTCCAAGATACTGAACGGATCCGGTGCAGGCGTGGTCCTGGTCTCTCCCAGGGGCGACAAGCTCAACTACGTCCTGCAGATCCATTTCGATTCATCAAACAATGAGGCCGAATATGAAGCACTTTTATATTGGTTGCGTATGGCCATCTCACTCGGCGTCCGTCACCTGATGGTCTACGGCGACTCCGACCTGGTAGTGAATCAAGTGATGAAAGAATGGGACGTCAGGAGCCCGGCAATGACCAGTTATTGCAGTGCAGTGCGGAAGCTTGAAAAGAAGTTTGAAGGTTTAGAGCTCCATCATCTGCCCAGAGCAAAGAATCAGCTAGCGGATGACCTCACAAAAATTGGGTCAACTCGGAGATCTATACCCAAGAATGTGTTCCTAGAACATCTGCACACCCCCTCTGTCAAAGAAGACCCCTTCACGAAAGAGCCCCCACAGCCAGTTAGCGCGACGGATCCGACTGAGGTCGAAGTGCCTGCCGTGGTCGACTTGATCATGGAGGTCTTAGTGATTACGCCAGACTGGACTGTGCCTTATATATCATATTTGCTCAGGCAAGAACTCCCAGAAGACGAAGAAGAAGCGTGCCAGATCGTCTGCCGATCCAAAGCGTTCACAGTCATCCAAGGTCAGCTTTACAAAGAAAGCGTCACCGGAGTCGCCCAACGATGCGTCGATCCAGAGGAAGGTCGACTGATCTTGGATGAAATCCACTCGGGAACTTGCGGCCACCACGCCTCCTCTCGGACTATCGTGGCCAAAGCATACCGAGCTGGGTTTTACTGGCCCCGTGCCAACGAGATGGCCAAGGATATTGTGGACAAATGCGCAGGTTGCCAGTTCTACTCCAACATGTCACACAAGCCGGTGTCCACATTGAAAACCATTCCGTTAGTCTGGCCCTTCGCTGTTTGGGGCCTAGACATGGTCGGCCCCTTCAGGACAGGCGGAAGCGGATTCACCCACCTTTTGGTGGCAGTCGACAAGTTCACCAAGTGGATTGAGGCCAAACCCATCAAGAATCTCAAGTCGAGCACCGCCATCAGCTTCATCAAGGAGCTAATATTCAGATATGGGGTCCCTCACAACATCATCACAGACAACGGCTCCAACTTTGACTCAGATGAATTCAGAGCTTTCTGTGCTTCCCAAGGAACACGAGTCGACTACGCCTCCGTGGCACATCCATAGTCGAATGGACAAGCAGAAAGAGCAAATGGTTTGATTCTCCAAGGCCTAAAACCACGGCTCATGCGTGACCTTAAGCATGCCGCCGGGGCTTGGGTAACTGAGCTGCCATCTGTCCTATGGGGTCTGAGGACGACTCCGAACCGGTCGACTGGCCGTACCCCTTTCTTCTTGGTCTATGGAGCCGAAGCAGTGTTGCCAAGCGACTTATTACACAACGCCCCCAGAGTGGAGCTCTTCTCCGAAGCCGAGGCAGAGCAGGCTCGCCAAGATGCAGTCGACCTTTTGGAAGAGGAAAGAGAGATGGCCCTGATCCGGTCGACCATCTATCAACAGGACCTGCGTTGATTCCATGCTCGGAACGTAAGAAGCCGAGCATTCCAGGTAGGAGACCTGGTCCTACGAGTGCATCAGAAGCGTCCGCACAAGCTCTCCCCGGCCTGGGAAGGCCCGTTCATCATCACCAAAGTGCTGCGCAATGGAGCGTACCACCTCTACAATGTTGCCCAGAAGAAAGACGAACCCCATTCGGGGAATGCGGACCTTCTTCACCGCTTTTACACTTGAAACACTCGATGGTCGAGTTGTAATAAATATTTCCCAATTGGTTTCAAAGACAAGGTAGCAATGGTCCCTTAACGATTGGTGTCCTCTAAATCCCCCAGTGGGTGCTTAGCCACGATCCTTCGAGCTACGCTACAAGTACAAAGCGGTTCGGTCCTCCGAACTCCGCCACAAGTACAACGTAGCTTGGAATCGCCTAAGTTATAAACATTCCACTCCGAGTGAAGAGCGACCCTCTCACTCGGGGGCTTAGCTGCGACCCCGTGACTCGCCAAAGTTACATTTATTCTACTCCGAGTGAAGAGCAATCCTCTCACTCGGGGGCTTAGCTGCGATCCTCCAAGCTTCGCTACAAGTATAAAGCGGCTCAGTCCTCCGAGCTCCGCCACAAATACAATGTAACTTGGAATCGCCTAATTAATAAACATTCTTCTCCGAGTGGAGAGTGACCCTCTCACTCGGGGGCTTAGCTGCGACCCCGTGACTCGCCTAAGTTGCAATCATTCTACTCCGAGTGAAGAGC
>LR738711.1:513360166-513475303 GCA_902687465.1 Secale cereale
TACAACATAGCTTGGAATCGCCTAAGTTGTAAACATTCTACTCCGAGTGAAGAGCAATCCTCTCACTCGGCGGCTTAGCTGCGGTCCTCCAAGCTTCGCTACAAGTATAAAGCGGCTCGGTCCTCCGAGCTCCGCCACAAATACAACGTAGCTTGGAATCGCCTAAGTTATAAACATTATACTCCGAGTGAAGAGCAACCATCTCAATCGGGGGCTTAGCTGCGACCCCCGTGACTCGCCTAAGTTACATTTGTTCTACTCCGAGTGAAGAGCAATCCTCTCACTCGGGGGCTTAGATGCGATCCTCCAAGCTTCGCTACAAGTATAAAGCGGCTCGGTCCTCCCAGCTCCGCCACAAATACAACGTAGCTTGGAATCGCCTAAGTTATAAACATTCTTCTCCGAGTGGAGAGCGACCCTCTCACTCGGGGGCTTAGCTACGACCCCGTGACTCCCCTAAGTTGCAATCATTCTACTCCGAGTGAAGAGCAATCCTCTCACTCGGGGGCTTAGCTGCGGTCCTCCAAGCTTCGCTACAAGTATAAAGCATCTCGGTCCTCCGAGCTCTGCCACAAATACAACGTAGCTTGTAATCGCCTAAGTTATAAACATCCTGCTCTGAGTGAAGAGCGACCCTCTCACTCGGGGGCTTAGCTGAAGACGTCGAGTCGAAGATTTGAACAATCAGAAGAAGAGCGACGAACCAAAGGATCCAAATCAAATAAAAGCCCCGCAAAGATCGGGCGAGAGTGCTTGGGCCACAGACCCACCAGAGTTTAACGATTACAGATCCACGCGGCATTCCGCGGAAAATGAGATTAATGTATCAAAGTCATGGCTCGGGGGGAGGCGGGCTCGCAGGCGCAACGAATTTGTCCAAATCGATCCCATCGGCGATGCGGGTGGTAGCTTCCAGGAAAGTCTCCATAAACGACTGGAATTGGAGCTCCTTCGTGTTCGCGACCTTCAGTGCGGCGAGCTTCCTTTCCTTCACCTCCCTGCAGTGCACACAGACCAAGGACAGCGCCATGTCAGCTCCTCCCCGAGCTGCCGACTACTTCCATTCCTGCACTCGGTCGGGGATCTCGTTGAGTCGAGTCATCAAAGACTCGAGGTCGTTCTCCTGCACAATCCCCCTCCAGAGCACGGTGTCGATCCGGGCCATCACTGCCTTCAGTCGTCCCAAATAATCCGTGGCCGCAGTGAGGCGGGACTCCAGCCTCAGTATATTCATGGACACCTCGTCCTTCACAATGGAGTTGGTCGGGTCCAAGCCAGGCTCGACCCGTCCAGTCTCCTCTTCGAAGTTACGACAGAACTCTGCACCAAAACAGCAAGTCGAGTCATCGAATAAGATACGGGTCGACCGATCAATTTTAACCAAGCCAAAGGAGGCATACCTTCAAGCACGAGGTACCATTTCTTGGTGATGTGGCCCAGATACGCCTCAAGATCAACCCTCTTCCGGAAGAGTGCCTCGTACTTGTCGTTCAGGACGGCCTTGGACTTCTTCAGTTGGGTCACCTCTTGGTTGGCCGCGTCGAGTGAGTCTCTCAGTCGGATGATCTCCGCCTCGAGCGCACCCACGGAAGCCAGCTTCTTCGCTGCCAGTTCCGACTTCTCCTGAGCCGCCTGCTGCGCCGCCGCCAGATCAAGATCCTTTTGCTCCAAGGCAGCCTTCAGTTGACCTACCAAAGCCGCCACTGGACAGATGAACATGAAGGAACACAAGGCACATCCATCGAAAAGTCAGTCGACAAAATACAGAAGTAAGTTACCAGCCGCATCGTCCTGCGTCTTCTTCGGGTGGTCCCGGGCCAACTGCAAGTCAAGATTAAGCTGGATTTGTTTCCTCTCAAGATCCGCAAACTTGGCCCCGAACTCGCAAGATTTCTACATCAACACAACAAAGCAAGATTATAAGACTACAGTCGAGTCAAAATACTCAACCGTAGTCTCGGGGACTACACCCAGTGGGTGCACTAAGCGTGCCCCCATTGGTCTCACTCCGCCAAGGTCAGTCCGGCGCAAAAAAATCTCAACAACCAGAAAGAATGGTTCTATAATAAGACCATGGCCGACCGACAGCAGTCGACCACGGTCTCGGGGACTACACCCAGTGGGTGCACTGAGCGTGCCCCCACTAGTCTCACTCGGCCAAGGTCAGTCCGGCGCGAGCTCAAAGAAGAAAGGAAAAGAAGAACACCCAGTGGGTGTGGTATCTCACGAAACAAAACAAGCAGATTCTCTCGAAATTAAGGACTACTTCAATGAAGACAACGTACCTGGACGTTAGCCCGAAGAGCAGAGCTAGCATCGTAAGCCACCATGCTGGCCTCGTACGCCGCCTTCGTCCTCCCCATCATCACCTCCACCTGGCGAACGGCTTCTTGAGCCGCCCCCACAGGGTCCTTCGGGAAGCGGTAGGTAGAGAAGAGGACTGATGAAGCGGCGGGCGTCGGGTCGGCCGCAGGCGCGGGCGCTGGGTCTACAGCACGAACCGGCGCTGAGTCGACGGCTGGAGTTGACACAGGGTCGACGACCGAAGCGGGCGTTGGGTCGACGATCGGCGCAGGCGTCAGGGCGGGTGCTCGGTCGACGTTCGGCGCAGGCGACGGGTCGACAGCACGCACGGTCGACACAGGGACGGCGAAGGAGACCGTGGCCCAGGCCGCGTCCTCCTGTCGGTGGGCCTCTGAGCCAGAAGGCGCCTTCCGGCCCTTCTTCGTTGTGCGCCGGCGGTCCCCTCCCAACTGCTCCTCGTCTTCGTCGTCATCCGGCAACTCTATGACGAGGCGTGGCACTTCAGGTCAAGCGGAGGATTAAGTCAGCTGAATGACGCCTGCGAAAAAAAGAAGGATAAGACAAGTCTCATAGAGCCCACACCTACGCGAGAAGTCGCGGCATCCGCGGTCTCCTCGTCGTCTCGACCCCGGTCAATGTGCATCGAGGTCGTGGAAGCAGCGGCTCTGAAAGATCCAGTCAAGAGATGAGTCGACTGAATCTGCAGTCGACCTCCAAGAAACAGAAAGAAACAAGTCCAAGTGGCACTTACGTGGAGGCGATGGGTACGTCCACCTTAATCCTAGGCAGGGCCTTCCGGGGCTTGGTGGTGGCGACCTTGGGCTGCTTGGGCGTCTTCTCGGCTGGCTCGGGAGTGGTCGTTCGAGTGCGTTTGGGCGTCCGAGACCCCGAGGGACCCACCTGGGGTCGTGCGGCCCCTGGGTCGTTCTTCTCCTTGGATCGGCACTCGACACGGGGAGGTGACTCGACCTCCTCCCCGCTGCTGTAATCCTCGGTCTCCTCGGTCTCCTCCTCCGACTTCCATTCGGCGGCAGCGCCCGTGCCCTCCTCGCCCTCCTGGCCCAAGTCCCCGTTGGGTAGCGAGTACATCTCTGTATAGATCTGCAAAGAAAAGAAGTTTGACCAAATACCAGTCAGAACCGTCAATACAAACCACAAACCAGTCGACAGACACGTCACTCGGAAGCAGAAGACTAACCTTGTCTGGCAGGTGGTCGGCGTCAAACGGGATGATACTCCCAGACCCCCTGGGGTTGTTCGTGTTCCCGGTGATGCTCTTCAAGCACTGCACCACGTACTTCGGGTCGGCCGCCTCTGGGTGGACTCGCGACGAGTCGTCGGTGCCGGAGTACAGCCACATCAGGTGGTCCCGGGCTTGAAGCGGCTGGATCCTCCGCGCGAGATACACCTCAAACAGGTCCATCCCCGTGACCCCCTTGCGGACTAGCTGGACGACCCTCTCCATCAACATGTCTACCTCGGCCCTCTCGGCCTTACTCACTACCATCGAAGGAGGTGGGCTGGCTCGACCTAGAGTAAATGGAGGAAGGCAAGTCGACTGACCCGGGGTCGGACTGTCCTTGTAATAAAACCAGGACGACTGCCAACCCCGAATCGACTCCGGAAGGTTCATGGGAGGAAAGGCGCTCCTATTCCTAAGCTGAATCCCGAGCCCGCTGCACGCCTGGAGAACGTGCGTCTCGCCGTCACTCGGGTTCACCCTCTTGACGGTTTGCGAGCGACGGGTGAAGATGTGCTTGAACAAGCCCCAGTGCGGTCGGCAACCGAGGAAGTTCTCGCACATAGAAACGATGGCGGAGAGGAAGGCGATGGAGTTGGGCGTAAAGTAATGCAACTGGGCGCCAAAGAAGATCAGGAACGCACGGAAAAAAGGATGCGGGGGCGTAGAAAAACCTCGGTCGACGTGGGTGGCGTGGAGTACACAATCGCCCTCCTGCGGCCGGGGCTCGAGCTCTCCCCCCGGCGCCCGCCAGGAGCCACGGGCGATCAGCCCCTCCTCCTCCAGCTCCTCCAGATCCTCCACCACCACGGTGGACCGGATCCAATCCCCCTAGATCCATCCAGCGGGGAGTCTAGACCTCGACGACGAGCCGCTCCGGCCAGCTCGCCTCCCCTTCCCCGACGCCGCCTTCTTGGAGCACTCCATGGCCGCAGTCTTGTCTTTGCCCATGGCTCACGAGACGGCGATCGCTACGGAGAGAAGCAGGAAGGAACGGGGGCGCGGCGGAGAAACAAGAACGCTGCAAAGAAGCTGAGGCGAACGGGAGAAGATTGGGCGCACAGTGTCCACCGCTGCGGGCTCGGCACACCTTTATAATGGCTCGGTCGAGTGGCTGACCGGTGGCCCCGAGCAATCCTATCCGATCCCGTAACAGACGCTGACGCGATACGTGGCGAAAAAGGAGGCGCGGGAATCGAGGCGTTTGAGCCGCACCTCTCCGATTGATGCGGCATGTTCCGTCCCGCGCGCTCCCCCAAATTTCAAAAGCCCTGCCGAATCCGGCGGCCAGAGGGCAACCGATCCCGTCGAAAACGGCACGCGCTCACGGCGCCCGACGCCTAGCGCAAAATCCAGTCGACGTAAGGAGTCCAATCGACGCAAGACATCCAGTCGACGCGAGAAACAACTAATTCACTGATGGCTTCAGAATCGATCGAGGCGACCAAGACACAACCGAGGGAGCCTGCCCAAGTCACGAGCTCCGAAACAATATACCCCAAGGACGTCGAACCAAAACCAGAGCTTCCCTCAACATCCCCTTGCTCAAGCCTCAATCCATTCGGGGGCTACTGACGAGGTTACAGACCTAGGGTAGGGTCATAGGCCTGACCAAGGTACCCCACCCAAGGTCACTACCATAGAAGATCAAAAGACAAGACCCATGACAGTGGAGACAGTCGACAGAGACAGTCCAAGGAAACATTTCACTCGACTGACTCATGTACACAGGACGACTCAACTCCTCTCGACCGGACCAGGCACTCGACCTCCGAAGGCCAAGCGCCTCTTGGAATAGCAACGGTCCTATATTTACTCACTGTAGTAAATACCTTAATTATCCTTTACGGTACGCGTTATCAGTAACGCCTGCCTTAATGTACCTTTAAACCCTTGGTAACGTGGAGCATGGCTGGGGTCCTGGCACACTATATAAGCCATCCCCCTCCTCCAGAACAAGGGTTCGCACCTCTGTAAACACACATACACATATCAGTCGACCAAGCCTCCGGGCACCGAGACGTAGGGCTATTACTTCTTCC
Source organism: Secale cereale (assembly GCA_902687465.1). Taxonomy (NCBI): domain Eukaryota; kingdom Viridiplantae; phylum Streptophyta; class Magnoliopsida; order Poales; family Poaceae; genus Secale; species Secale cereale. The sequence continues at coordinate 513,365,753 of LR738711.1, forward strand.
GAGAAGGGCCTGAACTCGCTAACACCTTGTGTACAACCTCACCATAGCTAGAACCTTGCCTCTCCATTCGTACCCCCTACCCTTACTGTCAGGCTTAGAACCACGACACTCACCAAGTGTGGGGAGTCCTACTAGGACTCCCAAGTCCTAGTAGGATTCCCCTTTCCTTTCCGGAGTAGGAGAGAAGGAAAGAGGTGGAGAGGGAGAAGGAAAAGGGGGCTGCACCCCTTGTCCAATTCGGACCAGAGGGGGGCGCGCGCCTCCTTCCTTTTGGCCTTTCTCCTCTATTCCCGTATGCCCCAATAAGGCCCATATACTCCGAAAAATATCCGAATCACTCGAAACCTTTTCGATGTCCGAATATAGTCGTCCAATATATCGATCTTTACATCTCGACCATTTCGAGACTCCTCGTCATGTCTCCGGTCTCATCCGGGACTCCGAACTCCTTTGGTACATCAAAACTCATAAACTCATAATACCAATCGTCATCAAACGTTAAGCGTGTGGGCCCTACGGGTTCGAGAACTATGTAGACATGACCGAGACTCATCTCCGATCAATAACCAATAGCGGAACCTGGATGCTCATATTGGCTCCTACATATTCTACGAAGATCTTTATCGGTCAAACCGCATAACAACATACGTTGTTCCTTTTGTCATTGGTATGTTACTTGCCCGAGATTCGATCGTCGGTATCTCTATACCTAGTTCAATCTCGTTGCCGGCAAGTTTCTTTACTAGTTCCGTAATACATCATCTCGTGACTAACTCATTAGTCTTTTGCTTGCAAGGCTTATTATGTTGTGCATTACCGAGAGGGCCCAGAGATACCTCTCTGACACTCGGAGTGACAAATCCTAGTCTTGATCTATGCCAACACCACGAACACTTTCGGAGACACCTGTAGAGCATCTTTATGATCACCCAGTTACGTTGTGACGTTTGATAGCACATAAGGTGTTCCTACGGTATTCGGGAGTTGCATAATCTCATAGTCATAGGAACATATATAAGTCATGAAGAAAGTAATAGCAGTAAAACTAAACGATCATAGTGCTAAGCTAACGGATGGGTCTTGTCCATCACATCATTCTCCTAATGATGTGATCCTGTTGATCAAATGACAACTCATGTCTATTGTTAGGAAACATAACCATCTTTGATCAATGAGCTAGTCTAGTATAGGCATACTAGGGACACTCTGTTTTGTCTATGTATTCACACATGTACTAAGTTTCCGGTTAATACAATTCTAGCATGAATAATAAACATTTATCATGATATAAGGAAATATAAATAACAACTTTATTATTGCCTCTAGGGCAAGTAAATCTTCATAGGATACCCAAAAGAAACTGTTGGGTACACCTTCTATCACAGATCCGAAGGCAAGGTCTTTGATGCTAAGAGTGGATCTTTTCTAGAGAAGGAGTTTCTCTCGAAAGAAATGAGTGTGAGGAAAGTAGAACTTGATGAGGTAATTGTACCTTCTCCCGAATTGGAAAGTGGAACATCACAGAAACTAGTTCCAGTGATTTCTACACCAATTAGTGAGGAAGCTAATGATGATGATCATGAAACTTCAGATCAAGTTTCTGCTGAACGTCGTAGATCAACCAGAGTACGTTCCGCACCAGATTGGTACGGCAACCCAGTTCTGGAAGTCATGTTACTAGACCATGATGAACCTGCGAACTATGAGGAAGCGATGATGAGCCCAGATTCCGCAAAATGGCTTGAGGCCATGAAATCTGAGATGGGATCCATGTATGAGAACGAAGTGTGGACTTTGGTTGACTTGCCCGATGATCGGCAAGCCATCGAAAATAAATGGATCTTCAAGAGGAAGACTGACGCTGACGGCAATATTACTGTTTACAAAGCTCGACTTGTTGCGGAAGTTTTTCAAAAAGTTCAAGGAGTTGACTACGATGAGACTTTCTCACCCGTAGCGATGCTTAAGTCTGTCCGAATCATGTTAGCAACTGCCGCATTTTATGAAATCTGGCAAATGGATAACAAAACTGTATTCTTTAATGGATTTATTAAAAAGACTTGTATATGATGCAACTAGAAGGTTTTGTCAATCCTAAAGGTGCTAACAAAATGTGCAAGCTCCAGCGATCCATCTATGGACTGGTGCAAGCATTTCGGAGTTGGAATATACGCTTTGATAAGTTGATCAAAGCATATAGATTTATACAGACTTGCGGTGAAGCCTGTATTTACAAGAAGTGAGTGGGAGCACTACAACCTTTCTGACAAGTTTATGTGAATGGCATATTGTCGATCGGAAATGATGTAGAATTTTCTGGAAAGCATAAAGGAGTGTTTGAAAGGAGTTTTTCAAAGAAAGACCTTGGTGAAGCTGCTTACATATTGGGCATCAAGATCTATAGAGATAGATCAAGACGCTTGATAAGACTTTCGATGAGTACATACCTTGATAAGATTTTGAAGTAGTTCAAAATGGATCAGTCAAAGAAGGAGTTCTTGCCTGACTTGTAAGGCGTGAAGTTGAGTAAGACTCAAAGCCAGACCATGGAAGAAAAATATGAGAGAATGAAAGTCATTCCCTATGCCTCAACCATAGGTTCTATAAAGTATGCCATGCTGTGTACCAAACATGTTGTGTACCTTGCCATGAGTTTGTCAAGGGGGTACAATAGTGATCCAGGAGTAGATCACTGTACAGTGGTCAAAATTATCCTTAGTAACTGGATGACTAAGGAAATGTTTCTCGATTATGGAGGTGATAAAGAGTTCGTCGTAATGGGTTACGCCGATGCAAGCTTTGACACCAAATCCAGATGACTCTAAGTATCAATCTGGATGCGTATTGAAAGTGGGAGCAATTAGCAAGAGTAGCTCTATGCAGAGCATTGTAGACATAGAAATTTGTGAAATAAATACGGATCTGAATGTGACAGTGATACGTCCAAAACGTATCTATAATTTCTGCTTGCTCTATGCCTCTTTTGTGTGATATTGCTATGATATTTATGCACTTCCATACACTTTTGATCATATTTGGACTAACCTATTAACTCAGTGCACCCCAGTGCCAGTTTCTGTTTTCTTCTATTTTTGTATTTCAGGTTTTCCCATTACGTAAATTGCCAGAAAAATCCCGGGAAAAATATATAAAAAATCAGCGTTCCGGAAGCTTCCATGCGGCCAAAGGAGGGCCAGAGGGGGGCCACCAGGGCTCCAGGCGACCAGAGGGGGCGGCCCCCTCCTGGCCGCGCCGCCAGGGCGCCTGGCCCCCCCCTGGCCTCTTCTGACGCCCCCCTTTGGCATATATTTACACCGCGTCCCGAAACCCTCGAGGACGGAACCCTTTTTCGTGATCTCATCTCTGTTCCGCCGCCGCCGCGCTTCCAAGATTGGGAGCACCAGGAGAACTCTTCCCGGCACCCTGCCGGAGGGGAGGATCACCACCGGGAGCCTCTCCACCACAATGGACGCCTCCCGGATGAGTTGTGAGTAGTCTCCCTTGGACCATGGGTCCATGACCAGTAGCTATGTGATATTCTCCTCCCCTCTTTGTTCTTCACCGATTAGACCTCGTGAGCTGCCCTACATGATCGAGGCACATATGTAATCCTTATGCTGTTGCTATGATGAGTTTGCTGGGATCCGATGGATTATGAGATTATGTTTCAGATTTTGTTTGAGTAATATATTTGATTTACCTCTTTTATATTTATGTTCTTGAGTAATTCTTGCATGTTCTCCGTTGTTGTTTATTGCTTTGGCCAAGTAGTAGGTAGTAACTCCAAGAGGGAACGTTATCCTTGATTGTGGGTTCATGCCCCTCGATGACTAGCTTGAGTGACAGAAACATGAGTCTAGGGGATGTGCTGTTGCCACAAGGGCGAAAACAACGGTGCTTGTACTTGCGGGTGCAAGGATTGTTTACTTTACGCAAAGTTCTTTTAATGCAGTTGTCTGTTGCTTTGAGTTTACACTATGGGTGGGACTCGCAACTTAATACCAGCGAGATGTTCTGGATAGATATCTCAAGGTGGATGATTAGTAGTAGATGCAGATGGATTTCGGTCTACTTGCCTTGGCGTACCGCCCATGCTTTTGAGCCTCTACCTTTCTTGCAGCATAGTTAGCATTAGTTTACGCACATAATCCTGTCAATTCCCCAGCTGTAATTTGTTTACCTCGCTTAGTTGTTTTATCATCTTTTGGGAGAGAGACATCACTAGTGAACATCATGGGACCCCGGTCCATATTACCATCACTGATCACACCCGTTATTTACTTTTTGTTCTTACTTACTAGTTGCAGTAATACCTATCACTATTATCTCTTGCGTTTGATCCTTTGTAAACGACAAGGCCGGAGGGATTGACAACCTCTCTGTACTCGTTGGGAGCAAAGTTTGGAGACCATCAAATCCCATGACTTGGATTCTACTGGGATAGACAAGATTGAGGAAATCTTTGATACTCTAGGAACTACTTTCTCCTCAATCAAAACCAAAAAGGTAGAAACTCCGGCAAAGAAGGAGCCTAAGTTCATTTACATTCCAAAGGCTCCCCGCTCTAAAAGTAATCCATCTATTGCCAAAGGGGTTGAAACTGTGAAGACTTTGGAAGAAACACCTCTCTTTGATAAATTTATAAATGAATCTTCCCTTGACTTTTTTCCTTTTGGTCTTCTCCCTAGAAGTATCTCTATTAGGCCTTTATTTGAAAGTCCTCTTAAGACTAGTTGTACTATTGAAGAGCTTTTTGATGATCTTGATGATGGTTCAATTGATACAATTTGATCTTTTTGCATTATGCCTAGCTTAAAGGCATAAAAGAAAGCGCTTTTGGGAGGCAGCCCACAATGAATAAAATTTTATTTTGCTTTTGTTGTGTCTTGATGTTTGTTACTACAGTAGCATCATCATTGTATCTTTACTTTTCAGCTCTGTGCCAAGTTTAGCCTCTGATTGCAAGAAAGTTCAAAAGTTGTGACGTGCTGTCCAGGAAACAGATTCTGTCCTTGGACAGAAAAATTCGTATAAAATCAGCGGATCATCTTTTTGGTCTGAATTTTTTCTACAGCGTGCTCTATACAATTGGCTTTTGGGCGTATGTTTTGAGTTTTTTGATTTGAGTTGCAGAAGTGCCCCGAAAAAATTATTTACTACCTGCTGGTCTGTTTTTCACAGATTCTGTCCTGCTTTGCCTTTCCTTCGTTTTGCAAACCTTGAGCTTGCTTTTTCTTTGCAAAAACCTTTTGGCAATCTTGAGAAACAGTAGAACTTCAAGAATATCTTTATTTACAGCAAGGATAAATTATTTTATTATGGGTACTAACCTCGCTAATCAGATTATGATGAGTTATGTATGAAGGGAGTTTTCAAGTGTGCGAGGGAAGATGATAAAAAGATTCAGGAGTGTCAAACGCTCAAGCTTGGGGATGCCCCCGTGCATCCCCTTCTCCATCAACATTATCAGTTCATCTTTCGTTCCACTATATTTCAATCACTTCATGTGTTATGTGCTATGCTTGGAGCGTCTTGCTTTTAGTTTCCTTTTTAGTTTTCTTTAGCTTTGCTTGCTTTTCATAACGAGTTGGAACTCAGCTTTCTTTGTGTGGGAGAGAAACACGCTCCACTTCAACCTACAACATAACATGGGATTTTCATGTTTGTCTTTGTTGTGTATGTTCTTTGTCTCTCAATAGCTACTGTCATGCTTAGCTCTTAATTTTCATGCTTTTCTTTTTAAAGAGCTTTTGTTTAGTTGGTTGCTGGAACTCTCTTGAGTTATCATGCTTATCTTGTTAAGAGAGTTGGCTTCTGTTGCACTGGTTGATATGTCTATGATAAAAACGCTATGTGCATAATGGTGCTTAGTAGTTCATGTTTTCTTATGGTTAGTCTCAAATAGCTGGGGGGTTGTTAATGTGTTATTGAAGTACCAACATGATTTGTTTGCCTATGATGTGGTATGGTTTAGTGATATCTTCCTCCAAGAATTTATTTTAATTGACTTGGCATATGCTCCCGCATATTTAAGACTGTAAAGAAAGTCCATCAAGCCTTGATGATCTTTAATTTCTGAGTAGCGATATAACTTCCATGCCCGATTCAATGTTGCTTTGTCGCACTGCATGATTATGACCATCATTGCTCTCTTAGTTGGTCGCTCCCACTCTTTTGCTAACCTCCACCTGTACTAAGCGGACTGACTACTTGTGCATCCAAAATCCTTTAAACCAGTTATGCCATATGAGTCCACCATACCTTCCTATACATGGTATTTACCTGCCATTCCTAACGAAGACTATCTTGTACCATCTCGAAATTAATCAAAAAAGTATTTCTCTTTTGAGCCTCTTTTTTAGCTCATGAGGAAGTAGTAGTTGATTCATCATCTTTTTAGGTTGGACAAGTTTCACCCCAGGATTGCATGTCAAATGTGCAAACCCCTAATACGAGAAGGAACTGGCAAAGAGTGCGCCCGACTCATTAAAAATAATACAACAAACAAACCCTCCTTCACGCTTTGTTCATGAGAAATCAGAAAACTTTGGCAGTGATAAACAAAGGAGATTAAGAGGATGTGATCGTCCTCGTACGGGAGCCGTTCCTTGAAACGTGTCCAGCTCGAGAAGTAATTGAGTTATCTACTAGCATTCGTTGACGAAATATGCATATCCCAAAAATAATTTTACCTCTGTTTTTAAAAACCAACAGCTCTGGTACATGTTTAGTTTTGTTTCCGACCACGGGTTTTCAACCTTGCCATCAAAAGCCACGGTTCGAGAGTCTCCACCTTCTTTAAAGCACCAACTATTGAGAGCACGATTGTCATTCTGAGTGTAATGTGCATTGTCCCAAAGTACCATTGTCTTTTGCATGATTATGATATCGTTTATTCTGAAGTCATTGTATCTAGTCGTCATTTAAACTTCGGAGGTGCCCCTGCATTTATGTTTTGCTTCACTAAAGGGGGCAAGCGAGGTATCACTTTGTCATGTTTGCACACCATGCTCACTACAAATCTATTGATTGTTTCAGTATCATATTGTAAAACTTTCAGTTCTTTGTGATATTCTCATGAGGCAACTTAATTACTACAGATTCATTATCTCAATAAGCATTTGTCATGTGACTGTGAAAAGTTCTTATATGGTTAATAGCATGTCACCACAGAAATTATGCTTGTTATCATTTACCTACTCGAGGACGAGCAGGAATTAAGCTTGGGGATGTTGATACGTCCAAAACGTATCTATAATTTCTGCTTGCTCCATGCCTCTTTTGTGTGATATTGCTATGATATTTATGCACTTCCATACACTTTTGATCATATTTGGACTAACCTATTAACTCAGTGCACCCCAGTGCCAGTTTCTGTTTTCTGCTGTTTTTGTATTTCAGGTTTTCCCATTACGTAAATTGCCAGAAAAATCCCGGGAAAAATATATAAAAAATCAGCGTTCCGGAAGCTTCCATGCGGCCAAAGTAGGGCCAGAGGGGGGCCACCAGGGCTCCAGGCGACCAGAGGGGGGGGCCCCCTCCTGGCCGCGCCGCCAGGGCGCCTGGGCCCCCCTGGCCTCTTCTGACGCCCCCCTTTGGCATATATTTACACCGCATCCCGAAACCCTCGAGGACGGAACCCTTTTTCGCGATCTCATCTCTGTTCTGCCGCCGCCGCGCTTCCAGGATTGGGAGCACCAGGAGAACTCTTCCCGGCACCCTGTCGGAGGGGAGGATCACCACCGGGAGCCTCTCCACCACCATGGACGCCTCCCGGATGAGTTGTGAGTAGTCTCCCTTGGACCATGGGTCCATGACCAGTAGCTATGTTATGTTCTCCTCCCCTCTTTGTTCTTCACCGATTAGACCTCGTGAGCTGCCCTACATGATCGAGGCACATATATAATCCTTATGCTGTTGCTATGATGAGTTTGCTGGGATCCGATGGATTATGAGATTATGTTCAGATTGTGTTTGAGTAATATATTTGATTTACCTCTTTTATATTTATGTTCTTTAGTAATTCTTGCATGTTCTCCGTTGCTGTTTATTGCTTTGGCCAAGTAGTAGGTAGTAACTCCAAGAGGGAACGTTATGCTTGATTGTGGGTTCATGCCCCTCGATGACTAGCTTGAGTGACAGAAACATGAGTCTAGGGGATGTGTTGTTGCCACAAGGGGGAAAACAATGGTGCTTGTACTTGCGGGTGCAAGGATTGTTTACTTTACGCAAAGTTCTTTTAATGCAGTTGTCTGTTGCTTTGAGTTAACACTATGGGTGGGACTCGCAACTTAATACCAGCGAGATGTTCTGGATAGATATCTCAAGGTGGATGATTAGTAGTAGATGCAGATGGATTTCGGTCTACTTGCCTTGGCGTACCGCCCATGCTTTTGAGCCTCTACCTTTCTTGCAGCATAGTTAGCATTGGTTCGCGCACATAATCCTGTCAATTGCCCAGCTGTAATTTGTTTACCTCGCTTAGCTGTTTTATCATCTTTTGGGAGAGAGACATCACTAGTGAACATCATGGGACCCCGGTCCATATTACCTCCACTGATCACACCCGTTATTTACTTTTTGTTCTTCTTACTAGTTGCAGTAATACCTATCACTATTATCTCTTGCGTTTGATCCTTTGTAAACAACAAGGCCGGAGGGATTGACAACCTCTCTGTACTCGTTGGGAGCAAAGTTATTTGTATCTGTGTGCAGGTCCAGTCAATCGCTAAGTTGCGCCGCTTGCAGTTGACACCTTCTTGTTGACCCTCGGAGTCTCAGGGGAATTCGATCCTTGGTATCTTTGCCAAGGGAAAACTACCGCTACACTGCATCTCAAACCTTCTACTTGGGGTAACCAACGAGGGGCGAGAAGCCATCAAGCAAAGTTTTCTGGCGCCTTCGCCGGGGACTCCACTCTTCAAGATAGGGGAGTTGCACGCTATCTTTTACCTTTGCTTTTTAGTCTTGTTAGTTTACCTTTCAGTTTTTGCTTTAGTGTCCTTTATCAAAAATCACAAAAATAGTTATCTCATTCTTTAGTTGTCATTATTTCTGGTCCTTTTGTCTTTGGTGAGGCAGAAGTTCTCACCTTTAAACAAAGAGGTGGGGAAAGTCTGAAAGATGCTTGGTATAGAATTAATGATTCTCAAAAAAGAGCCACCAAGAAGCAATCTACTACTATCATGCTTAGAAATTTTTATGTTGGAATTACTTCTTGGAATAGGTTTATTCTAGATTCTGCTATCAATGGGAATTTCCTAGAGGCCCCAGTTTGGGAATCTCTTAGTATTATTGAAAATCTTGTTGGAAATCCCCCTGTTGTTAGCATTCAAGAGGACATCACCCTAGCTCACATTATGAAAAAACTTGAAAAGATAGAGCTAGAGATGCCAAACATTAATAAGATAAATGAGATGGATCGTAAGATCCAAGGGAATTTGAATAGGCTTGATAGCTCCATGCATAAAATTCTCAAAACTTTGGAGACCATCAAATCCCATGACTTGGATTCTTCTAGGATAGACAAGATTGAGGAAATCTTTGATACTCTAGGAACTACTTTCTCCTCAATCAAAACCAAAAAGGTAGAAACTCCGGCAAAGAAGGAGCCGAAGTTCGTTTACGTTCCAAAGGCTCCCCGCTCTAAAAGTAATCCATCTATTGCCAAAGGGGTTGAAACTATGAAGACTTTGGAAGAAACACCTCTCTTTGATAAATAAATGAAACTTCCCTTGAATTTTTTCCTTTTGGTTTTCTCCCTAGAAGTATCTCTATTAGGCCTTTATTTGAAAGTCCTCTTAAGACTAGTTGTACTATTGAAGAGCTTTTTGATGATCTTGATGATGGTTCAATTGATACAACTTGATCTTTTTGCATTATGCCTAGCTTAAAGGCATAAAAGAAAGCGCTTTTGGGAGGCAGCCCACAATGAATAAAATTTTCTTTTGCTTTTGTTGTGTCTTGATGTTTGTTACTACAGTAGCATCATCATTGTATCTTTACTTTTCAGCTTTGTGCCAAGTTTAGCCTCTGATTGCAAGAAAGTTCAAAAGTTGTGACGTGCTGTCCAGGAAACAGATTCTGTCCTTGGACAGAAAAATTCGTATAAAATCACCAGATCATCTTTTTGGTCTGAATTTTTTCGACAGCGTGCTCTATACAGTTGGCTTTCGGGCTTATGTTCTGAGTTTTCTGATTTGAGTTGCAGAAGTGCCCCGAAAAATTTAGTTACTACCTGCTGGTCTGTTTTTCACAGATTCTGTCCTGTTTTGCCTTTCCTTCATTTTGCAAACCTTGAGCTAGATTTTTCTTTGCAAAAACCTTTTGGCAATCTTGAGAAACAGTAGACCTTCAATAATATCTTTATTTCCAGCAAGGAAAAATTATTTTATTATGGGTACTAACCTCGCTAATCAGATTATGATGAGTTATGTATGAAGAGAGTTTTCATGTGTGCGAGGGAAGATGATAAAAAGATTCAAGAGTGTCAAATGCTCAAGCTTGGGGATGCCCCCGTGCACCCCCAAGAAATATTCAAGAAGACTCAAGCGTCTAAGCTTGGGGATGCCCCCGTGCATCCCCTTCTCCGTCAACATTATCAGTTCGTCTTTCGTTCCACTATATTTTAATCACTTCATGTGTTATGTGCTATGCTTGGAGCGTCTTGCTTTTAGTTTCCTTTTTAGTTTTCTTTAGCTTTGCTTGCTTTTCATAACGAGTTGGGACTCAGCTTTCTTTGTGTGCGAGAGAAACACGCTGCACTTCAACCTAGAACATAACATGGGATTTTCATGTTTATCTTTGTTGTGTATGTTCTTTGTCTCTCAATAGCTACTGTAATGCTTAGCTCTTAGTTTTCATGCTTTTCTTTTTAAAGAGCTTTTGTTTAGTTGGTTGCTGGAACTCTCTTGAGTTATCATGCTTATCTTGTTAAGAGAGTTGGCTTCTGTTGCACTGGTTGATATGTCTATGATAAAAACGCTATGTGCATAATGGTGCTTAGTAGTTCATGTTTTCTTATGGTTAGTCTCAAATAGCTGGGGGGTTCTTAATGTGTTATTGAAGTACCAACATGATTTGTTTGCCTATGATGTGGTATGGTTTAGTGATATCTTCCTCCAATAATTTATTTTGATTGACTTGGCATATGCTCACGCATATTTAAGACTATAAAGAAAGTCCATCAAGCCTTGATGATCTTTAATTTTTGAGTAGCGATATAACTTCCATGCCCGATTCAATGTTGCTTTGTCGCTCTGCATGATTATGACCGCCATTGCTCTCTTAGTTGGTCGCTCCTAGTCTTTTGCTAACCTCCACCTGTACTAAGCGGACTGACTGCTTGTGCATCCAAAATCCTTTAAACCAGTTATGCCATATGAGTCCACCATACCTTCCTATACATGGTATTTACCTGCCATTCCTAACGATGACTATCTTGTACCATCTCGAAATTAATCAAAAAAGCACTTCTCTTTTGTGCCTCTGTTTTAGCTCATGAGGAAGTAGTAGTTGATTCATGATCTTTTTAGGTTGGACAAGTTTCACCCCGGGATTGCATGTCTAATGTGCAAACCCCTAATACGAGAAGGAACTGGCAAAGAGTGCGCCCAGCTCATTAAAAATAATACAACAAACAAACCCTCCTTCACGCTTTGTTCATGATAAATCAGAAAACTTTGGCAGTGATAAACAAAGGAGAATAAGAGGATGTGATCGTCCTCGTACGGGAGCCGTCCCTCGAAACTTGTCCAGCTCGAGAAGTAATTGAGTTATCTACTAGCATTCGTTGACAAAATATGCATATCCCAAAAATAATTTTACCTCTGTTTTTAAAAACCAAGAGCTCTGGTACATGTTTAGTTTTTGTTTCCGACCACGGGTTTTCAACCTTGCCATCAAAAGCCACGGTTCGAGAGTCTCCACCTTCTTTAAAGCACCAACTATTGAGAGCATGATTGTCATTCTGAGTGTAATGTGCATTGTCCCAAAGTACCATTGTCTTTTGCATGATTATGATATCGTTTATTCTGAAGTCATTGTATCTAGTCGTCATTTAAACTTCGGAGGTGCCCCAGCATTTATGTTTTGCTTCACTAAAGGGGGCAAGCGAGGTATCACTTTGTCATGTTTGCACACCATGCTCACTACAAATCTATTGAGTGTTTCAGTATCATATTGTAAAACTTTCAGTTCTTTGTGATATTCTCATGAGGCAACTTAATTACTACAGATTCATTATCTCAGTAAGCATTTGTCATGTGACTGTGAAAAGTTCTTATATGGTTAATAGCATGTCACCACGGAAATTATGCTTGTTATCATTTACCTACTCGAGGACGAGCAGGAATTAACCTTGGGGATGTTGATACGTCCAAAACGTATCTATAATTTCTGCTTGCTCCATGCCTCTTTTGTGTGATATTGCTATGATATTTATGCACTTCCATACACTTTTGATCATATTTGGACTAACCTATTAACTCAGTGCACCCCAGTGCCAGTTTCTTTTTTCTGCTGTTTTTGTATTTCAGGTTTTCCCATTACGTAAATTGCCAGAAAAATCCCGGGAAAAATATATAAAAAATCAGCGTTCCGGAAGCTAACATGCGGCCAAAGTAGGGCCAGAGGGGGGCCACCAGGGCTCCAGGCGACCAGAGGGGGCGGCCCCCTCCTAGCCACGCCGCCAGGGCGCCTGGGCCCCCCTGGCCTCTTCTGACGCCCCCCTTTGGCATATATTTACACCGCGTCCCGAAACCCTCGAGGACGGAACCCTTTTTCGCGATCTCATCTCTGTTCGGCCGCCGCCGCGCTTCCAAGATTGGGAGCACCAGGAGAACTCTTCCCCGCACCCTGCCGGAGGGGAGGATCACCACCGGGAGCCTCTCCACCACCATGGACGCCTCCCAGATGAGTTGTGAGTAGTCTCCCTTGGACCATGGGTCCATGACCAGTAGCTATGTGATGTTCTCCTCCCCTCTTTGTTCTTCACCGATTAGACCTCGTGAGCTGCCCTACATGATCGAGGCACATATGTAATCCTTATGCTGTTGCTATGATGAGTTTGCTGGGATCCGATGGATTATGAGATTATGTTCAGATTGTGTTTGAGTAATATATTTGATTTACCTCTTTTATATTTATGTTCTTGAGTAATTAATGCATGTTCTCCGTTGCTGTTTATTGCTTTGGCCAAGTAGTAGGTAGTAACTCCAAGAGGGAACGTTATGCTTGATTGTGGGTTCATGCCCCTCGATGACTAGCTTGAGTGACAGAAACATGAGTCTAGGGGATGTGCTGTTGCCACAAGGGGGAAAACATCGGTGCTTGTACTTGCGGGTGCAAGGATTGTTTACTTTACGCAAAGTTCTTTTAATGCAGTTGTCTGTTGCTTTGAGTTTACACTATGGGTGGGACTCGCAACTTAATACCAGTGAGATGTTCTGGATAGATATCTCAAGGTGGATGATTAGTAGTAGATGCAGATGGATTTCGGTCTACTTGCCTTGGCGTACCGCCCATGCTTTTGAGCCTCTACCTTTCTTGCAGCATAGTTAGCATTGGTTTGCGCACATAATCCTGTCAATTGCCCAGCTGTAATTTGTTTACCTCGCTTAGCTGTTTTATCATCTTTTGGGAGAGAGACATCACTAGTGAACATCATGGGACCCCGGTCCATATTACCATCACTGATCACACCCATTATTTACTTTTTGTTCTTACTTACTAGTTGCAGTAATACCTATCACTATTATCTCTTGCGTTTGATCCTGACAAGGCCGGAGGGATTGACAACCTCTCTGTACTCGTTTCGAGCAAAGTTATTTGTATCTGTGTGCAGGTCCAGTCAATCGCTAAGTTGCGCCGCTTGCAGTTGACACCTTCTTGTTGACCCTCGGAGTCTCAGGGGAATTCGATCCTTGGTATCTTTGCCAGGGGAAAACTACCGCTACACTGCATCTCAAACCTTCCACTTGGGGTAACCAACGAGGGGCGAGAAGCCATCAGTCAGACCCGTTGACTAAACTTCTCTCACAAGCAAAACATGATCACACCTTATTACTCTTGGGTATTAATCACATAGCGATGTGAACTAGATTATTGACTCTAGTAAACCCTTTGGGTGTTGGTCACCTGGCGATGTGAACTATGGGTGTTATTCACATAATGATGTGAACTATCGGTATTAAATCACATGGCGATGTGAGCTAGATTATTGACTCTAGTGCAAGTGGGAGACTGAAGGAAATATGCCCTAGAGGCAATAAAGTTGTTATTTATAATTCCTTATATCATGATAAATGTTTATTATTCATGCTAGAATTGTATTAACCGGAAACTTAGTACATGTGTGAATACATAGACAAAACAGAGTGTCCCTAGTATGCCTCTACTAGACTAGCTCATTGATCAAAGATGGTTATGTTTCCTAACCATAGACATGAGTTGTCATTTGATCAACGGGATCACATCATTAGGAGAATGATGTGATGGACAAGACCCATCCGTTAGCTTAGCACTATGATCGTTTAGTTTTACTGCTATTGCTTTATTCATGACTTATACATGTTCCTATGACTATGAGATTGTGCAAGACCCGAATACCGAAGGAACACCTTGTGTTCTATCAAACGTCACAACATAACTGGGTGATTATAAAGATGCTCTACACGTGTCTCCGAAGGTGTTCGTGGTATTGGCATAGATCAAGAATAGGATTTGTCACTCCGAGTGTCGGAGAGGTATCTCTGGGCCCTCTCGGTAATACACATCATAATAAGCCTTGCAAGCAAATGACCAATGATTTAGTCACGAGATGATGTATTACAGACCGAGTAACGAGACTTGGCGGTAACGAGATTAACTAGGTATGGTGATACCGACTATCGAATCTCGGACAAGTAACATACCGATGACAAAAGGAACAATGTATGTTGTTATGCGGTTTGACCGATAAAGATCTTCGTAGAATATGTAGGAGCCAATATGAGCATCCAGGTTCCTCTATTGGTTATTGACCGGAGATGAGTCTCGGTCATGTCTACATAGTTCTAGAACTCGTAGGGTCCGCACGCTTAACGTTTGATGGCGATCGGTATTATGAGTTTATGTGTTTTGATGTACCGAAGGTAGTTCGGAGTCCCGGATGAGATCGGGGACATGACGAGGAGTCTCGAAATGGTCGAGACGTAAAGATCGATATATTGGACAACTATATTCGGACATCGGAAAGGTTCCGAGTGATTCGGGTATTTTTCGGAGTACTGGAGAGTTACGGGAATTCGCCGGGGAGTATATGGGACTTATTGGGCTTT
Source organism: Secale cereale (assembly GCA_902687465.1). NCBI lineage: Eukaryota > Viridiplantae > Streptophyta > Magnoliopsida > Poales > Poaceae > Secale > Secale cereale. Next base: position 513,381,070 of record LR738711.1, read on the forward strand.
AGGGGAAAGGGAGAGAGGAGGCTGCGCCCCTCCCATGGCTTAGTCCGAATTGGACTAGGGAGAGGGACTGCGCCCCCTCCTTCCTTCTCTTCTCTTTTCCTTTCCTTCTCTCCTACTCCTACTACTTGGAAGGGCTCCTAGTTCTACTAGGAAAGGGGGAATTCTACTCCCGGTGGGAGTAGGACTCCCCTAGGGCTTGCCATAGAGAGGGCCAGCCCTCCCCCTCCTCCAATCCTTTATATACGGGGGTAGAGGCACCCCATAGAGACACAAGTTGATCAGTTGATCTCTCCCAACCGTGTGCGGTACCCCCCCTCCACAGAAACACACCTCGGTAAATACCGTTGCAGTGCTTAGGCGAAGCCCTGCACCGGTAACTTCATCATATCCGTCACCACGCCGTCGTGCTGACGAAACTCTCCCGTGAAGCTCAATTGGATCAAGAGCTCGTGGGATGTCATCAAGCTGAACGTGTGCTGAACGCGGAGGTGCCGTACGTTCGGTACTTGATCGGTTGGATCACTTGACGCTTCCACTTCCGGTCTACCAGGATACGTCACACTCTCCCCCTCGTTGCTATGCATCTAGTAGATAGTTCTTGCGTGATCGTAGGAAAATTTTGAAAATACTACGTTCCCCAACAAGGGTAGCGGGAGAAGTTCTAGCATCGTTCCGCTTGCTGCCTACTCCTCTACCTCAAGTGGGTGGCCTAGTGCACGACGCCCCTCCTCCTCCTCTTCGATGTGACATCATCGCTGAGGCAAGGCGCGAGGCTCCCCGATGCGACCAGCCCCGCAGGGCACCCGTGTGTGATGAAGAAAGCTGCCAGGTGGTGCAACAACCCCAAGGCGAGGCGCGTGCACTCCCGGCGCCGCCTTGTCAAGGTCGCGCGCCACCTCCCACAGCTGCATGTGAGCACTCTAATCAAGCTCCACCACAACGGCGGGCACCCGGAGGCGCGACGGGCTGGCAGGCGTTCACCCTGGAGCTACGACGCATTTTTTGGCCCGGCAAGTTCAAGCCAGACCTGCCCCCATGCTACGATGGAACACCCGACCCCGCAGAGTTCTTACAGCTCTACGAGCTGAGCATCAAGGTGGCCAGTGGGGACGAGAAGGTTATGGCCAATTGGTTCCCCATGGCTCTCAAGGACGGAGCATGTTCGTGGCTCCTGAAGCTCCCAACAGAGTCGATTTGTTCCTGGGAGGACACGAACGGTTCATCTCCAACTTCAAAGGGACTCGTGACCGTGCCCCTCCGGTAGGCGACCTGCGACGCATCAAGCAATATCTAGGAGAAACCTTGCGCAAGTACATCCAGCATTTTACCAACGTCTGCATCAAGATTCCCAAGGTGTCAGACGAGGCCATCATCTCCACATTCACTGCTGGCGTCCGGGACACCAGGATGAAGGAGGAGCTCGCCATTCACGAGGACCTGTGTTCGGCTCTAGAGATGTTCAATATGGCGGTCAAGTGTGCAAGGGGAGAAGAGGGTCGCCTCTCGCTCGTCGAGCTCCCTGGGGCTGACCCAGAAGACAAGAAGGCCAAGACCAAGGAAGCCAAGCACAAGGGACCAACAGAGCTCGCGGCTGAGCCTAAGATGAAGCGCAGGTGCAACTACTCCGAGTCATCCAAAGGCAGCCACCCATTCTGCGTCTTCCACGGCATGCACATCCACAATACCAACGACTGCCAAGAGCTTAGCACTATCCGCCTTGGTCATCGTCCCAAGCACGGCGACCAAGGCTATGGCCGCGGAGGTGGTCGAGGCGGACGACGCTGGGAGAATCTTGACTCTCGCTAAGGCTGGCGTGATCAGCCTCGCGAGGACCACTGGCATAGCCAGCCTCATGAGGGCCCTTGGAGAGATCAGCCTCGTGAGTGTCCATGGAGGGACCATCCTCGTGAAGACTGTCCACCAGGCAACGCTGGCCTTCCTCCACTGCCACCACCACTGAGAAGGAACGCCAATCGCTACCAAGATGATGGGGTTGGGGTTTCCAAGAGCCTCGTGCCATCGCATGCATCCTGGGTGGCGCTCGAGCGCTGGCATCTCATTGCGTCTTCAAGCTATTTCCTCATGAGGTGAAAGCTATCCTCCCCAAGCTCGAGGCAACGCGTCCGCTCAAGTGGTCTAAGTATGTTGTCTCCTTCGACTCGGCTGGCCAGCTCAAGTGCGCGGCTGCGGCCGATGCCATCCCGCTGCTCTGCTCGCCTACCATCAGCAACGTGCTCATCACCAAGACACTCATCGATGGTGGAGCAGGACTCAACGTCCTCTCCGTTGAGACCTTCGACATGCTCCAAGTGCCATATGACCAGCTTCAGCCTACCAGGCCCTTCTCAGGTGTGACAGACATCTCCACCGCCCCAATAGGCCAAATCCGCCTTCCAGTCACATCCAGCGGCCGCAAAAACTACCACACCGAGCTTATCGACTTCGGCATCGCCCACATCAGACTATAATACAATGCTATCCTCGGGTATCCGGCCTTGGCCAAGTTCATGGCAGCTACCCACCACGGATACAACATCCTCAAGATGCCAAGAAGCGGCGGCATCATCACGGTCACCTACAATGAGAAAGATGCGGTGTGCTCCCTTGAGCGTGCCTACCAAGCAGCGACAGTTGAGAACTCAGATGCCAAGGGTTTGCCTACCCACCTGAGGCTGTACCCAAGAAGAAGAAGCCGCTGCTCACCTTGGGGCCTCAGCAGGGCGAGACGCCTGACGGTCGTACCTCAGGACCTGCATCCGCGGATGGGGCACCTTCCCCTCTCGCATAGGAAAGCGCACCCAGCTCCCCTCTCAGGCTGGACTCGAGGGCTCTCCTCTGGAGGGCCTCTGACCTGGACAACGCCACGAGGGAGGCGCTCAGGCACCATGCGGAGGCGTGCTTCAGCACGCGCTTCCATGAAGAGAACACAGTGCGCGAGGAGCTAGGTGCTCAGGAGTTCATCCCCAAGGCGATCAAGGATCTTCAGGAGGCAAGGGCGATGCAGGGCAAGCGTCGCTACACGCCACCAAACACCGCTCCCTCTAGCGACGAGGGCAAGGGGCTGCGTATCTGCATCAACATCCCTGGGCTCATCAAAGCCGCGTCTTAGGAGCTCTTCTGGCCATCCCAAGTGGGCCGGTGTGAGGATCCACCTCACAGCTATGTTCGCATGCCTTTTGGCTTGCTGAACAGCGCTGCCCTGCATCAGCGCCACATGCGGAGCCTCCTAACAGCTCACGAGGCCAAGCACCAGGAGATCCTGCTGGAGGTAGCGCTAATCCATTGTGAGCATCCTGGACCATAGGAGCCTTGCGAGACCCAGGAGCCAGGCGGCTCATGAGGAGCGACTTCAGCGGCACGCGTCTCTAGCTACCACAACACTTCTCCCGCAACGGGGCCAGGTGACATTTTTTGTTTTGATCAGTTTGGGGTGCCCCTCGGGCTGCATCAACCTCAAGCTGTGTGGATCCGTCCCTACGGTGTCTATCTTCTTTTTATTTCATTCAGTTGGGGGCGCCTCTCGGGCTACATCATCCCCAAGCCGTGTTTGTCCATCCCTACGGCATGTATCGTTTTTGCATCTATCATAACTTGCCTTGCCATTAGTTATCCTGTGATTATTACCAGCCTGTCCGATGCTTCATCACCATGAACATCGTGCGCCCTCGCGAGCCCACACCCGACCGCCTCGTGATTAAGGATTGGCACAACGTCTGTGCTCGGGTCCATCCCTGTAGCGTCGCCAAATCCAAGTGGCTGAGCTCTAGCTCGCGGGCCAGCTCCTGTGTACGTCACCTCCCATGGCCCCTGGTGCCTTGTTCTCGCATGAGCTAATCGGGAGTGGATGAGTCAGGGCGCATGACCCGGCGCCTCGCCACCTCGGGAGCCGCGCGCCAGTTGTGTTTCTTTAGGACCGTCGCATGAGAAGACTGGGCACGACATCTATGCTCGGGTCCGTCCGTGCAGCATCGACAGACCCAACGGCTGAGCTATGCCTAGCGGGCCGATCCCGTTCATGTCACCTCCTGGGTTCGTTGGTGTTTAGCCTTCTCATGCGATATCCCCATGAGATTCACTCGGCGCAGGTAACCTAACCATCTTGCAGGACCCTCACAAGTGTTCCAAATCAAATTCAGGCACAACCCGCCTTGAGGTAGGGCCTCGTCAGTCCCGCGCTGGCTCACAAGTGCCCATACACATCTCCTTAAGTCCTATCATGCAAGCCACGTGTCGGGACGGGGCTGTACATGTCCCGGGGGATTCAGTCAGAGGGAGCCCCCACCCACACACCAGTGGAAGCCCCATGCTCCACGCTGGCGGATGACACTGTCGAGGAGCGGCTATGCCCATGCAAGAGCGAAAGCACCATGCTCCGTGCTGGTGAATAAACAACTGAGGGTGGCCTCGCGGCCGCAGCAACCTCAGGAGAGCCACCAAGCTAGCTCCTCAGCCTCGCCATGCTGCTTTCCCTCGGGAGGGTAGGGCAGGGCGGCTGGGCACGGAGGCTATGCTCAGGTCACACCTGGCGTACACCACCTTGCTAGGTCCATCAAACCTGGTCTTCGCGCGCCCTCCCGAGCGAAAGCCCGACGATGAACATGTATGGAGGTTTGTTCGTACGTCATAGGTTACCCCCGGGCATCGCGACCTAGGGGCCTAATTGGCCATGTATCTCCTCACCCCATGGTCTCGTCCTGGTGATCGGGACGCCCCAACGGCGGCTGAGGTATGAGCGGGATCGGGCCCTGCCGACGCAGAATGCTAGAACTTACACCCTCATCTCCTTCCTGAGGGTTGTTCGAATGTCAAGGGGGACCCTAGGGCAGCGCGACCCAGTGGCCTAACTGGCCACGTAGCCCCTCACCCCTTGGCCTCGTCCTGGTAATCCTAACGCCCCAACAGCGGCTGGGGTATGCACGGGGTCGGGCCCTGCCAACGCAGAACACTGAAGCGAGTAGAAAGGAAGATAGCGAAGCCTAGCAAATTATTACAAAACATATTGTCTCTCAAAGGTTCAAAGTGAAAGTTCTTACGCCTCCACGAGGCACGATAAATGTTGCAGGGATAAAACAGGAAGCAGAGGCGCCCCTGTTCTCTTCTTCAGCCCTGGACGCCATCATCGCTCGCCTGAGGTGTCCCGTCGTCAACAACATCGATGCCATCTCCTCCATCGGCTCCCGCTGCCACAGCTGCGGGGTCGATCGGACAAAACTTCTGCGGTGGAGCCCCGACCTGATCCTTCATGACCTCAGCAGCGACACCTTGAAGCTCGAGTGCCGCGGGCTCAAGCAGGCCGCCAAAATCAAAGTTGGGGTCTCGGAGGTAGAGGTAGTGGTAGATGCGCATCACGACCGAGGAGAAAAAGGCATGGGCCTCTGCCTCCACCAAGGGGCCCAACCCGGCGATGCCGCCCTCAAGCGACATGGTGAGCCTTGGGAGTAGTCCGGCGGGGCCCTTCTCTAGTGTTGCCAGCGGCTTCTTATACCATGTTCCGTAAAGGGATCGCAGGGAAGTGCGGAGCCTATTCTTAAGGGAGAAGAAGGCGTCATGCTTCACGATGGCTGCCTTCTCAGTTTTGGCCAGGGATCTCGGGGCTGCTAAAACATCCATCTCCAGCTTCTCCAGGCGGCTGCGCTCCATAGCTTGTTCCTGGGCTGCCTGCTCTAGTTTGGCATCGCGATCATCAAGCATCGCCTTTTGGGCCTTCAGCTCCTTCTCCTGCTCCTCATGACGGCGGGCGTCATCAGCACGCTTGTCGGTGACGGTCTTCAGCTTGGCCTCCGCCGCGCGGCAGCGTTCCTCTGCAGCCATTGCGTCGGCCCTCGCCACGTTGCGCTCAGCCGCAGCCACGCCAGCCAGCTTCTTGCCCTCTTCAGCTACAGCCTCAGCCTCGGCCCAGGCTATCCTGACAAGCGAGTCGGCCTGGAGCCACCCCAGGATCAGCCCCAGACGTCTCGTCGCCATGCGGCAGTCAACATCACGAAGATCAAGCCGGAGCTGGTTCAGCGCGGCGAAGGTATCATCCAAGGCATGGGGCATGGTGGCAGAGCCATGGCCCGCTGACATGATGGCTTGAGGAGAAGACGGCTTCGGTGCCTGGGTCGGCATAACAGCAGGAACATGGACGACAGGAGGCTTCTGAGCCTCTGCACCCCCAGCAAGGTCGCGGGGGGGCTGGGGCCTCAAGAGTCAACTTGGTCACGCTTGCGGTCATCTCCTGAGCTTGGGTCTCCGAGCCCCGACAGGCATGCCCAAGAGCAGGAAGGCGTAAGGTGGCCCCTTCCTTCCACACCAGAGTCGCAGTAGCAGCAGCAACAGGCCTGGCCTCTTCCTTCCTCTTCTTCATCAATGGCGATGGCATGGCCATCAGGAGGAGGACGCCTTGAGTACAACACCCAAAATGGAAGAAGAAATAAGGTAAGATACTTACTGGTTGATAGTGATGTACATCATCTTCTTGGACAGGAGCGAGGCGGCCCCAAGCTTCTCGGCCACAAGACTCACCACGACCTTGGGGGTGAGCGAGTGCGTGGCACCGGACCCTTCGACACCAGCGATCGGCGTCGAGGCAGAAGCATCACCCCGGAGAGGCGGGACCGCCCTTCCCTTCTTTGGGGCCCCAACCGTCAGCCTCTTCAAGGGGGATACCCCGGACCTAGTGGTCACTCCGATGGAGCACGGCGATCCCTCCCTCGAGTGCTCACCGGCGTCATCATCATCATAGAAGTCGTGGAGGAGCACGCTCTGCCTTGGAAGGGAGGTCTTCTCCGTCTCCACCATAGTTTCCTCCGAGTCATCCCTCCCCTCCTCGCTGGAGCTCTCGCAGGAGGACACCGGCACAGTAGGAGGAAGCGCACGGGGGCTCGGCGGTGCCACAAGCCCTCGCTCGTTGAAGATGGGCATAGGGGCGACTATGTACGCCTAATCATCACGGCTGTACAGCGGAACGTAGCCGTCTAGAAGGTCACCAAGGTCTTTCTCAAGCAGAACGCGCACGGCCTTGCCAAGTTCCTCGTCGGTCAGGGCCTCTGGGTGCAGCCGGAGCTTGTCATCCTCGCCTTGGAGGCTCCACAAGGGGCGCGAGTGCGCCTGGAGAGGAGCAAGACACTGCCTCATGAACTCCTTGACAAGAAGCGCCCCCGTCAGCTTCCCCGTCGTTAGCACCTTCGTCATCGTCTCCAACAACTGCTCCGCCCAGGGGTCGGTGAGCTTCTCATGAGACCACCGGGACAGCTCCTCCGGTGGCACAATTGGCAACTCGAGCTGAGGGAGTCCTGGATCGAGGGGTCCTCATGTGGCCTCGTGGTGGGCTGGACTGGTGGGCCGTGAGTATCATTGCTGAAGATCGTCTCTCGTATCCGGATAGGACTCCTGTATGCATATAATGGCAGGTTTTAGGTTCGGGTTTAATCTTTCCTTCCTTTGCAAGATGGTTATGTACAAACCCTAGGGCCCTCTGGTACATATATAAACTGGAGGGTTTAGTCCATAGAGGCTAAGGTTGAAGAGAAACAACAGAATCATAGGCTAGACTACTAGGGTTTAGCCATTATGATCTCGAGGTAGATACACTCTTGTAAACATATTCATCAAGATCAATCTAGCAGGAAGTAGGGTATTACCTCGATCGAGAGGGCATGAACCTGGGTAAACATCGTGTCCCCAATCTCATGTTACCATCGATCCTCAGACGCACATTTAAAGACCCCCTACCCGAGATCCGCCGGTTTTGACACCGACATTGGTGCTTTCATTGAGAGTTCCACTATGTCGTCGATCGAAGGACTGATGGATCGCTTTGTCAACAACGACGGCACCATCGAGGGAACTTTTTATCCCGACCAGCTTTTTGTGTTCGGTGGCTTCATGCTCCCTGCCAACACAGAAGGCCACCTTGAGCAGGTTGAGAGCAACGCCCCTCGCCATCAGGTCAGGTTTGGAAGCTTGAACTACGTTGCTGATATCCGCGGAGACTTGATCTTTGACGGATTCGAGCCCACGGCAATCGCTCCGTGCCACCAAGATGAACATGACCTAGCTCTGTCATCGGAACACCTCTAGGGAATAGCACCTGTAACCGTTCTGGCCCTAGATCCGGAACAGATCGCGTCACCCGAGGACGACAAGCTCAACCCTGCCCCGGAAGCCGCAGACTTAGCGGCGATGGAGCCGCACACAGACCCGACTCCGAGTGGGATCTATGTTATCGGAAATCCGGACTCGTCCCCGGCTGCAGGTTCCGAACCATGTGCATCTGCGCCCTTCGAGCTTGATCAGGCGTCTATCGCCGAATTTAGCGTTGTATATATCTTTCGGCACTCACCTTTCGGCGATGTGCTAAATTCATTAAAATCTCTCTCCTTAGTTGGGGACACACACCCGAATTATATCAGGTTCAAACTAGAGGCTGATGATGGAGAATTTCACTTCCCACCCACCACCCACTTCGTAGCCACGGTTGAAGATCTAACTGATCTACTTGACTACGCTTCCAAAGACTTCGAAGGGATGGACCTCGAAGCCGAAGAAGACCTTGACCAAAACGTAGCCATAATCGGGCGATGGACAGCTACGTCCTCATACGACGTGTATATGGTGGATACACCTAAGAGAAGGAGGGCGACGGCAAAAACGATCCCACAAAGGACAAGCCTATCGATGAACCTCCCAAGCGTCGGTGTTCGAAGCGCCGAACTAAATCTCGTAAAGGGAAAGATAGCAACACTGTCACTAATGACGGTGATAGTACGGAGCAAGCCGAAGACCCCGCACATCCAGCAATGGAGCAGGACGAGCGATAGGACGGCGAACATAGTCTGAAACCACTGTCTGATGATAGCGGTGCCTAAGACAGCAATTATGAACCTGTCTCCGAAGAGGATGTTATCCTGGGCGACGAAGAATACATCGTCCCAGAAGAACCCTTAGAACAAAAGCGCTTCCATCGGAGGCTTATTGACACCGCAAGGAGCCTGAAAAAGCAGCAGCGACGGCTTCGAGCCGCATAGGATACGCTCAATGATAGATGGAACGAAGTGCTGGACGCTGAGCAAAAATTTGGCTGGAATCGCCAAACCAAAGCCTATCCTAAGCGTAAACTACTGCCGACGAGGCAACTGCGCCTATATCGCCGAGCAATAACACCGCCGACAAGCCGGACCGACCACCTTGTGGACGAGACAGAGTGGCTAGCAACGGCGTACACAAGCCCACACCCCCGCCCCATAATGGAAAGGAGGATGCGGCTCAGGGCCAGAAACACGATCTGCGTGAGGACCTGAACGAAAAGGCGGGCAAGACCAGATCCATCTACGGAACCAGGGACCATGCTCCCGCACGGGACAACGACTATCAAGCCAATCATGCCGGTCCTATACCAGTTTGGGGTCAATACCAAACATCACAACCATTGGACATACGCCATGACATAGCAAAATACAGGGGCGCCGCACACCCTTTGTGCTTCACCGATGAGGTGCTGAATCACGAATTTCCAGAAGGGTTTAAACCCGTAAATATCGAGGTGTATGATGGAATGACGGATCCTGCTGTCTGGATAGAAGACTTTATTCTTCACATCCACATGGCTAGCAGAGATGATCTCCACGCCATCAAATACTTACCCCTCAAGCTGAAAGGACCAGCTCCGCACTAGCTAAACAGCCTCCCAGAGAACTCCATTGGAAGTTGGGAAGAACTTGAGGATGCTTTTTGGGCCAATTTGCAAGGGACCTATGTCCGGCCAACGGATGCTGACGATCTTAGTCACATCATCCAACAACCCGGGGAGTCAGCCCAAAGCTTTGGAATTGGTTTCTCACTAAGAAGAACCAAATCGTTGACTGTTTGGACGCCGAAGCCTTAGCAGCCTTCAAACACAGTGTCCGAGACGAATGGCTAGCTAGACACCTCGGACATGAAAAGCCAAGGACAATGGAAGCCCTAACTACACTCATGACCCATTTTTGCGAGGGCGAGGACATCTGGCTAGATCGTAGCAGCACCAGCGACCCTGGAACATCTGAAGTCAGCGACGGCAATGGAAAGCCATGACGTAATAAAAAAAATGTCGAAATAATGCTGGAAGCCCAGATGATACAGCAGTAAACACCGGATTCAGTGGCTCCAGACCCGGTCAACGGAAGAAGCCATTTAAAGGCAACAAAGACGATCCATCTAGCCTGGACAAAATATTAGATAGGCCCTGCCAGATCCATGGCACCCTAGATAAACCTGCAAACCATACCAACCATAATTGTTGGGTCTTCAAGCAGGCCGGCAAGCTCAACGCCAAACACAAGGAAAAGGGACCTCAGAGCGAAGACGAGGATGAACCTCACAAGTCGAACACTGGGGGATATAAAAAAATTCCACCGAAGATCAAAATAGTGAACATGATCTATGCCACTCATATCCCTAAAGAGGGAGCACAAGCGCGCACTCCGAGATGTATATGCCATCGAGCCTGTTGCCCCCAAATTCAACCCATGGTCGGCCTGTCCGATCACTTTTAATCGCAGGGATCATCTGACTAGTATCCGTCTTGGGGGTTCAGCTTCCCTAGTTCTCGACCCAATAATCGATGGATACCATCTCACTCGAGTCCTTATGGACGGCGGCAGCAGTCTCAATCTTATATATTAGAACACTGTTCGCAATATGGAGATAGACCCGTCAAGAATCAAGCTTAGCAGCACGACCTTTAAAGGAGTGATATCGGGCGTAGAAGCCCGCTGCACGGGCTCTTTAACATTGGAGGTCATACTCGGCTCTCCTGATAACTTTCAAAGCGAAAAGGTTATCTTCGACATAGCTCCATTCTGAAGTGGCTATCATGCACTACACGGAAGAATGGCCTTCGCCTGCTTTTATGCAGTGCTGCATTATGCTTATTTAAAGCTCAAAATTCCGGGACCATGTGGCGTCATCACAGTCAATGGAAATATGGAGCACTCTCTCCATACGGAGGAGGAAACTACGGCCTTAGCAGCCGATGTCCAAAATGGCCTATTCAAGCCGGACAGCCTATCGGTCGTTAAAACCGTGGACATAGCTAAACTTGTCTGACATACGCCTTAGTGCGGCAGCTCGGATGAACCTGAGCTAGACTAGCAGTTATGCTCCCACCGACTGCCCCATAAGGTGACTAAGTATTATACTACGATAAGATGGAGATCTACCCCGTGTTATATGAAGGGTTGGTTTTTGCCCAGCCACATACAAATGGATACCTTAATTCGGAAATACCATATACGCACCAGGGGCTAGTACCTAGCCCCACTTATGAAACTCCTATGGCTAAGTGAAAGCAATAACGAAGCATAATCCGATTGTCTGGTTCGCTCTGCATACACCTCCTACACGGACCAAGACGTTGGATAAAAGAGTATCTATGCATTTGACCGAGCACCCCACTACTATTCACATGGGGGCTGAAGCCGACCACTGGAAACTTTCAGAAATAAATAAACGGCCACAAAGGAGGTAAAAGTCGCTGACATTATAATAGCGCAAAATTTATATACAACGATTCATAAGCTCAAGACTTTACAACCGGATACAATTACTCAAAGATAATATCTTTTGAGCACTGGCCTTCTACAAGGTGGGCGCCTTCTATAACGTCCTCGAAGTATCCCTTCGGCTTGCGGTGCTCCTTGCCTTCGGGCAGGCCAGCAGTAGCTATATCATGCGCCTTCATCTTCGCTCAATGCACTTTTACACAGGGGAAGGCCATCCGAGCACCCTCTATGCAGGCCGAACGCTTCAACGCGTCGACCCGCAGACTCGCTTCAACGAGCCACTTCACCAATCCGAAGTAGCTACTTGGGACTGGATCAGCGGGCCATAGCCGGACTATCAAGTCCTTCATGGCCAAACCCGCCATATTGTGCAGCTCGAGCAACTCCTTCATCTAGTCGTTGAGGGGCACCTGATGTTTTGGCGCATAGAACTGTGACCAATACAACTTCTCTGTGTTGTTCCCCTCCTGGGCTCGGAAGTATTGGGCGGCGTCCGCACTGCTCCTCGGAAGATCAGCAAACACGCCTGGAGAACTCCATAACCATGTCAGCCCAAGGTACTTCCGCCCTCCGAAGATGCTCTGTAAGAGAAAAGTCTTACCAGATGCTATCTCTCATGCCTGCTTGATTTCTTCACAAACGTTGCACGACTCGCTTCGTGCATCCTGGGCAGCCTTAACTGCCATAGTGAGCTCGGATGCTTGTTTCGAAGGCTTCAACTCCAACACCTCGCAGTTGCGAATAGCATCTTTGAGTTCATCCTTGTCTTTAGACACCCGAGCCACGTGTTGTTGGCACGCAGCCTTTCCGGCCTCTAGATCGGCAACCGCTTTGTCAGCGATTGCCTTGCTCGCCTCGGCCTCCTTCTTGGCCCTCGCGAGTTCGCGATTGAGGGCCTCGAGCTCCGTGGTGCCAACTTTTTAATACATAATATCATAAAGAGTTTATACTCACACTCAATTAATCAGTCTTCTTGACATTTTCAAATCCGCATACCTTGTGTTTCATCTAAACGGTGGTTGAAGCGGTCGCGGTCCGCGTTGGCCAACAAAAGCTCTGATTTAGTTGGGCAACTTCTGCATCTCGTGCAGTTGCCACAACTAGTGATGCCTGTTCATATTCAAAAGCATACAATTCAGCTCTATAATATGCTATACTATGGATACTTCGTCTGATTCTGTTCAGATAACGGGCTACTGGTTATATATGTGAATATAAAACCAATAAAGTTCCATATAGAACATTACATTGCTTACCTCAAAGCCTGTTAGCAGGCTGTTGAAGGCTTCATTCAGTCCGCCTTTGACGGACTAAATCTTCTTCATCACCGCACCCATCACGATGCAGTGCTCCTCCACGACGGAAGCACTCTGTAGTGCTCCCTCTAGAGGGCCCGGCACCTCCGGATTGACCCCGGGTGCCATCGTATCCTACCCCGCCTTGGGGTTTTGGTCTTCGGACCCCGGAGCCGCGCTAGGCTTCGGATCAGTATTCAGCGGGGCCCCGGATTGTTTGGGCCCCCCATCTTCAGTTTCCATGGGCATTGTTTCCCCATGGTCAGCGACAGCCGAGGTGTTACCCTCGGTCGCCCTATCACTTGACCCGCCCCCATCTCCTTGAGCGGAAGACGCACGCTGGGAGGATAATTCGGTGTCCCCGCGGGCCACGGGCGATGGAGCTCGGACTGGCGAGTCACTTTCTGTCTCTCCAGACGGCAAAGAGTTCCCCTCCAATAAGGAGGCGTCAAGTTGTGCTCGGGGAAGGCTGTAGGTCAGCAAGTGAAAAATACTGAAAGGGCATTAGTGTGCTGAATAAACAGAGTGCAGCAATTGACATATCCGAACAACTTACATTTTAGTCGGGGGCTTCTCCCTGGGCTTCACCACAAAACTATGTTCGGACGATGAGTCCGAACAGGCGGGGAGGTTTAGCTCCCTTCGGGGTGCGGCCTTGCCTACGCCAGCAGGGGCCGCCCTCTTCTTCCCTCTTCCTTGCACAAGGGACTCTTCTTCTTCATCATCCTCCTCCTCTTCGGAGGAGAGGATGTTGATCTCCTCGGACTACGCGTCCGCAGGGCGGGGGCCGCACTCGGCCTCCTTGCTCTTATTTTGGACTTCTTGTCCCGCGCCTTGTACGGCGATGAGACCAGCATCGCCGTTAGTTGAGGCGTCTCCGGGTCTTCTGGCAAAGGCGCCGGACACTTAATCCAGATTGCCTTCTTCGTCCAGCCCTGTATATCACACAAAAACTCCAATTCCTATTATTTTTAAAATAAGAAGGGGATATATGTTCAGCATAATTTTTTGATTACCTCTTGTGCGGTAAACGTAGCGCTGTAGCATGCGTCCTCTGTTTCCTTTGGCCATGCCTTCTGGCTCTTGAAGAGATGCTTCTAGATCTCTTTGTGCGTGGAGTCGAAGAGATGCTTCAGGGGACGGTCTCCAGCCTGATCGAACTCCCACAAGGAGGAGCCCCAGTGTTGGCAGGGAAGAACGAGTTGGGCCAGCATTACCTGAACCACGGATGTGAGTTGGTAGCCCTTGGAGATCATACCGGACACATGGCCTTGGAGTGTCGTCACCTAAGTCTGAGACCCCCAGTTCGGACCCTTATCGGTCCAAGTGGTTAGCCTCTCCAGGGGTCCAGATCTGAAGGCAGGCGCCGCCACCCATTTGCTGTTGCAGGGCTCAGTGATGTAGAACCACTCCTACTGCCAAACCTTGTTCGTCTCCATGAACGACCCCTTTAGGCAGGTTGCATTCAGGGGCTTGCTTATCACAGCGGCCCCGCACTCTGCATGTTGCCCGTCTACCACCTTCGGCTTTAGGTTGAAGGTCTTAGGCGATATGCCAAAGTGTGGGGAATGCGAAGGAAAGCTTCACACACCACTATGAAAGTGGAGATGTGAAGAATCGAATTCGGTGCTAGATGATGGAAATCTAGCCCGTAGAAAAACAACAACCCCCGTACAAAGGGGTGAAGACGAAATCCTAGCCCCCTAACGAAGTGCGAGAGGAACACGACTCTCTCACCCGCCTCTGGGATGGGAACCACCTGGTCCTGGGCGGGGACTCGGTGCGCAATGTTGACAGGGAGATAGCCCACAATCCGAAGATCATCCATGGCCTTCTCAGTAACCGTGGAGGCCTCCCACTTGCCCTTGGTGCCGGATCCGGCCATTGCTGGGGAAGGAAGTGGTGACTGAGGAATGGAGAACTACGGGCGCAAGAGATGAGGATGTTGGGGCTAGGAATATTGGAGAGCTCGAGCTTGAGGAAAGCGTGGGGCTGATGGAAGGGATTGGTCTCCTTTAATAATGTCGTGAATACAGAATGTCTCCCGGGTCACAAACCTCGCCGGTTCCCAAAGCGGTCGTGCGTAATGCGCAGTTTGGAGGCTCATGTCACATTGATAAGGATCCCCTAATAAGCGGGCACGATCTCTGCATTGATAGGACGTGCCAAGGGGGGTTATGCCTCGAAAGACGAAACTTGGACCAAATAAAACAGTCTAGTATATTAGTGGGATCGACGTGACGCTTCACCAAAAAGTTGACATTATTCATTTTCTTTCAATGCCTTGTCTTCGAGGCTAAGGGTTGTACTAACCATGCAGAGCCAGACATAGTACACTTTTTACTGAAGATAATGCCTTGATATGTTCGGAAGAAGGAACCCACCTTGAAATGTTGAAGACAATACCGAAGCCGAACTCATCGTCATCGAAGACAGGTTCAGGGGCTACTAAGGGAGTCCTGGATCGAGGGGTCCTCATGTGGCCAGATAACTCGTGGTGGGCTGGACTGGTGGGCTGTAAAGATCATTGCTGAAGATCGTCTCTCGTATCTGGATACGACTCTTGTATGCGTATAATGGCAGGTTTTAGGTTCGGGTGTAATTTTTCCTTCCTCTGCAAGATGGTTATGTACAAACCCTAGGGCCCTCCGGTACATATATAAACTAGAGGGTTTAGTCCATTGAGGCTAAGGTAGAAGAGAAACAACAGAATCATAGGCTAGACTCCTAGGGTTTAGCCATTACGATCTCGAGGTAGATCAACTCTTGTAATCATATTCATCAAGATCAATCTAGCAGGAACTAGGGTATTACCTCGATCGAGAGGGCCTGAACCTGGGTAAACATCGTGTCCCCAGTCTCCTGTTACCATCGATCCTCAGACGCATAGTTTGGAACCCCCTACCCGAGATCCGCCGGTTTTGACAGCGACACCAGCCAAACATGGGAACGCTTTGCGTCCACGAAGAGCCACTTGCGCCGAATGTCATCCACCTTCTTCTTGGACTTGGAGATCATGTTGCCGGGGTGGACCGCGATGAAGATGAGGCTCTCGGAGCACTGGTCAGTGCCACCCAAAAGATAGAATAAGTGGCGGAACAACGCAATAGAGGGCATCACCCCGACGAATGCCTCGCAGTAGAAGGCAAAGACCGGCAGGAGAAAGGTGGAGATGGGGTGGAGATGAAGGGCGTGGATCTGGTAGTGACTGAGGATGGCGAGGAAGAAACTGGAGAAAGGGGGGACGAGCCCAGCAAAGATGTTTTGAAGGAAGAGGGGGTAGAAGGTCTCACCCAAAGATTCCAGCTTGGCGGAGCCGAACCGGACCACCGTCTCCCCAGCCTCATTGTGGCTGGACGCCAGCAGCGGGAGCATGGTAGTGAGGTCATTCTCCTTGGTTGTGGTGGAGAGGCTCAGGGCCAGCTCAGGATCGGGGGTCGGACCCGAGGGAGAGGCAGTGGGCTTTGCTTTCTTAGTGGCCATTAGCACCGAACTTGGGGGCAGGACTCAGCAGGTCTGGAAGCACTCACGACAAGAAGGGAAAGAGGGTCTGCAACAAGACGAAAGGAAGGCGATGAAGGTTTGGACAAAAGCGCCAACCTTTTTGTCATCCCGAGATGATTGCCGAGGCAGCGTGGGGAATTGGAGACGCCCACGTCCAATCCAGGCGCCACGCGTCAATCAGGCCCGCAGGCGGTTAGGGCCCGCGACACTTCGCCCTTGCTCCTTTGGCTTCGCCTCGAAGCCAAGTCCGAGCGTGCCTTGGGCCCGGGGGCTACTATCGGCGTTCTGGGAACCAGGATACCTAGGCATGCCTGCCTCTGGCCCACCACGTGGATCTTTCACCGGCCTGGTATGGCCCATCTTCAGCATCGACAATCAAGACTTTCGTGAGGGGCCAAGCCTCACGAGGCGGACGACACCAAGACCTCCGGAAGGAGCAGTCCCACTAGGCTGGCTCCCGAGGAGCAGAGATCTCTATGCAAGCCCCCACCCCGTGAGGTTTGGATGACGCAAGCCATTAAGATCAAGGCCACGCAGGCGCCAGCGGGCGCATGACAGCAAGTTTCCTCATTGGTGCTAAAGAGGCAAGCACATGCGCGGAGTCCCGAGGAACCAGCCAAAATTTTCCATATCTGCAACAAGACCAGGATCGCCAGAATGGCAGGACGGAGGTCATCACGGAGCCCACCGTGGCGTTAGGATCAGAAGCTTCGCAGGCGCAGACCACCTTTCGTCAGGATAAGATGTACTAGTTGTCTCCCTTCAAATTTGGCCGTTGTGGATCCCTTCCTGCCTACATTTTGGGGGAAGAGGACCAAGGCCTCTATAAATACAGCTTAGTCACCACCATAGGGGGGACGGATCATTCAGACCTCCCTCACCCTCACACCCAAGAACACACCTCCTGAGGTTGTTCAACCACTGTACTAGTTCTTCCTCAGCCCACCTTGAGGCAATCCACCACATTGCAGGAGTAGGGCCACTCACCGCTAGATGGCTGGAACCTAGGTAAACTACCCTCTGTCACTTTCCTTCTTGTTCATCGAGCTAGGTCATAGAGAAAACAAGTAGGCAGATAGGGGAAGTTGAGTTTTTCGCACGCACCCCAGTGTTTGAACTTGACAAGGGTTTTGCGGAGCCCTGAATCCAACATCGTCGGAGTCTCTCTTCTTCCGATCGGTTTGCCATCGCCTCACAGTCTCCATGGCAGATGATCATCGAGTTCGTGCTGAGCGACGGGCTGTCCTTGCCGCCCGCGTGGCCCAGACTGCACCTCCAGGCGACGGCATCCCCAGTCGTTCTCCATCACCGGCGGCAGATGCTCCCACCGGCCCCGCTGCCCACGAGCAGCAAGATTCTTCGCTCCCGCTCTCCGCGCGGCACGACGGTCGCACTGCAACCCCATCACTTACTCCTGCGGCTGCTTCGTCCTCCCACGCCCCTCGTGGACCGACGAACTCACAGGCCGCGTTGCTCATGGTGTGTGAGCTCCTGCGCTACCGCCCGGCCGACGACCTCTATGAGGACTTGTTGGTCCGCATCGTTGAGCTCGTCAGCACCGCGGGAGAAGCTCCTGGATTGTCCCGCTCATTGCCTCCTCCACCACCTCAAGCGGATGACGTGGCCCACAGCGCACCTCCCCCTCTTCTCTGACAAGACGTCCTCCCCGAGTCAAGGCGTGAGGCTCCCCAGCGCGACCAGCCCCGTAGGGCGCCCGCGTGCGATGAAGAAAGCTGCCAGGTGGTGCAGCAGCCCCAAGGCGAGGCGCGTGCGCTCCCGGTGCCGCCTCGTCAAGGTCGCGCGCCACTCCTCGCAGTGGCACGTGAACACCCTGATCAGGGTCCACACCTGCGGCGGGTACCCGGAGGCGTGGCAGGCTACCAGATGTTGATCCCGGAGTTGTGTCGCGCGTTTGACCCGGCAAGTTGAAGACAGGCCTGCCCCCATGCTATGATGGAACACCCTACCCCACTGAGTTCCTGCAGCTCTACGAGCTGAGCATCGAGACAGCTAGTGGCGAGGATAATATTATGGACAATTGGTTCCCCATTGCTCTCAAGGACGGTACACGTTCGTGGCTCATGAACCTCCTGGCATAGTTGATTTCCTCCTGGGAGGAGCTGCGCGAACGGTTCATCTCCAAATTTGAACGGACTCTTGATCGCGCTCCTGCGGTAGGCGACCTGTGGCGTATCAAGCAGCAGCTATGAGAAACTTTGCGCAAGTACATCCGGTGTTTTACCAACATTCGCATCAAGATTCCCAAGGTGTCAGATGAGGTCATCATCTCCGCATTCACTGGCGGCGTCCGGGACGTTAGGATGAAGGACGATCTCGCCATTTACGAGGACCAGTGCTCGGCTCTGGAGATGTTCAACATGACAGTCAAGCGTGCAAGGGCGGAAGAGGGTCGCCTCTCGCTCGTCGAGCTCCCCGAGGCTGATCCAGAAGACAAGAAGGCCAAGACCAAGGAAGCCAAGCTCAAGGTACCAGCCGTGCTCGCGGCTGAGCCAGAGATGTAGCGCGGGTGCGACTACCCCGAGTCTTCCAAAGGCAGCCGCCCATTCTGCGTCTTCTAGAACATGCACAACCACAACACCAACGACTGCCAGGAGCTCAGGGCCATCCGTGACGGGCACCTCGGTCATCGCCCCGAGTGTGGCAACCGAGGCTACGGCCACGAAGGTGGTCCTGGTGGATGATGCTAGGAGAACCGTGAGTCTCGCCAAGGCTGGCGCGATCAGTCTCACGAGGACCGCTGGCATGGCCAGCCTAGTAAGGGCCCTTGGAGGGACCAGCCTCGCAAGGGTCCATGGAGGGACCATCCTCATGATGACCACCCTCAGGGTAACATTGGCCTTCCTCCGCCGATACCACCGCCAAGAAGGAATGACGAATGCCACTGAGATGATGGGGCTGGGGGCTTTCAAGAGCCTCGTGCCAACGCTTGTATCCTGGGTGGCGCTCAGGCCCCGACATCTCATTGCGTCTTCACGTAGTTTGCTCGTGAGGTGAACGCAGTCCTCCCCAAGCTCGAGGCAACGCGTCCGCTCAAGTGGTCCAAGTATGATGTCACCTTTGACTTGGCTGACGAGCGCAAGTGCGTGGCTGTGGCTGACACCCTCCCGCTGCTCTGCTCGCCTACCATCCGCAAGGTGCTCGTCACCAAGACACTCATAGATGGTGGCGCGAGACTCAACATTCTCTCCATCGAGACCTTCGACATGCCACAAGTGCCATATGACCAGTTTCAGCCTACCAGACCCTTCTCAGGAGTGACCGACGGCTCCACCACCCCGATAGGGCAGATCTACCTTCCTGTCACCTTCGGTGACCACAATAACTACCACACCGAGCTCATCGACTTCGACGTCACCCACATCCGTCTCCGATAAAATACCATCCTTGGGTATCTGGCCTTGGCCAAGTTGATGGGAGCGACCCACAACGGCTACAACGTCCTCAAGATGCCAGCAAGCGATGGCATCATCACAGTCACCTGCAATGAGAAGGATGCGATGTGCTCCCTCGAGCGCGCTTACCATGCTGTGGCAGTTGAGAACTCAGATGCCGAAGGCTTTGCCTACCCACCTGAGGCTGTCCTAAAGAAGAATAAGAAGTTGCTCACCCTGGGGCTTCACGAGGGCGGGATGCCCGACTGTCGTGCCTTTGGACCTGCGCCCACGGATGGGGCGCCTTCTCCTCTTGCATAGGAAGGCGCACCCGGTGCCCCTCTTAGGCTGGACTCGGGGGCTCTCCTCTGGAGGTCCTCTGACCTGGCCAACGTCACGAGGGAGGCACTCGGGCACCATGTGAAGGCATGTTTCAACGCGCGCTTCTGCAAAGAGAGCACAGGGCACGAGGCGCCAGGTGCTGAGGAGTTCATCACCAAGGCGATCAATGATCTTTAGGAAGCAAGGGCGATGCGAGGAGAGTGTCGCCCCGCACCACCGAGCACCGCTCCCTCTACCGATGAGGGCAGGAGGGCTGCACATCTGCGTCAACATCCCAGGGCTCAACAGAGCCGCGTCTTAGGAGCTCTTCTGGCCGTCCCATGTGGGCCAGTGCGAGTGTCCCCCTCACAGCTATGTTCGCATGCCTTTCGGCTTGCCGAACAGTGCTGCCCTGCACTAGTGCCGCATGCAGAGCATCCTAGCAGCTCACGAGGCCAGGCACCAGGAGATCCTGGCCGAGGAGGCACTAATCCTTCGTGAGACTCCTGGACCATAGGTGCCTCGTGAGACCCAGGAGCCAGGTGACTCATGAGGAGCAACTTTGGCAGCGCGCATCTTCAGCTACCCCAACACTTCTCCCGCAATGATGCCAGGTTACACTTCTCATTTTGATCAGTTTGGGGCACCCCTCGGGCTGCATAATCCCCAAGCCGTGTGGGTCCGTCCCTACGGTGTGTATCGTCTTTTCGTTTCGTGTAGTTTTGGGCTCCCCTCGGGCTGCATCATCCCCAGGCAGTGTGGGTCCGTTCCTACGGCATGTATCATTTTTGCATCTATCAGAGCTTGATTTACCCTTACCTTGAGCTGCTTCAAGATTATCGCCTGTTCACCTGGTGCCTCGACACCTTTCGCGGCTCTCACGTGTTACTGACCTGTCGGTTGCTCATTCCAAGGAATTGCTGGCACGGTGCCTATGCTCGGGTCCGTCCCTGTAGCGCCAGAAAACCTGAGAGACCGAGCTCTGACTTGCGGCCAGCCCCGGGCATGTCACCTCACTGGGTCCTCAGTGCCTTCACATTCTTGTGGAAAGATCAACGACAGCAAGGCAAGCGTTGTCGCGTGCTATGACCTCTTTCTAAGATTGATTCACAGGAACCTCTGGAGCCGGACTAGGGTGTCCTCGCCGGCCACTCCCCTCGATGCGACCTGCTTGCACGTTAAAGGGGGAGCTCCTGAGCATCGTGCCTCAGGGGATCCTACTGGCTCTCGAGCCCTCACCCCCTGGCCTTGACCACAGCATCGCGACCGTGCATACCAGGGGCGGCTGAGCCTCGCTCGATGGCCGAGACCCGAGGACGTACATAACCTACTTGAGCTAAGGGGGGAGAAACTTGCGCGAGCCCCTCCTGGGAACACTATCATAAGGGCACAACCAAGCGTCCTGCAAGGAATCCATTGCAAGATAAGTCACCCCCATGCGTTAATCAGAACAGCATGACCCGCTGTTTTTACCTTCGCAATCTTGCTCGGGCAAAGTCATTTTCCTTTTCGGCCTCCGGGAAGCCACTTGCATGCTAAAGGGGACCTCTTCAGCATCGCGTCTCAGGGGCTCTTACCAAACCTTGGGCCACTCACCTCCTGGCCTTGAACATGGCATCGCGACCTGGCATACCAGCGACGGCTGAAGCCTGTCTGGGGAGTGGGTCCTGTCGGCATAGAGCACCAAGCTATCACGAGAACGAAAAAGAGCACATTTCCCAAGCGAGACATGCAATCTCAGTACAAAGGGAGGAGCGATGACATTAGGGCAAAAGCATTACAACCTATTACATACCCCCACGGAGCTTAACATGATTCCACGCAGGGAAACAAAACAAGAAAGCTAGGAGAACCCAGGCCGAGAACGTCATCGACGACGCCGGGCGGATGCCCACGACCTGCTCCGGGCATGGAGAGAGCTTGGTGGCTCGGAGCTGTCATTGTCACCGGTCTCCGGAGAATTGCTGGACTCCGAGGACCCGCTGCTACACCTAGAGGAGCTGCTGACAAGGCCAAGGGCAAATTCGGCACCCGCGGCCGTGCCGCGAAGATCGCCCCTCCCATGGTAGCATTCTAGGCGCTGACCGTCCCCGCCAAAGACCTTAAAGAAAAGCGTGGAGGCTCCGTCATACTCGAAGTGGATGGCGGAGGCCCCTCCTGGACGAGAAGTCTGGGCAATCTCGCCCCATCCATGAGTCATGAAGATGTCGCCTAGGGGGACGACCTCGACCTCCGCCTCAGTAGCTTGACTGCAGCACCCGATGTGTTGTAGCCATAGGTCGGCAGGTCCCCTCGGCGACATCAGCTCGGCAAAGAACCTAGGGAGCCAAATCCATGAAATAGGTGGCATTGCCGCCCCAAGACGAACTCGAGGGGTGAGTTTTTGGCGTGCGTCCGCGCACGGGCCGGTCGCGCAGTTGCGGCCTGTCCTCTACGATCCCTGCCGGCAGGGGGCTGAGCACTGCCCTCCTGCCCTGAGCCTTGCTCATAGTCATCCAGAGGGATCAGGTAGCCATGCGGAGGCCGCTCCAACGAAGGATGCGTCACTTCAAGACCCCCGTCGGGGGCACAGGGGCGACCAAGCCTTTTCTTCGGCGGGAGTGGCTCGGGCTCCTCTCAGGGAGCCTTGCTCTTCTCCGCCATGGAGAACCTCCTTATCAGCACCATGGATGCTTCAGCGAAATGGCAAACAAGAAGGAGGAAGGAGGAACAAGCAGCAAGGAGATGGAGATGAGGAGATGGGGATCCACACCTCCTCATTTATAGCAAGAGGGAGGAAAACTGCCAGCCTCCACGATCGCATGTAATGATGATCTTTTTCTGCATGCAGTAGGCTCCAGTCAAGTCGAACCGTTGCCGAGGCAGCGCGGAGAAGCGGAGACGCCCATGTCCCATCCAGGCGCCACACATCAATCAGGTCCGTAGGCGGTTGGGGACCGCGGCGCTTCGCCCTTGCCCTTTGGCTTTGCCTCGAAGCCAAGTCCGAGCGCGCCTTGGGCCCGGGGTTACTATCGGCATTCTGGGAACCAGGGTACCCAGACTTGCCTGCCCGCGGCCCATGGCCCATGACGTGTGTGTCGCCCGAAGACCGACGCTCCAGAAGATTCCAGATGTTCTGGGTTTTCCCGTGTGTTTTATTTGTGCTTGCTTTATTTATTTTGCATTGCATCATGTCATCATGCCATCAAGTCTTTTAATTTTAAAACTCAACTAAATAAACCGTATGGATCCTCGATCCATTTAAATTGAGGGATACTCACTATGGTGACTTCTCTTTATAACATATAAAAGCCTCTCAATATTATTAGGGAGCTATATTAAATTATTCCATTTGTTTGGAATTAACCAAACACACTTGCAAATATTCCCCAGGCCTCTTTTGCTTCAAGTTTCACCAAACACAATTCTTATCTCTTTTATCGAGGCTCCTCCTAAAGTCTCAACATTTTTTGACACTTTCTAAGCCATGCCCTAATTCAAACCATTTGAATTAAATTCAAATGAGTTTAAATTTAACTCTTGCATTCATGCCTCTTCTATTTTTCGTTGACCGTGCTCATTTTTGTTAGTCCGAGAAAATTACCCGCTTGTCCAAATTCTTTTTGCAACCCTCCCCTTCTTTTCTTTCTTTTCTTTCTTTTGTTTTTTTAGATAGATAGAGAGAGAGGAGAGCTCTCTGACCTGTAGCCAGGCTGGCCCCTTTTGCCTCAAGGCCCAGCCGCGGCCTCTGTGGCTCCACCTCCAACCCTTACCCCGAGGCCCATCAGCAGCAGGCCCAGCCGCCCCTCTAAGACCTAACCCTAGCCCGCTCTGCCTCACCGCTATGCCTCACCGCTCGTCCCTCTCCCCCGCGCCGCACCTCTCCCTCCTCTCGCCGACCCCCTCCTGCTCGATCTTCCCCCGCGCCCCGATCCGCCCACGCGCCGAGTGCCTGGCTCGCCTCCTCCAGCGCCGCCCGCCACCGGCTCCAGGACCCCGCGCCGTCCCTCCATCGCCGCCGCCCGACCCAACCAGCGCGCCGGCACCGCCTCCGAGCACCGTCCGCTCGCCGCCCCGCGCGAGCTCGCCGAGGGGAGGAGCCCCTCGAGCAGCCTCGGCTAGGCAGGAGCGCTGCCGCCTCCCTGCCTCCTCTCCATGGCCTCGATCCGCCCTTCGGCCCCGACTCTGGCAAGCGCCGCCCCGTCGACTCGACGCCCTGCCTCCATGCTTCCTCTCCTCCGAGCGCCGCCCAGCTTCCGTGCGACTCCGACCTCGCCTCTGGCCTCGTTGCGGGCCCCCCTCCGCCTCGCCTCGCCGTCATCTGCACCAAGTCCGGCCGCGTGATGTCATCTCCAGCGCCATGCCTCACTTCTCCAGCCGGAGTTCCTGCTGCCGGCCGTCTCCATGGGCTCGAGGAGCCCCAAGTCGTGCCTCCGTTTTGTGTGTTTTGTTTTGTTGATGCCAAGCCACGGTTACCAGCTCTGTTCCCGGATACGCCAAGTTCGACCACACGGCTACAAACGACATGTACAACTACTCGCGCCGAAGACCCATGTACAACTACGTTGCCGAGACTGAGACCGGCAAGTCTCGTAAACTCCCGAACGACTACCGGATGCGCCAAGTACCTCTACATGTGACCCGGACGTCTACGGAAACGTGAACGGCTACTAAACGGGTATCACTACCATCGCCGAAGACCGCGTGTGCATCTCCGAACGTGAACGACTACTTCCACGACGTCCGAGAACGACTACTTCCTTTTGACAACGTGAACGACAACTTCGACGACGACCGCCTCAAGAACGTCTACTTCCTCTACACCGCTACGATTTCGAACTGCCCCGAAACGCATGCTTTGAAGGTATAACCGCCGAACCGATGACCCCATGGACGATTGCATGTTGTATGAGATGTTCACTTGTCGCCTCGAGTTCGAGTGCCCCTCGTTTGCCTTGTCGCCAACCCGTGAGAACCCGATAACGGGATCACCCCACCTATCTCTCGCTTGACACGCTCACGTCGACCCTTTCTTTTGCACCCATCGCTCAACGAGTTACCGGTACCGAAATGTTGTTGCGGCACCATTTTCGGTTATCGTCGCCGTGGCACCCCTTTCCACCACGGTGACAAATGCTTCATATCTCTTATGTCAACCTTTAACTAAAATTTGCATAAACTTGAGAATATCATCCGCATAATGATAACAACATTAAAAATGTTTAAATTGTTGTTTGATTAAAAATTGCTAAACATGCACATGGGGATTTTCCGGAATTGTTGTTGTTATTTTCGGCCTCATTTAAAATGCCTAGATAGCTAGTTTACACTTGCTTGACCTCTTGTCATGTTAACAAACATTTGACCTTGTCTTGTAAATAAACGAGAGTCAACTAAATAAATGATGTGGTGTTTTGTCATTATGCAACTCATTGCATATTCGGCTCCACTTAACTTGTAGTACTTGTTTGTGCACTTTGCCATGCCATGCATTTTAAACCGGGCATGCATCATACTTGTTTGTGCATCATGCCATGGTTATGATATGTGTGTTTACCAGGTTGTTTGCTTCTTTCCGGTTTGCTTCCCTCGTTAGCTTCGGGTTCGTTCCGGTGTTGTGAGGATTTGTTTGACTACTTCTTGGACTTATTCTTCTTCCTTGCGGAATCCCAGGCAAGATGACCTAACCAAGATATCACTACTATCTTTGCCTAGGCTAGATGTCTCGCTCCTTAGATATTGCCTCGATGCCTATGTCTGTTTGTCAGCCTCCTATTGTTGCCATGAAACTCTCTAACCACCCAACCTAACAAACCTTTGATTGGCTAAGCAAGCATCGCTCAGCCCCTCTTATAGCATTGTTAGTTGCAGGATAAGATTTTGAAGATTTGTGCTTCATGATGAAGTTATTGTTGGGATATCACATTGTATAATCTGTTAAAATAAATCATCTATATATTTGGCAATGGGTGGAAGGCTAAGCCTTTGCTTGGTGTTTTGTTCCACTCATGCCTCCCTAGGAACCATTTAAACCGGTGTTATGTTCCTTGATTTTGCGTCCCTAACACGGTTGGGGTTTATGGGCCTCCCTTGATAACCCGCTTAGCGCTAAAGCTTTTCCAGTAGGGCCCAACATTGGTTTTACATTTGCCTAATAACTAAAACTTGCATAAGGGCGTTGCAAACCCGAGTTCTTAATCAACAACCCGGGCCAGTGCTCCACATGAGTGTTGGTCGAAACTGGGGAGTCTGCGGGGTCACCTCGAGGAAACTCAAGGGCTGGTAAAATACTGTAGAACCGCCCATCCGGTCGTGGCCTGAGAAGAGATACGCGCGGCTACTATCAGGGTGTCGGCACGCCGGGAGGTCTTGCCGGATTAGTTTTACCTATGTCGGAATATCTTGAGCACGGGATTCCGAGAATACTCGGGTCTTCCCACCTTGGAGTTGCGACTCCGCAGATCGTGAGCTTGTGATGGGCTAAGTTGGGACACCCCTGCAGGATTTGATCTTTCGAAAGTCGTGCCCGCGGTTATGTGGCAGATGGGAATTTGTTAATATCCGGTTGTAGAAAACTTGACACTATGTTCATAATACACTACCAGCATGAGTAACCGTGACTGTCGTTTTCCGAAGGGGTTCGGGAAGTGAACACGGTGGGGTTTTGTGTGACGTGCTTAGATAGGATCACTTCGTGATCACTTTGTTGATCGTTGGCACTTCTCTTCTCGCTCTAAACACGTAAGCTAGTGCTAGTGCAGCTGCAACCTTGTTCTTCAGCCTTTACCACACCCAAGGCTTTGATAGTTTTGCTACCCGAGTACGGGATTGCTGAGTCCTCCGTGGCTCACAGATTCTACACAACACCAGATGCAGGTACCGTTGAGAACTACACGGCTGGTGGTTCAGATCTGTATTGGGAGTTCGACGAAGAACGTGGGCGATACTACGTGTCTTATCCTGAGGATCAGTAGGGCTCTTACTAGGATGATCGGGACCTTGTGTTGCTTTAATTTATGGTATCTTTCATTTGGATCTTCGTCCGTAGTCGGACTCTGATATTATTTGGATGATAAATGTTTATGTAATGCATTGTGTGATGTGGCGAGTGTAAGCCAACTACTCTTTTGCAATTTCATCCCTCTTTTACATGAGTCGTGCAAAGATACCATACTTGAGATCATTCTAGTATGAGATTATGCCTTTAAGTCGTGCCTTGACACGTAGGAGGTATAGTCTCATACAGGGCATTACAGCGTGGCTCCATCATCGGCCTGGTATGGCCCATCTTCAGCATCGACAAGATAAGACTGAAAATGTGTTATATCGACTAGAGGGGGGTGAATAGGCGATTTTTATGAATTCATCACTGAGGAAATACTAGCTGAGGAATTTCCTAAGCAACGAACTATTTAGCAGCAGAATAGATACTAAAGTGCATGCATAAAAAAACAATAGCATGGTCATCATGATGAAATTAAAGCAAGCACAAAGTACAAGTAGCGTGTAAATAGGACAAGCGGGCTGAAGACAAAGGACTGAAGAAATTGGGTTGAGGAAATTGAGAAAGTCTTCAGTCAAAGTCTTCAAACAGTATGGATCAATTTCAGCAACAAATGAAAGAGTAAATGGAAGGGTTGAGGAAATAGAACCAGTAAGCTTGGTGAAGACAATGATTTGTTGAACCAGTTCCAACTGTTGTGACAGTTGTACATCTGGTTGGGGCGGCTAGGTATTTAAACCTGAGGACACACAATCCCGGACACCCAGTCCTAGACACACAGTCCAAGACACCAAGTCCTCACCGTATTCCCCTTGAGCTAAGGTCACTCAGACCTTGCCCAATCACTCGTGGTAAATCTTCACAGGTGACTTCCAAACCTTCACAGACTTGGTCACTCGACGATCCACAATTCCTCTTGGATGCTCTAGACCATTGACGCCTAACCGTCTGGAAGATCACAATCTTCAAAGGTAACAACCATTCGTTCCACACATGAACACTCTCTTTAGTGATTCTCAATCACTTTGGGGTTTTAGGTGTTGGGTTTTCGGTTTTTCCTTACTTGATGATTTTCGCTCAAAGTCCTCGGAGGATGGGTTGCTCTAATGACAAGTGACCATTTCTCTCGGAGCAGCCAACCAACTAGTGGTTGTAGGGGGCAACTATTTATAGCCTAGGGAGCAGCCCAACATGATAAGACATAAATTTCCTTAAATGATATGACCGTTAGGTGGATAGGATATTTGGGATAGCTGGCGCATAGCACAGCAACGGTCAGAAATTTAGCTCTCAAATTCCTCAGGGCTATCATGTTCCTCACTTGTAGGCAATCCGCACTGGCGAATTCCTAACTCCTCAGTCAGAAAAAATTCCTCAGAGACCAGAAGAACTTCGTCTTTGTCGGTGAAGAAATTGACTGAACTGTATGAGATTTCCAATGGCTTCCCTCGAAGGGATTGATAGTGTGGGCTTTGAGATGAGCATCACATGGAAATATGTTTCCTTAGTTTTACCTCGAGCCCCTTTAGCAATGCAGTGTTTCCTATGACTCAAGAAAGAGAAAATGAAACTACGAAAACAGAAGTCTTCACGCTTCATAATCCTCTCATGAATATCCAAGTCTTCAAGGTCACACCAATTTTCTCACTTTCAAAGTCTTCAAGAAAACCAAAGTCTTCAACTGAAAACATACATTTTTAGGGTCGACTTTCTTCGTAAATATCAAACTCCTCAGAGACTTATAAGACCTATGTACACTCATAAACACATTAGTCCCTTAACCTGTAAGTCTTCAATACACCAAAATCACTGAGGGGCACTAGATGCACTTACAATCTCCCCCTTTTTGGTGATTGATGCCACATAGGTTAAGTTTTCAACGGGGATAAACATATGAAGTGTAACAACTGATATTGAGTAATTTGATTACAAGATATAGAAGAACTCCCCCTAAAGATGTGCACTTTCGAGGATTTTGCTTGAGTTACCAAATGAACATTGTAGAGTAGTATCATGGAGATATCCCCTTATATCTTGTAATTCATACACGCATTTAACATATGATATGAAGAATTTGAAATGCATGATGATATATGGTGTCTAACAAAATTCAGCGTGAGTCCATTAAAGTACTGAGGAAATAGTCATGCAGAGAGCAGTTCAAAAAGTGTCAGACCACCATCGAACTTAAGTTTACAACTCATCAGAGCAAACACGTCAGAAGAACGAGAGTTATAACTTAGCAAAAATATAGCCAATAATAGAGACCCGCTTGAAGACTAACCCAAATTTCTCCCCCTTGGTCATCAAATGACCAAAAGGAACGAAAAATGAAGACTAACGCCCCTGAAAAGTATCATCATGATGTTGATGGAGGAGCGCCAGTGTTGTTGGGGTCGTCCGTTGATGTAGGGCCTTCCGTAGTGCCATCCAAATCTTCATCTTCATCTTCATCCATTGCGCGCGATGAAGAAAATGAACTTGTGACCAGTTGAGGAACTTTGACCTTCCTGAATGTCTTCGTAGGTGGCTGAGACCAGTCAAAGTCCTGTTGGAATTCCATCTCCTTGAGTTCTTCAGCATTGAAGTGATGTGAAAGAATAGCCCAAGTGCGATCGAAGACTTCATGCGCATAGTAGTGATTCTTCTTCATGGTGTTCTATGTGACAGTCATGTTCTCAAGAATTGCAGCAAACTGGCGCTTGACCCAATTGTGATTTCGATCAACTTTTTGATGAAGACTTAGAAGAAGCTCACGATCAGTCATCACTCGCAGAACAGTTGCTTGAGAAAATTGCTTTGAAGCATTTGCGACAGTGTCTTTGGTTGCAGAATCATCATTGGTAGAGTAAGATGCAACTTTGCGAATTTGCGCATCTAAAGGATGAGTACCTTCATCAATGAGAGCAGCTTTGCCCTTTCCATCAACTGAGGAAATGGTCCGTTTGAGGACTTCAACCGGAGGCAAATAGCTGAGGTGATTAAGAAAGTCAGCCTTGTATGCAATTGAAGACCTTGTTCTGATGAATCTCATAATCCAGGGAGCGTAAGGCTTCAACTCAAAAGGTGACAGTGCAACATTCGCCAAAGTCCTCATGAAAAAATCATGATAGTTGCTGGGAATCCCATGCATGATATTGAACAGTAGGTTCTTCATGATGCCAACAATGTCTTCTTCTTCAGAGTTGTGGTCCTTGATTGGACTGAGGGTTTTGGTGAGAATGTGGTATATGGTCCTTGGCACATAAAGCAAATCCTTCACTAGGAAGGTTGTTCTTGGAGGGTGGCCAGCTTTTAAAGGCTTCATCGGCACTTGCATCAGATGATTTGGAAGTTTAGGTTCCTAATACATCAATATTGCACCTTCAGCAGGAGGGTGAATAGGGACGGCATGAAGCAGTTGAGATGCTGGAGCTTTATAGTGAGTGTTGTTAGTCATCCAGTCAAGCACCCATGTATTCATGTCATCAGTACTACCAGTCAGGTGCAAGGTTGCATAGAATTGAAGAATTAGTTCTTCATTCCTATCACAGATGTCAGAACATAAGCTCAGAAGCCCAGCTTCATTCAGCAAATTCAGCATTGGCTCAAAGCAAGGGATGGACTCCATGTCAACATGAGGAATTTGACGATGCTCAAATACCTTATCCTTGTCGAGAAGCAGTGAAGAATAGAAGTTCATCTGAGTGGCAGTCTAGAATCGCTTGCGATGAAGTCTTGCTGAGTCATAAGGGTTGAATTCAGTGAAGAATACATGTTCAACGAAGAAATCATCAGCCTTGAAATTTTGCTTTGTAGCATGAGGGTTCTTCTGCTTGGGCTGAAGATTTGAAGATGATGATTTTGCAGCCTCTTGAGTTATAACGTCTGGAGTTGCCGCCTGAGGAATTTGAGCTTCTGGTTCTTCAGCAGCTACTGGATGTTCTATTTCTCCAGCTGATGCAACTTGAGCTTGTTTAGGAAAGGACAGAAGTGGAATATGAAGTTCTTGAGAGCCCGTGTGAATTTCTTTAGTTTGATCAGGGGACTGAGGAACTTGCTGCAGTGGTGTGGTCAATGGGGAATTTGGATGAGTCTTCTCCCAATAATCATCATTGAGTACGGGTGTTGTAGACCCAATGTCCACTTATTTACCTTCTACCATTTCCTCAACGCTGGCCTCTTCAGCAGTGAACTGAGGCGTGGGCGATGATACCAGAGGGGTTGAAGGGATTGCTTTTGCTTCAATTTCTTCATCCAACTGCTCTGAAGAAGTTGCAGAAGGATTTTCTTCATCCAATCTCATAATCCTCACCAAAGGGAACAATCTCCTTTGATGGCACAATTGAAATCGGGACAGCATCAATGGGATTAGTGATGGAGCTTGACAAAGTCCTCACTTTCTTGGGAGCTGAGGATTCTGCACTTGATGATGCTTTCCTTTTTTCATAGTTGCCTTCTCTGCAGCCTTTGTCTTCTTCACTTCTGATGCAGATGGAAGTTTGATAGTCTTCATAGGTGAAGACTTTGCAGGAGGTGGAGATGACTTTGGTTCAGTTTCTTCAGGCACTGCTTCAGGTTCTTCAGCAGCCCTGGGTTGTTCTTCAGGCGCAACGTTGGAAGTTGCCTTGGCAGTTTCTTTAGCGGCTGGAATTTCTTCATCAGCCCTGACACGTTCAGTTTCTTCAGTAGTGACATTATCAGTTGCGCTTTTAGTTTCCTCATCAAGATGAATTGCTTCTTGTGAGGAACTTTCACCACCAAGTTTGAGTGACTTGGAGAGCTCGACAAATCTGACTTTAGCTCCTAGGCAATCAGCACGGTATCTGTCAAATTCATCACTGAGGTTTTGGTCTCAGATTGCAGCTTCACAAGATCCTCAGGAGTCATGTTCACTATGTTTTTCTTCAGAAGTTGCTCCTTCTTGTACTAATCTTTCTTAGCCTTTGTTGCTTGTTCAAACTTCCACTTTTCTTCAACAATGAAAGCAACCAGCATGTGACTTTCACCAGGAGTGTGATTCATGTCAGGGAGAGGGGTATTGGGATACTTATGCGAAAGATCAATGTAATCGTGGATCTTCTTAGGATCCAGCATGAGAGGCGCATAACTGCCCTTGGGTCTAGCGGCCTTCATCTGTCTATCCCTAATGATTTCAGCAAGTTCTTCATCATCAGCTTCATCGTTATCAGATAGAACTTGAAAGGCCACTTTCTTCTGAGGACTTGGCCTCTTTCCACGGCCAGCAGTGGTCTTCACTTTCAACAAGGCCGGACTAGGTGAAGATTATGGTGGAGTTGATGAACTAGCAGAGGCTCCTGAAGCGATTTAGAACCCTGCAGTCCATTGACATGTTGCAAGATGCAAAGGAGTTGAGGAATTTGCAGCAGCAGCTGAAGATTTTGCAGCAATAGAGGGAATTGAGGCGGACCTTGAGGAAGTTGCCTGAGGAATGTGTCTGGAAGGCTTTGAGGAACTTTGCCTTGAGGGCATTGCTGTTGAGGAATTTGGCTTGACGGCCAATTTCTTCAGCATGGCCTTCTTGGGCTTGCTGGCAGAGGCCTCAGCAGCAGAGGCAGCAATAGCAAAGTCTTCATTGAATTTCTTCACTGCTTCTCTGGCTGCCCGTTGAAGCTTTGCTTGACGCTTGGCCCATTCCTTCAGAAATTCCTCACCACGCCTGACGCTTGAGGGATCTCCAACTCGGCTAGGTGCCAAAGGAGGTCTTGTGCAAGGACGGTTTACCATGAATTTCTTCATGTACTTTGGAGTAACATAACAGTATTCCCTTCATTCCTTTGCCCATCTTCTCTCAATCCTTTGAATGCGCACTTTGCACTGATTTCTGTTTTCTTTGCCATGAGTTTCCTCGTGTGGTGTGCAATATTGATCATAGATGTCTTCAGGATTTCAAACGCAGTGTTTGTCTTAGGTCTCTTTCCTCCCTTCTATGGTCTCTAGCCTTCAACCATTTTCCTCACTTGAGGATTTTGAACAATTGAGGTTTATGAGGAAGTATGTAACTTTTCTTCGAGGAATGCTGCAAATGAGTTAAGTTGATGAGAACATAGAGATTCAGCAGTAGACATTTGTGCCTGTGAACAGAGTATAGGTGCGAACAATTTGGAGAGGTCATATATGTTCTCGGAAATTTTTCAAAAGTATCAAGTTTGAGGAATTTGACCATGGGAGTCTTGAAGACTTTCACTAAGCATTCTTGCCTTTTGGTTCCAGAGTTGTATAGATCAGAAATCCAGAAAATTGAGGAATCATGAAGAAAAACACAACTTAGAGAAGCAAATCAAGAACAGATAGATTTAGGTGTTTAGATTGTGGGGAGTTGAAGAATAAACACTTTTTGAAGAAATTGTGAAAATCATGAGTTTCAAAGAAGGGTAGCAAAATTAGATTTTAATTACCCTTGGTGAAGAACACGACGAACTGGATGAACTTTGGTGAAGCTCGTCGGTTCGGATCTCCTGTGCCCTAACTTGGTAGAATGACATAGATACGGTGAAGGCGGAGTGAAGATTTCCGCGGCCGGCGCAAGTAAGACAATGAGGAGGTCGAGGCAGCGAAGCTCTTCCTCACAGGCATCGATGGAGTGTAGCGGCGGCGCTAGGTCTGAGAGCTTGAGCGGGATGGAGGTCAAGCGAAGTAAACGAGGTACGGTGAAAGGGGAGGGATATTTATAGCCACTGTGAAAAACCGCTCATCTAAAGAAATTGGACGAGCGTGCCCCTGCCCTTTGCTATCCTAGCAACATGTGTCACCAACGTTCTAAGGAGTAAAGATAGTGGAGATCGTGGGAGAGTTGTTTAATCCATCGTGGGATGCGGAACGGTTTGAGCGGCAAAAGCCAAAAATTTTGGATTAGAAAATGTTAACGTTGCGTTCACAAATTCTTCAGCTATCAAGGACACATTGAAGATTTTGAACAAGTTTCAAATAGAACGCATATGAAGAAATTGTGAATAGACTGGATTGAGTTAAGCATAGAGGGGGAAGGGTCCGATCACATTAACTTAGAGGAAAAATCAACTTGAAGAATGAGCAATAAGTGAATGTTGTATAGGACATAAATAATATATATATATATATATATATATATATATATATATATATATATATATATATATATATATATATATATATATATATATATATATATAGGGTGGGACTATTTAGAAACTCCCCTCTAGAGTTCCTACATAAGCTTATTTAGGAACCACTGCCTCCTAACCTGTTTCTTTTCCCGAAGGGAGCGAGCGAGGGAGCGAGCAACGCGGTAGCGACGCGAGGGAGAGAGCGAGCTTGGGGCTGCAAGGCATTTGCATCATTCCGATAAACGGTTCAAAATTATGATAAAAAATAGTGCGAAAAAACGGTGCCAGAAAAGGTCCGCTTGGCAGTTATCTAGTATATGACGCACAATTAGCTTATCTATTTTTGAGTAGTTAGGAACGGTTCCTAAATAGCTTACCTAGGAATGGCAGTTAACTGGGCAAGTTGTGGAAGTTAACTTGAATACTTAACTACCATGCGCCCTCGAGCAGTTAGCGTGACCTTGGCAAAAAAAAGGACGAAAGAAAAAAGTTGATATCTTCTATCAAGCAGTTCACTAGTTCTTAACTGCCGTAGTCCCGACAGTTAGCTATTTCAGGCCCTGCAGTTGGAATGACCCAGGGAAAATAAAATAAAAATAAAAAAATTAGTAACTTCTGTCCTCCAGTTAACTTGTTGTTAACTGCCGCAATCCCCGACATTTAGCTATTTCAATACCGATAGTTAGCTTGATCTGGGAAACCAGGAAAAAAAGTGTCTTAAGTCACGGCAGTTAGCTTGGACGTCATACGTCAGTTAGCTATTCCGGCCGGGCAGTTAGCATGTACTGTAGTAGTTCGAAAAAAATTGACAATATAACAAAGTTTTGTATACTGTTAGTCTAATTTTTATTGCATATGGCAGTTAAGTGTGTGAGTTGTGGAAGTTAACTTGAACACTTAACTGCCATGCACCCTCGAGCAGTTAGGGTGACCTTGGCAAACAAAAGAACGAAAGAAAAAAGTTAATATCTTCAGTCAAGCAGTTCACTAGTTCTTAACTGCCGCAGTCCCGGCAGTTAGCTATTTCAGGCCCTACGGTTGGAATGACCAAGGGAAAATAATAAAAAAAGAAAATAATTAGTACCTTCACTCCTGCAATTAACTTGTTGTTAACTGTCGCAATCCCCGACAGTTAGCTATTTCAATACCGACAGTTAGCTTGATCTGGGAAAACTAGGGGAAAAAGTGTCTTAAGTCATGACAGTTAGCTTTGTCGTCATACGTCAGTTAGCTATTCTGGTCGGGTAGTCAGCATGTACTGTAGCAGTTCGGAAAAAAATGACAAAAATATCTTTAGTTTTTTAAAAGTACTCTTAAACCGTGGCGAATATGAAAACGAGTTCTATATACCAAAGTTTGGCATAATCCATGTCTTTCCAATGGTGTACGATACGCATCATTCCGACAAATGGTTTGAAAAATTCGTTCACAAAAACACTGAAAATGTGTTTGAAGAATTTCTAGTTTTTTGAATTTTGTTTAAAAACTGTAAGGATTTTGCGAAAACGATAAACATACAGAAGTTCCGTATATTCAGTAGCTATCCAACGGTGTGTCATTTGCATCATTCTGATAAACGCTTCAAAATTACAAAAAAAATATTGCGAAAAAATGGTGCCAGAAAAAGTCCGCCCGGCAGTTAACTAGTATATGACGCACAGTTAGCTTATTTGTTTTCGAGCAATTTGGAACGGTTCCTGGATAGCTTAATTAGGAATGGGTTGGAGAATAGCTGGGATGTATATATATATATAGGTAAAACTGTGTCTACAATAGCTTGCCACAGAAGTAGTTAAGGCTCGCTAAGTTTTTTAACGGTGTAAATATTATGATTTTTTTTTTGAAATAAATAGTGGAGCACCACTATAATGTAACAAGATGATCCAACGGTGTGATTGTGAAAATATGCATTTATGTGTCCTCGGCAAAAAAAATAATCATTTCAGCTAATTGTGACATATATAGGTATGTTGCTTCAATATTTCTGTCAGGATTTTATGTACTGAACTACTTTTTTTTGTCCACGACACATACAATCATAATTTGTCAATCCCTCCATTGGATCTTGTTATATTATAGATATGTTGCTTCAATATTTCTGTCAGGATTTTTAGAGACTTTTACACCGTCGAAAACCTTAACTAGTTCTGTGGCAAGCTATTGTAGAAAATCCTACTCATATATATATATATATATATATATATATATATATATATATATATATGGTGGGTCTATTCTCATAACACCCCTTAAGACCTTATTCTCATAACAAAAACCTTATTCTCATAACACCCCCATTTAAATAGGTTTCTAGCGCGGAGCGCCCCGAGGACAGCAACCACTGCCCCGCCTCCTACTCCCGCGCTGCCGCCCCGCCTCCTTCCCCCAGCATCGTCGTGCCGGCTCCTACCCTGATGCAGTGCGGTTTTCTTGTGCAGTTCGGAAGCGCAAAAAAACGCTCGCTGCCATTATTCGTCGGTCACACCGTTTTCAAAACTGCTCTTAAACCGTGCGGAATATCGAAAAGTGTTCAACATGGCAAAGTTGTGTCTACTCCATGGCTTTTCAACGGTATATTACACGCATAATTTCGATAAACGGTTAAAAAACTAGAGCAAGAAAGGTACCGAAAAAACAACACGTACAGTTTTTTCAAACATGCAGTTCACCGTTTTCAAAACTGCTCTTAAATCGTGTGGAATCTTGAAAAGTGTTCAACATGGCGAAGTTGCGTCTACTCCATAGCTTTTCAACGGTATATTACACGCATAATTCCGATAAACGGTTAAAAAACTAGAGCAAAAAAGGTATCGAAAAAACAACACGTACAGTTTTTTCAAACATGCAGTTCACTGGTCTCTGTGTTGCAGTAACATGCAGTTCGGAAGCGCAAAAAAACGCGTCGATTTGGGTGTCGCGAAAAACAGAGTTTCCGCTTTTTTGTAATTTCAAAACTGCTCTTAAACTGTAATGAATTAGAGGGGGTGTTCTACATGAAAAAGTAGCGTCTCGACGATCTCTTTCCAACGGTGTATCATTTGGATCATTTCGACCAATGTTTTGTAAAAATTTCACGAAAAACGGCCACTGCCCTTCGTAGTCAGCCGCACGATTTTCAAATTTAACTAAAAACCGTAAGGAATCTCAAAAACATTTCAACATATGAAAGTTGCGCCTCGTTCGTAGCTTTCCAACGGTATATTACACGCCTTGTTTCGACAAACGGTTAGAAAACAGGAGTGAAAACAGTACCGAAAATTTGAAAAAAAATTGAAAAACACAATTCTGCGATTTAGTAAATTCAAAACTGCTCTTAAACCATAGCGAATTAGAAAAAATAATAGATATGAAAAAGACCCGCGCCGATGATACCTTTCCAACGGTGTATCATATGTTTCATTCCGACAAGCGGTTTAGAAAAAAACGCAAAAAAACGCTCGCTGTCATTCGTTGTGAGCCGCACGATTTTCGAAACTGCTCTTAAACTATGATGAATTTTGAAAAGTGTTCAACATGGCGAAGTTGCGTCTAGTCCATAGCTTTTTAACGGTATATTACATGCATAATTCCGATAAACAGTTAGAAAACTAGAGCAAAAAAGGTACCAAAAAACAACACGTACAGTTTTTTCAAACATGAGGTTCTGTTGCAGTATCTGTGCAGTGCGCATAGCTTTCCAATGCAGTAAAACAAAGCAGTTCGGAAGTGTTATGAGAATATTATTCTCATAATGTTATGAGAATATATATATAGGGTGGGTCTATTCACATAACACCCCTTAAGACCTTATAATCATAACAAAGGCCTTATTCTCATAACACCCCCACTTAAACAGGTTTCTAGCACAGAGCGCCCGACAGCGTCCCCCTCCCCTCCCCGCCTCCTTGCGCGACGCGCCGCAGTGTCGCCTCCCTCCTCCGCCTTCTTGCGCGGAGCGCCGCAGTGTCGCCTCCCCTCCACCTCCTGCCCTATCGGGCCGCGCCGCCCCACCCCACCCGGATTCTTACCCCACCGGCGCCGCCCACCAGCATCCGGCTTCTTCTACCGCCGGTGCCCTACACCAGTCGTCTCCATCCCCACCTTCTTCCACTTCAAGGCGATAGATCCGTGCGCGCAAAACGTACCCCTGCGCGACGAGGACCCTGTCCATGGCGGCGTGCAAGGAGCTGTATCTCGAAGGGGCGGCGGCCGTCCATGGTGAGGCGATGCGGGGTCGTGCTCCTCCTCGAGATCAGCCTGGCCGGCGGCGCCGGCCAAACCTCCCCTAACCCCGGTTCGACACTGCCTCGGCGGGAATTAGGTGGAGGGAGGCCAGGTCGATGCGGTGGTGGCTTCCTTCCACTCCAGATCCCACGGCGGCCCCTCTGTGCGTCGACGAGCACCATGACGGCGAGATCTCGCCTCGCCCTTCATTCCCACGACTTTTAGCTGTAGTGGAGCTCCATCTCTCTCCTCCACTTTCCAACACATCCTCTCCCATCTCAGCGCGGATGAGATCTGGCACCCAGCTTCCTCCGGGTCAACGTTGTTCTGTCCTCCTCTTCCCTGTGTGCAGTTCCCACCTCGCACCGCTGCAGTGCGCGGCTGTCCACAATGGTGCAGTCCACGCCACCGAAGGTTACCCGCAGTCCATGCTTCCAACGCATGCAGCTCGCAGCCCGCCGATGTGCAGTGCGTGCAGCCGGGCCAGCAACCCCGTGCCTCGGACCCTTCAACCCACCACTCTCCTCCACCGGCGGGCCCCCAAGGGACGCCATACATCGGCGTTTCTCCTGCGCTGGCAGATCCCCGGCTCCCACGACAGCAGCAATCCGCAAAAATAAAAGAGCAGCCCAAGGCGGCTACCCCCATTCCTCCTCTCCATGAAGCGCAGTTCACATCACCACCCACATCGCCACCCTCTGTAGTTCGCCGGAGGGCTGCTATGTGCGGCGGAGCGCCATGCAGTCCGCGCATCATGATTGCGCAGTTCGTCCTGCGGCTCTGGTCCTCTCCATAACCCTTCCCCATCGACAGACACCCCGTGCACACCATCTCCCCTTGCAGTACACACAGCGGACGTGAGCAGAGCATTCGTTGACAAGGTGCAGCTCGCTCCGCCACAAATCAACGACGAGCGTCTGTGGTGTCCTTTTTCAGATTGTTTGTTCCTCACTTCGGCGCCTCTGCAGTTTGTGGCTCGTAGGTGTAGTGCGGCGGACACATGCATGCAGTCCGCCAGCAGATACATGCGTGCACCCCCGTGGTTTTATAGTCTAGAATTCCTTATGTGCGTTCATTTTTTCTTTTTCTGCAGCTCGGAGGCAAATATGTTACAGTGACGTTTGCGCGATGACGAGTCAAAATTTTGTATTCTATTGTGGGTGACACACCACCATGTAGTTCGCTTGGCGAGGCACTGCAATTTGTTTGCTTCCACGGATAGTAGAGGCAAAAGTTGAAAAAAAACTTGTTGAAAATCATTACAGTTAATTGTCACAGCCTTGTGGTTCATTATAGTTAATCATGAAGTGATGCATTTCTATTGGATGACCCATTACTCAAATTTGTTGTTGTTGAAAAGTGCACTTCATTGGTTCATTATAAAATCTGCAGTTCATTACCGCGATTCGGCTGGTGCAGATTGCAGATTCTGTATGCTATAAAACTCCTCTGTTGTCCACTTGGTAAACACAAAACAAAAAAGATCTCGAAATGAAGCTCGCTTCTATATTAGATGTATTTCACTCGCTCAGTCCCTACGGTCCACTGGCTTGGTCAACGCGCGTAAAAAATTAATAAGTACGAAAAGAAGACAACAAGAACTCATGAGGTTCACTCTGGGTAGTGTTACGGTTCACTTTCGGAAGTGTTGTGATCCACTCCCGTTCGAAAAAAAAGTTGAAAAAAAGACAACAAAAACTTGTGCGAGAAAGTTTAAGTCCGACAAAAAGAAATCATGAAGTACAGTTGACTGTGTGCTGCAATGTTGTTTTCAGTTTGAAGCAGTGCACTTTTCTGTCCGATGCAGTGCGCTCGTCGATTATGGTGTTATGAAAACACAGTGTCCGCATTTTGGTAATTTGGAAACTGCTCTTAAACCGTAAGGAATTAGAGGGAGCGTTCTATATGAAAAAGTTACGTCTCGACGATATCTTTCCAACGGCGTGTAATTTGAATCATTTCGACCAGCGGTTTGTAAGAATTTCGCCAAAAACTGATGCTGCCCCTCGTAGTCAGCCGCACGATTTTCAAAATTAACTAAAAACTATAAGGAATCTCGAAATCATTTCAACATAGGAAATTTGCGCCTCATCCATAGATTTCCAACGGTATATTACACGCCTTGTTTCGACAAACGGTTAGAAAACTGTAGTGAAAACAGTACCGAAAATTTGAAAAAATTTCGAAAAATTGAATTCCGTGATTTAGTAAATTTGAAACTGTTTTTAAACCGTAACGAATTAGACAAAAAATTATATATGAAATAGATGCGCGCCGACGATATCTTTCCAACGGTGTATCATATGCTTCATTCCGACGAGCGGTTTAGAAAAAAACGCAAAAAAACGCTCGCTGCCATTATTCGTCGGTCGCACCGTTTTCAAAACTGCTCTTAAACCGTACGGAATCTCGAAAAGTGTTCAACATCGCGAAGTAGCGCATAATCCATACCTTTTCAAAGGTACATTACACGCATTGTTCCGACAAACGGTTAAAAAATTAGAGCAAAAAAGGTACCGAAAAAACAACACGCACAGTTTTTTCAACATGAAGTTCACTTGTCTCTGTGTTGCAGTAAGAGTGCAGTGCCCTCGTGTTATGCGTGCAGTGCGGACGTGTTATGAGAATATTATTCTCATAATATTGTGAGAATAGACCGGCTGTATATATACATCTCGGCTATTCTGTTTCGCATAACAGAATATTATTCTGTTACTATTGTTGAACTGACGAATTCGAGGTGTTGAACTGATGCTCTTATTTTTGTCGAACTGATCGTTTCTTTATGAACCGATGCTCTCAGTTTGGTCCTGTATTACTGGGATCATGGCGTTTTCATCCCCTAAGTGTAGCCGTCGTCGTCGTCGAGGAGCTCGAGTTGCTAGCCCTGAGGGCCTTCGCGGGCGCCGAATGGACCGCCACGACCTGGGCACGTCCGGCGAGCTCGACAAGACGCCGCGCGAGGCCGCGTCGCCGGACATGGAGTCGGAGCCGCCGTGGTGCGAGCAGGTGATGGTCCGCGGATTATGGCGGCGCTGCTCATCGGCGTGGTGTACACAGCGATCGTCATGAAGCTCAACCTCACCACGGGGCTCGTCCCCACGCTCAATGTCTCCGCCGTGCTGCTCGCGCCTCGGCAATGCCTACCGCCCCTTCACACGCTAGGAGAACACTCACGTTCAGACATGCGTGGTGGAAGCGGATCCTCTAACATCCTCAAGGGATGTCATGAAGCTACGGTGAAACGTGTGTGTAAAGCGAATAAGGGATGTTAGAGTTACTGTAGCAACTAATGTGCGGATTTACTGTAGCATGTACAAAAATAAATCAAAAATAATTTTATTACATCATAATTTTGTTTGTATGTAATTTTTGTAAATATATACAGTAGATTTGTAATTTGCAAATTAATTATAATCATTTTAGACTTAACCATATGAATGTGAAGAAGGAATGTCATAGTTATTGTAGCTTACGTGACATCCCTTAAGGATGTTAGAGGATCTGGTTCCATGCGTGGTCGCCTGGTACACCATCGGCTTCGGCGGTAACCTCCTCCCTCCATCTCTCATGCACCGGCCTGATCAAAAATAGATTTGTTACCCCCAATTCAGCATCCCCGCCATTACCAAACATTTTTTAGATCAAATCTTGATTAGCCTGCTAACTAATTCTAGCGCTAAATCCTGGGCATGCAGGTAGGTTCGGGTCCTTCTTGCTGGGGCTGGACAGGAAGACGTACGAGCTGTCTGGGGTGAACACGCTGGGCAACGTGCTGGGGAGCTACAAGGAACCCGGCATCGACTGGATGATGGGCTTCCTCCTCGCTGTCAGCTTCGTGGGCGTGTGCACCCTGCTCCCTCTCAGGAAGGTACAAACGATTCAATTTTCCATACTCATGTGCCCCCTTGTGTGATATCTTCATGTCCATGGTGAGGCACACTTCTGTTCGCACACGAACACGTCACCGTGTACCTCCAACGCCGAGGGTGATGCACCGCAGCTCACGTCGAAGGAGACCCGTCCGGAAGCGCGGTACGCAAGCAATCCGGCGGACGCTTTTGAAGACCCGAAACCCCACGCGTCCGGGAGGGACCCCGTCTGGACGCGCGGCGGCTATGGGCTGCCCTAGGTCAACCTGATCGCCCCTAGGGCCTCGAGGTTCGCCGCCCTGCAACGAAGAAGAACGAACGAAGAACGAGGAAGAAGATACAAGGGTAGGGGATAGATGAACCCGAAAAAGTAGTAGATGTGTTTGTTCGATTGTGTGTTATTCAATCGGCTGTCATCCCTTAGGTATATATGAGGCGGCTGGACTTCCGTGCAAGGAAAAGGCTTGGATTCACGTCCAAAACCCTAGCCAAATTCGGATTGGTTTTGTCCGAACTTTCCATAACTGTTCGGTTTAAACTGGCTGTACCTTGCGGGTAATTTTTGAGGTGGTAAACGACCTCGGATGGAAAAGAGACCAAAAGCAATCTTGACCGTTTCGACGAGACGAACAACTTTCGTGTTGAACGCGTTTCGATTTGAAGCCATCTTCTAGGCCAAAACGGTCACGCAATACAGGTTGTTATTCGCGCTACCCATCAGACACGTGGCTGATGGGGCGCGCCACTTATGGCTCTATGACAGGGCTGTGTTCGGATGGCTGTAACTTCTGCATACAAACTCGGATTGGGACAATTTTTATACCAAAATCGACCTTTTCGACGAGACGAAGATAATTCGTGTAGGAAGTTTTTCCATATGAGGCAGTCTTGGTGGTCTAATCTGCCGAATACTGATCTAGATATAAAATCTCGGTGCTTTGAGCATAGTTTTGGCACTCGAAATGAGATCGGATGACGAGGGCCCAAACTTAAAAAATGTTCACCTCGACAATACGAAACTTTTACTTTGAGAACTTTTCCATTTGAAGTCATCTTATTTGCTTTTTATGCCGTGCCAAAATCTGGTGTCAACACATGCCCCCCTGTTTTCTGGCAGAGCTTGCGTGCCAGAAAATACTTCATCCAAGCACGATGTCAACACTACATCGGCTGTGCATGCTAAGAACGACAATTGTTATCGGTCATATGCTTAAGTGTGTTGCTTCTTGGGTAGAGCCTCTTGGATAATAGTGGTCTGAGAACAACAATTGGACGTCACAAAGGCCTACACGTAAGTTTCTTATGTCAATCCGGACCTTGCTTTGTCCAGGCACTCCCTAGGAATATTAGAACCCTTCGACAGTAAGCCGGTTGCTGAACGATTATGACCATGCACAATAAAGGAATACTGTCAACTGTTCGGCGACTCAACTCATTATTGATCAAAGTAAACTATCAAGCCTCCGCCGAACAATGCCTCTCTCCTGACTTGCGTCCTGCAAATAACTAACACCAGGAGTCAGAGCTTTTTATGTACTAGACCCTTGATCAGTGGCCGACTCAATAATTAAGTCGGCCTTGCCAGTATTGGCAAACATTGAGCATCGGCTATAGGAGTAGGAGATCAACTATGGTGAACACCGTTAGCCAGATGCCGGCTTTGCCAACACAATGAATTCTAAGGGAGATATGCAAATATCGGCCATGCGTTCTCATGTCAAAGGTGCTCGGGAATCCGTCCACCAAAGTGTGAATAACCGAAATAAGTCAGATGTTTCGGCCGAGGATAAATTCCATAGCGTTGATTTTGATAATACGATTGAAGAATGTGCATGACACGCCTCCTGGAGTTTCCTATAGTGAGATAAAAATTGTCGTCCTCTCCTACGGGATTTACACCTATACTCCCTTATTTCTGCTGGCTTCGCAACAGGAGATGTGATGCCACACTTGTCTCGAGGATTTTCCTTAGGAACCCAGGCCATGTTCCTCTTCTCCAGCTCTTTGGCCCTAAGCTGTTTCAGCTTCTTCTATTGCGAATATGGTAAGCCGAGAGGGCATCCCGGCTGGGATTTTGGTTTATGCACTGGCAAGTTCTTCCTGGCTTTGGGCATCTCTGGCTTGGCATGTCCAAAATCGGTGATCGGATCCCTGAGATTTACTTGCTTCACTTTCTTGTCCTTAGCAGCCAACATAGACTCGACTGGCTTTTTGTCATTTGGAGTCGGATCTGAAATAGCACTCTTGCGGCCATCCTTTTCTTTCTTCACTTTTTTAACACTTGTTTCAATAGAAGGTCGGACATCATTTCTATTTTGACTGCTCCTCTTGGCAACCCATGCCATGTTCTTCTTTCTCAACTCATGTGCACTAAGTTTTTGTAATTCCTTCTCTTGCCAATGCGCTAAGCCGAGTGGGCACCTTGGCTGTGATTCTGTTTCAACCAATGCCAACTCTTTTTTGGCCTTGTGCACTCTCAACTTCTTCCCTTCAGATTTGGCACTTGATTGACTTGCCTCGTTGCCTTTTGTAGCCAATGTCAATACTTTAACTGGCTCTTTGTTATTTGAGAACAAATCCGAAGTAGCACACTTACGACCATCTTTCTTGACCTGGTACACTTGCTTGACCACCTCTTTCTTGTTCCTTGAGCTCCGGACTGATTCCTTATGATTGAAACGGTCTTTGACGTGTGATTGTTCATCAAATGTTGATCTTTTTGGAGCTGCATAATGTTGGCGAG
This sequence comes from Secale cereale, assembly GCA_902687465.1. NCBI lineage: Eukaryota > Viridiplantae > Streptophyta > Magnoliopsida > Poales > Poaceae > Secale > Secale cereale. Next base: position 513,425,989 of record LR738711.1, read on the forward strand.
ATGATCTAAAATAAGATGGATAATGTGCCCTTGTATCATACCTGCCCCATGATAGATATGGATTTACATGAGCGTAGGGAGGCATCCACGACATTGGCATTGGCGGCCCAAAAGGAGGATATGAAGTCTGCTTGCTCAACGTCTTCCTTTGCCAATTCCGGTCTTCAGATTTATGCCTTGGGGGTGACCTCGATGCTTTTGCTTCACTCGGCCGATAAGCACTCTTTCCCTCACTTATCTTTTGATACTTTTCCAATAACTCCGCGAAAGTGACTTTCGCCTTTTTGCTTTTGTGCTTACCATGGCCTTTGCTTTCTTTGGTTGTGCGTGCAACGGTCTTTGAATTCTCTTGTTGTCCCCCAGTGCTAGATGTTACCATTTTAGCTTTGATGGAATTTTCGTCTTCAAGATTATTCTTGATGCACTTTTTAACAATATCCTTGCTCGAAGACTTGACCCCCATCGTCATTTACGTGTACATATCCACTTTTAGATAAATCGACTGGAGATAGCCGAGTCAACATTTGATGGCCGTCAAAATGAACCGACTGCCCAAATGATCGTGCCTCAACAAACTCCAATCTTCCTATCTTGTCCGATTGCTTGACTTGATGGATCATGTTGCAATCTTTAACATTTTGCTTGAACGAACATTGCGTTGGCTCTTGTCTTGACGGCTCGACATCGTGCTCAATTATAATAATAGGATTAGTCAGCGATGTACCGATGATGTGATCAACTATGCCTGCACTGGTCGTACACTCCTGGTCCATTAACCGATATCGTGATACCGGTTTTGATACAAAACAACCGAGCGGTGTGAGTTTAACATCATCCGACTCGGCTATGCATTGATTTTCGTCCTCCTTTCCCGATGCTCTTGAATCGGCTATCCTGGAGAACTTTGAACCTGGCTTTATATTCCTGTAACCAAAATAATTACAGAATATACGTCTCATCTGAGACCAAATATTAGCCAAGCATGAAACAAACAAAGTTGTCCATATGAATATAAAGTTCAGTCGGCATGACGGAAAAAACTTTGGTTGCGATAAGTTGTCACTATTAGCCTCTATGAATGGCACCATGTGTTGATTAGCATGATTAGTAACAAGATAATTCGAAACAAACAGATTACTCATCTCGATTGGTCTTTCAAAATTAATTAGAATCTTACTAACAAGTGCATCAACAATATGATTTTGACCGAATCGAAAACTGAGTAAACTCTCGGCTAGGTGTACCTTTCTGAAGCCGTTGGAACGAGAAGATGGTTGCACCACTGGAGCAATACCTTGCTCCACTTCTGAATAATTCTCGAATGCATCTTCCTCTTTTTCTGGATCTCGTGCCTCACCACTCGAATTGCCTGAGTAAATTTCACTTGGATGCTCTTCGTGAGTTGAACTTTGCTCGACTGTATTTTCTTGTTCTTGATGTTCATCGTTAACCGAACTTTGTTCGGCCATATTACTTTGTCCGTTCTTTTGCTCGGTGAAGCTTGCATCTTCTATTTTGGTACACGCAGCAATAACTGGCTTGATGCACTCGGCTTTAGCGGCTTTAGCCGGTGATGTACTCGTCTGACAAGATGTACTCAATTGGCACGATGCACTCGGCTGGCTCGATGCAACGCACTCGGCCTTAAACGTCTCAGTGGTCAATTTGGTTTCAATTGAATCCACCATTGTCTTGTTACTAAAGGAACTATTCAACTCAGTTGTAGACGACTTAGTCATATTTGTCTCGGTTTCAATCGAATCAACCCTATTAGCCGAGTGAACCCCTTCTTGATGATTTTCTTGCAAAGTTTCTTTTTCATCTTGCTTCAAAAGTGCAGAAGAGCCAACATGGTTGCTATATGGAGGAAGGCACTTGATGTATTCTTGCAAATATCCCACTTCACGCTTCTTCTTGGGTGCTTCATAAGCATGTTGATATTCTGCTGGTAATTCCTCAAGAGTTGGCATAGTAAATTCGTTGACGCTATTCCCTGTGAGCTTTGACCTGATCTTGTCCACTTCGGCCACATATTTTTCTTTAAACTCAGCCCTGCTTGGATCGGCTTTCCCCCCAATACTTTTACGAACTTTCGGCAATGAATTGATGTTGCCGAAACTTTGCGATTGTATAGGGGGTGTATAACATGCTGCAATGATAGGTGAAGATGTGTGCACTGTTGTTGAATATTTTCTCACGCTAATTTGATCAATTGGCAACACTTCGTCACCTTTTAAAAGCCTAGCTCTTATTGCCTCATAATCAGGAACCAATCCCTTTTCGTGTTGCTCAAGGAAAATAGCACTAATCTTCTTATTTTGGGCTAAACTTTTTAATGCAGCCAGAGCCACCTCATCTCCTGCAATATTAGGCATATTTGCTCCTATAGAATCTCCATTCAATAGGCCATAACCGCGAAGGCGAGCCGAGTCATGAATATTATTTTTAGTTACATATGCCCCTGAACAATTAATCTCATGAGGTGTAGTATCTGATGACTGAGGATAACCAGCCAAATAACTACAGGAAGCATGGCCGATTCCCCGGCCCATCGGCATGTTTGGGGATGAACCCGCAAATCGTGAGTCGGCTGCCGATGGACAAAACTGTGAGATGCCCTCATGTACATGAGGTGTCATATATTGATCACTCGAACAAATCATGTTATTCATCGGCATATTGAAAGGTGTTGCCGATGCACGAAAGTTCAGATTCATAAGTTGCATGTCGCGATTCTGTAAATTCCAAGTTTCTCCAACGGAATAACTAGTCGGCCTTTGCTCGTTAGGGCTAGCCGACATGACATGTCCATTGAAAGATCTAGCAACATCAACATAATGGCTATTTGCATCTACATAAGGAGATTGATGATACATGTTATCGTTGTAGATTGCAGCCGCTTGATGACGCTCTCCTCGTAGCAAGAACAGGCTGGAGACTGTTCAAAGCTTCGTCCCCAGCGGAGTCGCCAAAAAGTGTGTTCGCACACGAACACGTCACCGTGTACCAGCAACGCCGAGGGTGATGCACCGCAGCTCACGTCGAAGGAGACCCGTCCGGAAGCGCGGTACGCAAGCAATCCGGCGGGCGCTTTTGAAGACCCGAAACCCCACGCGTCCGGGAGGGACCCCGTCTGGACGCGCGGCGGCTATGGGCTGCCCTAGGTCGACCTGAACGCCCCTAGGGCCTCGAGGTTCGCCGCCCTGCAACGAAGAAGAACGAACGGAGAACGAGGAAGAAGATACAAGGGTAGGGGATAGATGAACACGAAAAAGTAGTAGATGTGTTTGTTCGATTGTGTGTTATTCAATCGGCCGTCACCCCTTAGGTATATAAGAGGTGGCTGGACTTCCGTGCAAGGAAAAGGCTTGGATTCACGTCCAAAACCCTAGCCAAATTCGGATTGGTTTTGTCTGAACTTTCCAAAACTATTCGGTTTAAACTGGCTGTACCTTGCGGGTAATTTTTTAGGTGGTAAACGACCTCGGATGGAAAAGAGCCCAAAAGCAATCTTGACCGTTTTGACGAGACGAACAACTTTCGTGTTGAACGTTTTTCGATTTGAAGCCATCTTCTAGGCCAAAACTGTCACGCAATACAGGCTGTTATTCGCGCTACCCATCACACACGTGGCTGATGGGGCGCGCCACTTATGGCTCTGTGACAGGGCTGTGTTCGGATGGCTGTAACTTTTGCATACGAACTCGGATAGGGACGATTTTTATATCAAAATCGACCGTTTCGACGAGACGAAGACAATTCGTTTAGAAAGTTTTTCCAGATGAGGCAGTCTTGGTGGTCTAGTCGGCCGAATACTGATCTAGATATAAAATCTCAGTGCTTTGAGCATAGTTTTGGCATCGAAATGAGATCGGATGACGATGGCCCAAACTTAAAAAATGTTCACCTCGACAATACGAAACTTTTTCACTTTGAGCACTTTTCCATTTGAAGCCATCTTATTTGCTTTTTATGCCGTCACAAAATCGGGTGTCAACACGAACACGCCACGTGTACCCTTGACGTCGGGGGTGGTGCACCGCAGCTCACGTCGAAGGAGTCTCACCGGAAGCGCGATTCGCAAGTCGACCGGCGAGAGCTTTTGAAGACCCGAAACCCTACACTCCCGGGAGGGACCCCGTCGGGGAGTGCGGCGGCTATGGGCTGCCCTAGGTCGGTCAAGCCGCCCCTAGAGCCTTGGTATTCGCAACTCTCCAACACGAAGAACGACGAAGAACGAGGGAGTAAGAACGAGGGAGGAACAAAACGTAGATGAAAAAGTTGTAGATGCGTTTGCGATTGTGTGTTGTTGTTCAATCGGCCATCACCCCTTGAGTATATAAGAGGCGGTTGGACTTTCCGTGCAAGGAAAAGGCTTGGATTCACGTCCAAAACCCTAGCCAAATTCGGATTGGTTTTACCCGAACTTACCAAAACTGTTCGGTTTAAATTGGCTGTACCTTGCGTGTAATTTTTGAGGTGGTAAACGACCTCGGATAGAAAAGAGCCCAAAAGCAATCTTGACCGTTTCGACGAGACGAACAACTTTCATGTTGAACGTTTTTCGATTTGAAGCCATCTTCTAGGCCAAAACGGTCACACAATACAGGCTGTTATTCGCGTTACCCATCAGACACATGGCTGGTGGGGCGCGCCACTTATGGCTCTGTGACAGGGCTGTGTTCGGATGGCTGTAACTTTTGCATACGAACTTGGATTGGGACGAATTTTATATCAAAATCGATCGTTTCGACGAGACGCACAACTTTCATGTTGAAACTTTTTCCATTCGAAGTCATCTTAATTGGATTTCAAGCCATTCTTTAATCTGGTGTCACCATGAGCATCTCTGAACTTGTCATAACTTTTGCATCCGGACTCCGTTTTAGACCACTTTCATATCCATCTTGATCTTCTCAAAGAAAGCAATCTCATGGTGACTTCCAATCATAAGTTTGAAGTAATCTTGACATAGATTAAAGCAACTTTTACGATTGTGCCACTTTTGAGCGTCAACACATGCCCCCCTATTTTTCGGCAAAGCAAGCGTGCCGAAAAATAATTTGTACCATGTTGGTTCTAAGGACGATGTCAACACCCCATCGGCCATTTATATGCTTAGGACGATAATTATATATCGGCCATGTTTATGCTAAGGGCGATAGTTATATATCGGCCGTTTGCCTATCTAGGCTTCTTACCACACACTTGGGTGATACTTCTTTAAATATTTGCCATTGAGAGCTCGAGGTAATAATGTGCCTTGTACGGATTCCACCAAGTATGAGTTTCCGGGAACCACTCTTGTAATCTTAAAAGGACCTTCCCAACTTGGAGACCACTTCCCGAACTTTCTATCTCTTGAACCAATTGGTAGAATCACCTTCCACACGAGATCGCCAACTTGAAAATTCTTCAACTTGACCTTCTTATTGTAAGCTCTTGCCACCCTCAACTTATCCCTCTCTATGGCCTTTAAATCAACCAAACGTTTATCGGCAACTTCATCAATATTGTCCATCATCAAGTTATAGAAGTCCACAGCCAATAAATCATTTTGTTTCGCTATTCTCAAAGCATTCAAATTCACTTCCACTGGTAGAACGGCCTCCTGACCATATACGAGCTCATATGGAGTCACCTTTGTAGCACCATGCCTTGAGATCCTATGTGCCCACAAAGCTTCGGACAATAGCTCATGTCATCTCCTTGGATTATCCTCAATCTTCTTCTTGATGAGCTTGATTAATATTTTATTACTAGACTCAGCTTGTCCATTGGCTTGGGCATAATATGGAGAGGAATTGAGCAACTTTATCTTATATGATTCAACAAATTCTCTGACTTGATGTGACATAAAGGATGAACCTTGGTCCGTAGTTAATGTTTGAGGAATGCCGAATCTATGAATAATATGCTCAGTTATGAATTGAATTACCTCTGTATGCGTCATATTTTTGAGTGGTATTGCTTCAGACCATTTAGTGAAATAGTCAGTCGCCACCAACACGAACTGATGCCCCTTTGAAGAAGAAGGATGAATCTCTCCAATAAAGTCTAATCCCCAACCTCTAAAAGGCCATGGCTTGATAATAGGATGTAACATAGCAGCGGGAGCCAACTGAATATCACCAAACTTTTGACAAGCTTCACATCCTTTATAATACCGGAAGCAATCATTAACCATCGTCGGCCAATAAAACCCAGCACGTCGTAATAGCTATTTCATCTTGGGAGCCGACTGATGAGTGCCACAAATACCTTCATGGACCTCTCCCATAGCAACTCTCGCTTGGTCCTCGTCCAAGCACTTTAAAAGAACATCATCAACCGTTCGGCGATAGAGACCATCATCTCTCATTGTGTATTTGAAAGCCATACGCCGAACAGTCCTGTCCACCCTTTTACTAGGATCACACAAATAATCAATAATGGGTTTCCTCCAGTCTTGATTTTCTCCTGCATTAAATTTTTCATTAGTGGCCGAAACGGTGGGCTCTGGTTCGGCCTCCCCTATGTTGGCAAGACTAGACATCGGCCTTTGAGAAATATGAAACATGCCACGATCAACATGATAGCCGGATGCTTGTTGTGCCAACTCATTTGCTCTCCAATTGTCATGTCTAGATATATGAGCAATGCTAAAATAATCCAAATCTGAAATTATATCTAGACATTTATCAAGATAAACATTAAGTGATTCGTCAAAACATTGAAAGACTTTGGATATTTGTTGCACTACTAATAACGAATCACCAAAAGCCTCAATATGTGTAGCACCTATGGCAAGCAACATCTCTAAGCCGAATAACAATGCTTCATATTCGGCTTGATTATTTGTGCAAAAGTATTCTAAGCGGCATGAGGCTTCAAAAACAGCACCATGAGGAGATATATAAACAGTACCAACACCTTGGCCATTGCTACACACTGAACCATCAAAATATAATCTCCATGGTGCTAATGAGACAACGTTTATATCAATATCATGCTTATCATCAATACGATGCTCAACAATAAAATTAGCAACAATTTGGCCTTTCATGGATTTCAGAGATTCATAAGCCAAATCATATTCAATTAAAGCATAAGCCCACTTGCCAATTCTACCACTAAGAATTGGCCTATGCAACATGTATTTCATGACATCAGTTTGACAAACTATAATGCAAGTACTAGGCACTAGATAATGTCTCAATTTTGTGCAAGCATAATATAAGCATAAGCATAGTTTCTCAATAAATGTATACCTTGTCTCGGCGTCCAATAACCGTCGGCTCAAATAAGTAATAGCATGCTCCTTTCCTTCGGTCTCTTGAGTCAAAACAGCACCAATAACACCTTCCTCCGCTGCAACGTAAAGTCTAAATGGCTCCCTGTGCCTGGGCGCTTTCATAACCGGAGGAGTGCACAAATATTTCTTCATCATATCAAATGCCTCTTGCTGTTTTGCCCCCCATGTAAAATCAACATCATTCTTTAACCGCAGGATAGGAGTAAATGCATCAACCTTCCCTGATAGATTGGCTATGAACCTCCTCAAATAATTGACCTTGCCAAAGAATTTTTGCATATCTCTTTTGCATGTTGGAGCCCCTACTTTCTGTATAGCTTCTATCCTTTTGGGATCAATTTCCACGCCATCTTCATGAATAATGAAACCCAGAAACTTCCCAGCCGATGCACCAAAGGCACACTTCAAAGGATTCATTTTCAGCCCATATTTCTTCATTCTTTCAAAAGCCAAACGCAAATCGGCTAAGCGAGATTCAAAAGCATCCGATTTGACAACAATATCATCAATATAAACCTCAATTATAACACCAAGTAAATCATGAAAAATTAAATTCATAGCCCTTTGATACGTAGCACCGGCATTTTTTAATCCAAAGGTCATCACTGTCCACTCAAATAAACCAAGAAAACCGGGACATCGAAAAGCTGTTTTGGACATGTCTTCTTCGGCCATAAAAACCTGGTTATACCCCGCATTACCATCAAGAAAGCTAATGACCTTATGTCCAGAAGCATCATTAATAAGCATATCGGCTATTGGCATGGGATACTCATCTTTAGGTGTAGCTCTATTCAAATCTCTGAAATCAATGCACACCCTCAACTTGCCAGATCCTTTCTTCTCTACTGGTACAATGTTAGAAATACACTCGGCATACCTGCAAGGTCTAATAAAATTAGCTTTAAGCAAACGACCGATCTCTTCCTTGATCCGGTCATACGTTTTTGGATTAAACTTTCTGGCCGATTGCTTGTATGGTCTAAAACCGGCCTTTATAGGTAACCGATGCTCCACTAGCTCTCGGCTTAAACCCGACATCTCATGATATTCCCATTCAAAGCAACAAACATATTCCTTCAATAGCTCGATCAACTTAGCCTTATGATCAGCTCTTAAATTTTTGTTTACAAATGTCGGCCTAGGAATTGAACCATGTCCTATATCTATCTCTTCTAATGGATCGGCCGATGTAAAACCTTGTCCTAACTTATCCATATCATCTAACTCTTCTATCGACTCATACATATCGTTCTCATTGGACCCATATTCTACAAGACGCTTTTGTAACCACTTAAATACATCATACCTTGGAGCCGATTATCGCCAACCGGCTTTAAAGAAATGGGCACGAAACCACTTTTTGTGGCGCTAAGAAAATCATATTCTGATAAGTCGCGCCCCGTCAAGCAAGTAGCGTTGGGATGTTGCCAATCCACCGATGCATCGGCCAAAGCAACACAAGCCGAATTATCCGCATGGATGACTTCTACTTCATCATCAACTCATTGAATCAAAAACCGGTGCATAGTAGATGGCACGCATTGGTTCGCATGAACCCAATCGCGGCCTAATATCACATTGTAGTTACCTTGCACCTCGGCGACAAAGAATGCGGTAGCCAAAGTTTTGCTTCCCACAGTAAGCTCCACATACATCACACCTTTGGCTTCAGTTTTCTCTTTGCCTTCAAATCCATTAAGCAGCATGTTGGTCTTTATTAACTCTTCATCACGCAGCCCCAATTTTTTGAAGACCGAATATGGCACAAGATTCACCACAACACCACCATCGACAAGCATTCTAGCAACCGGCGATCCATTAATATGACCTTTAAGGAACAATGGCTTCAAGTGCATCACCGGTTCTTTTGGATTCACGAATATAGCATTTTTAGGACCAAAATCTAGCTGAGCTACTTCCCCTTCTTCATCTATAGCACGAAATTCAGCGGGTAAGTAATACACCATATTAATATCCATACCTTCATGAACTGGTGTAGACTCATAATCAAGCATTTCATCTCCTTCCGCAAGCATGTCCACTGACTCCGAAATATCTTCAAGGGAAGGGGAAGTAGTAGGCAAAGTGGACGATGTAATAGTAGCCGCATCATCATCCGTTTGTGGTGTAGGTGTTGCTATGATCAATGCGGAAGTTGCACTGTTTTCCTTTTGCTTTGGCCTCCACACTTGTTTTGGGGGTACCATGGGACGGCTTTCATTAAATAATTTATCCCTTAGCTTTTCTGCTTCTTGTTCCTCCTTCTCATGACTCCTCATGCGCTGCAATCTCCTTTTTAGCGCCTTGGTCAGATCGGAAGGACACCACTTAGGCTGAGTATATTTTGGATCCCTCGACTTGGCCTTGCTTATGCTAGCTTCATGATCATTAGCCATGGGGCCTTGCTGGACCGCAGCCACATCTTTACTAGAATCAGCCGAATTATCAACAATAATCGGCTCTTTGATTATTAATGCTTTAGTGCCTATCATAATAGTTTCACCACTAGCATTCTTCTCCTTTTGCTTGCTAGGCTCTAAAATTTCAGCACTTGGTGATTTTGCACGCCACACTTGCCGGTTGACCCTTTTTTCATTATCTTGCATTGGCCGATTGACACCATTGTTCAAACGGCCTCGTGTGGGATAAGAAAGCCTCTCATGAACGGGCCTCCTTGTTTCTGCCCAACCCGGATGAAAAGCATAAGGAGCCATTGGGGGCTGCCCCCATCCTCCATTGAAGCCTCCCATGTAGTATGGCGCATAGGGGGGCGGCGCCATCCATGGTCCTGGTGCCCATGACCCATATGGCCTTGCGTGATAATGAGATTTTTCCCTTGGAGGTGATCTTGAGCGCTTCAAATTTGATGACCAGTTAGAGCTAGAACCGATCGCTTGATTGGCATACTTGGACAACAACATATCAAAAGTTGGCTTGATTCTCTTGCGCTGCACTTTAGCTTCATTCGTCTTCCACTTGCCAACCTCTGGACTCTTGGGCTTAACAAATTTGACATGAGTGTTCTCTTGCACTTGTGATTGCCCCCCGAGTGTAGGATTCTTGATGGTGATCTTGATTACCTCCTTGCCACCGGGTTGCTTGTCAAGCACAACTTGTCTCCCCAAGACCTTGTTGCTCTCCTCATTTTTCCTGGGCTCACCAATGACAATATTATTTTTATTAGCTGATTCGGCTATGTTGGGCCGAATTAACATCTTCTTCCCCTCCAAATCCATGGTGTTCATTGGGAAAGGCTGCTTATCAACTTGCATTTCAGAAATATTCAATCGTCCGTCATTAATGGTCGATTGTATGTGTCGTCGAAAAACATTACAATCATTAGTAGCATGAGAAAAAGAATTATGATACTTGCAATAAGCACGCCGTTTCAGCTCTTCGAACGGCGGTAAAGTATGAGATATTCTAATAATCTTAGCTTGCAAAAAAGCATCAAATATTCTATCACACTTAGCAATGTTGAAAGTAAATTTCATCTCTTCATCACGATTCTTATGAATCGGCTTTAAATCATTGCAAGTAAATGGTTTGGCCTTAGATGGCCAAACAAATTCAGCAGCATAAATATCACCCTCATCGTCCGAGTGATCACTACCATACTCAACCATATTCATTTTAGAACGATCAGTTTTATATCTATGCACCTCTTTAAGATCTTTGCTTCGGCTTTCTTGAGCCAAAGCCCTTTGCAAGACTTGGTTGATATTTAAAAACTCGTATCCTTCTAGCCTTTCTCTAATGTGAGTTCTCAAACCACTAAGCACAAGATCAGCCAAATCTCTCTCGGTTATCACCAAACTATAGCACCGGTTTTTTGTATCCCTAAATCTTTTGACATAATCGGAGACCGATTCATCATACTTTTGCTTAATCGATGTAAGATGGGATAGCTTAAGCTCATTGTCACCACTGTAGAAGTGATCATGAAACTTTTGTTCCAAGTGAAACCATGTAGTAATAGAACCAGGTGGTAACGCAGAAAACCACGAGAAAGCAGTACCGGTTAAAGATAAAGGAAAATAACGTACTCTCCACTAATCTCGTGAACTTGCCTCACCTAATTGTGCCAAGTACTGACTAACATGCTCCCAGGTGGTTTTTGTGCCCTCTCCATTAAACTTAATAAAATCTGGAATTTTATATCCCGGAGGGCATAGGATTGCATCAAAGTATTCTGGATATGGTTTTTGATAAATACGGTTCCTTGGCAACTCAACTCCAAAATTCTCTCGGAGCATCTTAGCCATCTCCCCTCTAAGATTAGCTAGACCATCATCCACGGTGGACGATGAAGCTTGTGGCGGTAGCATAGGAGGAGTAGGGTTAGTAGTTGTAGGTGTGAATTGTGGCATGCATGCCGAATTGTAATTCGGCAGTGATCTAATAGGGTTTGCTCTTGTAGGTAGGGTTTGGTTCGGCGTCACCACCGAACTTGGCATACTGATGATAGGATTAATGGGTGCAGCAACAATTTGATTTGTGGGGCTAGGATAAAAATTCATCGGCACGGGGGGCGCCTATGAAATAGGTAAAGTTGGACTAGGGATTTCTGGGTAACAGGCACACCAACATTACCACTAGATGATTGAGGCACACTATTTTTAGCATTACTATTTTCCAAGAAAATTTGGTATAAAATATTATTGCTATCAGTAATGCGACTATCAATTTCAGCCCATACCTCAGGAGAGAAGGTATTACTTACAGAGGGTTTAACCTGTTCATCATGAAGAGGAGGAAACTTGATTTCTCCAACCGGAGTGATATTGCCTTGACGATCCTTTTTGAACTTAGCACTTTTTGAACTTAGCAAGGAACTCCTGCATCTCCTTCTCTTCATGTGCCTTCTTGTACTCCTCATAAGCTTGGCGATGTTCCTTCGATAACTCCTCAAAATTGGGCTTGATTATGTTATCGGCGTCGATTTCCGAGGGTTTGGGGATCTTGTCGTTGCCAGACATGATGGATGATGATGATGATTGATCTTTTTCCCCAGCGGAGTCGCCAAAAAGTGTGTTGCACACGAACACGCCACGTGTACCCTCGACGTCGGGGGTGGTGCACCGCAGCTCACGTCGAAGGAGTCTCACCGGAAGCGCGATTCGCAAGTCGACCGGCGAGAGCTTTTGAAAACCCGAAACCCTACACTCTCGGGAGGGACCCCGTCGGGGAGTGCGGCGGCTATGGGCTGCCCTAGGTCGGTCAAGCCGCCCCTAGAGCCTCGGTATTCGCAGCTCTCCAACACGAAGAACGACGAAGAACGAGGGAGCAAGAACGAGGGAGGAACAAAACGTAGATGAAAAAGTTGTAGATGCGTTTGCGATTGTGTGTTGTTGTTCAATCGGCCATCACCCCTTGAGTATATAAGAGGCGGCTGGACTTCCCGTGCAAGGAAAAGGCTTGGATTCACGTCCAAAACCCTAGCCAAATTCGGATTGGTTTTATCCGAACTTTCCAAAACTGTTCGGTTTAAATTGGCTGTACCTTGCGGGTAATTTTTGAGGTGGTAAACGACCTCGGATGGAAAAGAGCACAAAAGAAATCTTGACCGTTTCGACGAGGCGAACAACTTTCATGTTGAATGTTTTTCGATTTGAAGCCATCTTCTAGGCCAAAACGGTCATGCAATACAGGCTGTTATTCGCGTTACCCATCAGACACATGGCTGGTGGGGCGCGCCACTTATGGCTGTGTGACAGGGCTGTGTTCGGATGGCTGTAACTTTTGCATATGAACTCGGATTGGGAGGATTTTTATATCAAAATCGATCGTTTCGACGAGACGCACAACTTTCATGTTGAATCTTTTTCCATTTGAAGTCATCCTAATTGGGTTTCAAGCCATTATTTAATCTGGTGTCACCATGAGCATCTCTGAACTTGTCATAACTTTTGCATCCGGACTCCGTTTTAGACCACTTTCATATCCATCTTGATCTTCTCAAAGAAAGCCATTTCATGGTGACTTCCAATCATAAGTTTGAAGTAATCTTGACATAGATTAAAGCAACTTTTATGATTGTGCCACTTTTGAGCGTCAACAACTTCCAGATTTTTATTGGTCGTTGATGTTACTGTCAGAGTTACTGAAACTTTGGCATTGCTTGCAAGACCGTAGCATCATGGCTGTGCTCATTGACGGTGATTAGTCCCCCCACCTCCTACCCCAAAATTATTTTCCCCTGTTCTCACTTGTTAACCAGATTTTCAACATCGATGACCAACTCCCAAGTCACCGTTTGCTACAATGCTGACGGAATCTAGATAATCTGCATTTTATTTTGTTCTTGAGGACAAAGACATCGATGTTGAACTGATCGTCTTCTTTAGTACCGAGGTATTTTCATAGGCCTCAGTACTGACTTCAAAATAGCTGTCAGAAAAAAAGAGTACTTATACTGATCCATGTGTGTATTTGTACTGAGGTATTTTGTGCAAAGTATAGTTGAATAAGGTGAGACCGGTCGTGTTGATTTTTTGTCCTGAAAACAGAGTACTCAAACTCATCTTTGTATGGGTTTGTACTGAGCATGCTTTTCAGAAACCGGACTTTACTTTGTATTCCTCACTGCTATTTTTTCGATTTTGAAATTCTGGTTTTTCTGTCCTTGAACTTACCTGAGTATTTTCCTAGTAAAATGTGCACTCTCTTTTGGAAACAGAGTGTATGAACATTCACATGGAGAGTAATTGAACTTTTGAGCACTTTCTTTTTATATAAACATCTTTTTTTTCTGACCATTGTTTATTAACTCCATGTGAAAGTGCAACATTTTCTTTTGCAGGTGAAACTTTTTTGCTGTGTGTGTTTTCGACGTATATGTCTTTCTAGTTTGAACTCACCCAACAATTTTTTTAACTGATGATAAAGCACATAGTGAACGTCTACACTTAGTGTATGTTTACTTTTACAGCCATGGGAGTATACTATGTGAACATTTATTATCTAAACATTTATTCAAAAAATACAAAGAAGTCCATAAAGAGTACATCTCTCACGAAACTACCCATAAACACATCAGTTAATAAAGACTACATCTCTCAGGAAACTTTTGTTTCTAGTGTCGCCGGATAACTGTCATTATTTGTCGGCAACAAAGTCCTTGAACTTGGCCTACACCAATAGTAGAACTCATTGGTTCTCCGTCACCTAAAATGCAAAACACACACAAAATTCTCAAGTAATGTAATCTGTAGCAAATTTGCATGTTGAACTTTCCTAGTTGGGATCATTGAACTGTCCCAGACGGCGATGCTTCTCTCAGGACGGAACCTAGTGGACCCTGTACAAAAAAAGCCCAGCGCGGGAATGTTAGTACTTCCCAAGGTGTAACACTTGTACTCACTATGGCAACGTATTTTTACTGCCCAAAAACATACGCAAAAGCACAAAGTAAACATGTTTTAAAACTTGTGCTCACAGGAATAGTGTCAACATCTAAAGAGCATGTTCTTTTCACATCTTCCCAACTACTCAATTAGCAGAACAACACATCTATGCATTTGATGCACGCAGAGGTCTACCACCAACGCTCAACTTGGATGGCTGCCAGCAACCATGGTGGACGGGCTGGTAGTGGTGCCTTACCTTTTTGTAAATCAAAGCTCCAACATTATGCTATACTTTCATGCAATTCTTCAATCAAACAACATTGCAACAACCAACATAAAAATAGTTGATTTGGACTTGACTTGATCCACTAGCACCAACTTACTGGCCGAATCAAATTTTGTGAATTGAAGCAGCAACAATAGTCGGACTAAGGGAGACATGCATGCCGGTATATAGTAGAACTTGCATCATCTGCAAATAAGAGCATGGCTTTTGTACTTGCTGGACAATACCATGTGAAACTGTATAATGCTATCTGAACCATTTTGATGGACGAGCTTTTATTTTTTATTTTTAGTACTTCTCAAAAATGAATATCTGAACCACCAGACTGGGGTGTGGTAACCGAAATTCAGAAGAGTAGAAACTCAATAAGGCACCATAATAAAAATAAGAAAATGTACCAAACAAAAAAATAAGAATTGCACTGAACTAAAATCAGAATTCGAACCGAGTATGTCACAAAAGATGAACTTGTGCATCTATTTTTTGCTCCCACACTGCTGTAACAATTTAGGATGGCATGGATTTGTGTACATATAATAATATGAATGAGTGAGACAAGAAATAGAGAAGTAAAAAGGATTTTGTATTTTCATCTTGAGATGATATCTCTTTGTGGAGGTCTTGATGGATAATGCCGGTGTAGGTACCACACAAACACAAACTAAACACCAGGCTTTCTCCAATAAGAAACAATGATCCCTCCTTCGAGAGTGTGAACTTAATAACAATAGTTGAAGTAATAATTTTAGTTTAACCGTTTGAAGAACCAACTTCGGTGTTTGAAATAGTACCTTTTCAGAGGTGCAGATGCGGTAAGAAAGAAATTATTGTCGAGCTCGAGGGAGCGCTGAACGTAGCATGACAGGGAGCATCGAACTACCCTCTATCAGTAGGTTGACCTACGGAGGATCATCCATTGCCCACGGCGGGGCAGACGTGCACCGGCAAGTGACGCAACCTCATTGGAAGTGGGTAGATCCGGGGCCGGTGTGACGTAGCCTCGTTGGATCCAGGCGGCGCAGCGGCCGGAGAAGCATGTACTGCGCATGAATGGAGGGGGTGTGGAGGTGATGTTTCTACACATCACATCCGCTAACAAAAATTGAACATCAGCTTGTAATTGAATTGAAATAAATCAAACTGAAACTATAACTATTGAACTGATTTGGAACTATAACAAGAATTGTAATGAACTAAATTTAGTAATTGAACTGAACATTTTTTTAGTAATTTAGTAATTGAACTGATGGTCTTTTTATCAAATCGCGCACTGAAGAACTGTTGCAGGTCATATTGAAAATATACCAAAGAGTAACCGGAGGTGTGGCGGCACTGCTGCAGTACTTGTGGCTTTTATAACATTTTCAAGAGAATCTAACCATACACTTGCTGGAAAAATGGAACTTCAAATATATCTATTTGGCAGGACAAACATAGGGTATCCTTTCTTTGCCCTATTATACCAAATACCAAACAACAAAAAAATGTTCTCATAAGCATTTCAACAAGCACGTGTATACCATCAATTATTCTTATATAAGTAGCATGGAATGGAATGGAGCAGTAGTAGGGCATGAGAAGAAAGAAGTAGTAGCAACACCTCAAGATCCAACCATTTTTTGTACATGATGCATCTCCCATGCCGTTCAGATACACGAGACCATTGAGTTCACTTACTGGAGATCATTCAGTTCAGTTTGTGTACATGCTCGCATGATGCATCAGGCACTAGGCATGCACCAGCACACACGCCATAGTACGCACACAAGTTCTAGTAGGCAGCATGGATTATTTTATTGAATCCATTGAATTGAAGGAAGATCCTTCGACCTGTAAGATGAACGGAAAAGCTTACAAGGTGAAATGAAATTTGTCTAGGTCGAAATGACCATAATCATGTAAAACATGTAAAAACAACGACAAGTTCATGCACAGTAACATTAGAAGTATACAAAGAAACCTAAATAAAAGTTTTGTACTTTTAAATACTTCATTTTAGTTCCCAAATACTTTATTCATTTCGAAATATGAACTTCTATATTTATTCTCTCAGAACTTATTATGTCTTCCCTGTAAATAAATTTCATATATTAGTAAATTATGTCCCATCAACCAACGGATTTCACTTTTTTATGTTGAACTGCTACAAATCTATTTTTGTTAGCAAAACTAGAACGGGAAAAGCCTACAAAGGTGTACACACATATAACACATCCTATATAAAGGCTATTGGAGAAAGAATTAGCAAAACTGAAACAAAAATATATGTTACCAGAACTAAAAGCAATGGTTTTTCAAACTTTTGGGTGAGAGCATGGTGCTCTAATTCAACTGCATATATCTGAAACTCCACAAGCGACCTGAACTTATGCATAATAGTATGAGTGCAGAATTATTGTAAACATAAGAAAAAGACATAGAGTGCACATATAATTTTTCAAGATTTCCTTGATGCTCCGCACATTAAAGTTGATGTACTAAAAAGAATGCAAATTTTGAACTGAAAATCAAGTAAAAGCTAAACTCTTATGAAGTTCAAGGTCAAAAGAACCTCCACATGCACCAAACTTATAGAATTTTTTCTCTGAAACTATTTAGTGATACATCTAAACTTACAGGATTTTGAAACATGTACTGATGATTTTTCTACACAAGGACCGAAGAATTCTCTAGCATCACACGTGCTATGCATGTTTAGGTAAACGGAGATGCCAACTTTGTCCATATAGTTACTTCTGGCTACCAGCAAAATTCGTAAAATGGAAGACATGTAGGTCTAGCTACTCTATTATGAAGCTCACCTTCATACTTGAGATACCAATGAACAACTAATGAAGGGGCTCCCTGGGGCCGCTCCCTATCTCCAACCGAAAAAAGACCGATTACAATGCACATGAACCAGTACGACCGCCGTGGGGCAGGAACCATGACGACGACGGCCTGATCATTGAAAAAAATCTGAGGCGGAGCACGGGGTGGCCTGCACGCAGCTCTTGTCATGAACGGTGGCGGAGGGTGCAGTTGTACTACCGAGATGAAGATCATCGCCCTCCTGCCGCTGAGCGCAACGTCATAGAATACTGACTACCATCAGTTGTAGTCAAAGCACTTACTGAAAAAGTCCCATTGGCATACCGAAGTTGCTTATTTACACGATATTCTGAAAAGATCAATGCCAAGATTAACATCATAACTTGATTTTTTTTCTAATGTATACAAACTCATGAACAACTACAGGTCTTCTTGTTGAATTGTCCTTGCTGTTCATGATGTTTTTTCTTTTTACAAAATTCAACTGAAGAGTACTCCAAATGTGATGTTTTTTTAAAGAAAATAATATGAACTTTACGGAAAAGAATGCCTGAACGTTTGAGATGGTAGTGTGTGAACTCCTCGATGAAACATTTTATTTTAAATGTTTGTGCAATCAAAAATAGAAAAGAGTGGGAAATAGGATGTGCACTTTTCTGTATAGAAAATTTGGGCTCCCTATTGGTTTCAGTAGTAGAGAAAAATGGCTGAACCTCTTACGTACAAAATTGAACTTGATTCAACCCTCACACATCGAGAAGTTTGAACTTCACTCAAACATTTAAATAGCTCAACCAAATACATACAAATAGAAAACATGCTAGAATTGGTCTTGTTTTGTGAACTCTCGAGCAAGTAGAGAATTATTTTTGGGCGGAGACTTACCTTGGTCTGTGTGATGATGAGTTGGACTTGTTATAATACTAGCACTTCTTCGTGATATCAAACCACCATCTTCTTTTATTTCTCCATTGGGAATCTTGTGATGACCATTTCTCTCTGAAACAAAGAAGGGTAGTAGTTTTGGCCTCGCAACACATAGGAAATAGAAAAGGGAGCGAGTTTTGCAGTGTACTTGGTATGTACTCAACTATTCACATCACGCAGAGTTAAGCAACTTCGTAGGAAGAAAGTGCAGAATAAGCAAAAGAGTGACAAAAGTTGAAGTAGAATTTTAACAACAACAAAACCGCCACAGCGTTTTGAGATTGGTGCTCAGCAACAAATAGAATTTTAACAACCACTAACTACTAGTAGTACTAACCATCGAGTGGTGCTCAGCAACGTACTCTCATCCACTATCGACGTGGTTGTACATGATTAACCCCCCATACGGTTCAGATGATGCTTATCGTTCAGTCCAATATGACGCTCACACACCTAGTAGATAGCCATCGATCTACAGAAGGGGGAGGCAGCGACCTACAGAAGAAGGAGACAATCCAAAACATTAACGTATGCAGAAGGGCAGCCCTCTGGCGTGTGCCACGTCGGACTCAATAAACGCCAACGAACGAACTAGTTGTCGTTTGGACGCTGCCCTTCTTTTCTCCAGTTGCCGATTGGGCGAGGATGCCTGTTGTCAGTGAGCGTGCAGATAACACCTCCCCCAGTTTCAGCGGTGGAGAGAAAAAAAGACTCCTGTCTCTCTCTTTTCCTCTTCTCTCCTCCAGCCGCACGCCCCTCCGCCGCCGCCGCCGCCACGGATGAGATGGGCGCTGGTGGGCAGGCTGTGAAGTCGCAGTGGGCGGTGCGGCCACCGTGGCCGTCGGGCCGCGGCGGCCAGCAGAGGACCGCCGCCGGCTGGAGCTCCTTCCTCCTCCACCGTGAAGCAACCTCCTTCCACCACGAAACAATGCCGCCCCATCCGACCTCAACCGCCGCCCGAAACCCTAGCGAGCCCCACCCATGGCGCCCTACCCTAGGTCAGATCCCTCCTCCCCTTCCTCATGGTTTCTTCCTTCTTCCTGTGATGCGTGCGTTAGTGAGTGATGTGCAGGCAGCTTCTTCCTCTGCTTTTCTGCTCTCACCCCTGTCTCTCTCTTCACTTCTCTGTAGGTGGGTGGTACAGCGGCCAGAGGAGAGCAGAGGAGAGAAGAGGAGAGGAGGTGGAGCAGCCAGCGCCTGGACGTGGGGTGAGGTTCCCATCGACACCTGTAGTTTTGGACGTTTTTCTTCAGTTTTGGTTCATCACGTTTTTGTGTGCGTGTGTGTGTGTGTGACATTTTGGTTCAGTTTTTTGGATGACTGAAACTGAACCAAATTGAGTGTGCATGCATCCATTGTATGTATGTATCTACGCATCACATTTTTCTAACTGGACTGCACGGCGCATTCGTGTATTGCCCTGAAAATAAAATGTTGTGGTCTGGTTTCATTTCTTAGCTGCTCAAGTGTAACAATCGACACACTGTCTTTCAATCTACCAACCAAGAGATATTGGTGCATATCTATTTGCCACTGCATTCAGAAATTATGTTGATTTCCTCTGCTGCAAAAAGTCCATCTTGTGTTATTACACTTGATTTTTTCATTCAGAGAAAATACTATAGATCATTTAATAAGAGAAAATAATCTAAATTGATTCTATTTGACGATAGACAAAACAGCAGCTCCAAGACTGAACATGATGTCACCATAATAACAATTTATCTGCCACATAAGCATATAAATATGCCAGAACTGTTGCAGTGATGTGTTTGTTGGAATTGTTTGTGAGATCATCCACAAGGCAGTGGGCCTACCTAGACTACAGCTTTGAAATTTTAGCAAGTAATGTTCGTTCTTTCTCACTATTAGATGTTTCAACCTATCAAAGTCAAACAATAGAAAGGACAGTTTCAGTGATAACCAACAGTCTTCTGGAGGAACCTCTATCATTCAGTAAGAGTAACCCTTATTACAAGAAATAATACACCACATTGCTGCTTACCAATGTCTCAATCTGCATATTCCGGACTTGCGACGATGTTCCAGACTGTGCACCTGAAGAAAATAGGAGTTGCAACGACGTTCCAGACTGTGCACCTGAAGAAAAATAAGAGAATTAAGATTTAACCAAAGAAGTAAGGAGAATTTCATAGCCGGAACCGGAAGAGAACATTTACCATGAGCTTTCTCATTCTGTTGCATGCTACTTATTAGGTTCGCGATCAGATCCTGAGGTAAGAAAATACCAAAAATGATAAAAGTCTTTTATATAACTTAATATCATACATTCTTAAACATGTTCAAGCTTCCTCCATACTTGCTGAAGCGTAGTCTGTTGCAGGAGTTTCTCAAGGTGGGGGAATGAGAATGGACGGTGATACCGAGCTATTGCAGAGTTCCTTCAGATGATGACTGTTAGACTGTAGCATCCGTGCATCAAGAAAATTGGATCAGCTACGGCACAGGTTGCAAAAGGATAGAATGATGGATTGTCTCTATGGGTATCTCTAAGAATTATTGCCATTTCGAAAGGTAAAATACAGCATGCTCTTTAGGTGTGTATCTTCATTTCTCCACTAAAAAGGAAAATCATTTCTCATGGTCTCTTTAATAAAATAAAACTAAGCAAATAAACTGTAGATAGAAGAATTATATCATTTGTTTAGCGTTGATAATCCAATCACCACTTCTTCTAGGCCCGCTACTTCGTTGAGGATGACAAGATCAACCTCTACACCGTGGTCAACGCAAACTCATAAATCCCACCCTTTTTAGATTTCTCTGATTTGCTTCAGATTTATTGCATACGTTTTGTTTTGTTTTCATCTCATGTGGTGATTTTTTGATGGGTTCAAACTTCGAATTTGATAGGCATGCGGAAGAAGAGCACGGGGAACATCCTCTCCTTTACATCTACAATCGAACATCCCCTCTCTCCGCGTAGTTAATAAAAAAACTTCTGTTGTAATGGAGGTACTGCTCTTTAGTAGTGTGCTTAATTTGATTCATCACCTCAAGTGTTTTACACAAAATTTGAACTATGTGTATCTACTGGTGAGTCCTTGGGCTTCGCTCTATTTCAGTTTTCAAGATGGAAGAATGTCTTAAAGTTTCAGCTACTATTTACTAATTATAGGCCCTTTGAAGATTCCACCTAATCTTTAGAAACAGAAAGTATATGTTGTCCGCTAGATGCAAGCATGAGTAGCTCAAAACTGAAACGCCGGCATCTCGGACCTCCTCCATGGTTTCCAGGCCACCAAGATCAATAATGTAGCGGCATGAGGAGGGAATTTGATCAAGGCATAAGTACGTAAATACGCCTAGCTATTTTCTTTATTATATTTTGCCCTTCTCTCACTGTATTTTATTCTTCCTTTTAGTGATTGCATAATTATAATCTTCAATAAACATACATTTACTTATGCTTCGGAGGTTAAGACTTCTATAAATAAACCCACCCATGCCTAAAATTTTAGCAAATAAATCTTGGCTCATTAAATTTTGTTTTTAATGAAAGGAACAATTTCTTTAGTGTCAAACTACATCTTTTTCTTTGTTAGGCTGTAGAAAAGATAGGTGACATTAAATGTTTCCTCACAAATATCATCTCTAATCGACGAGAATAATTGAGGATGTAACAATGTCAATATTGGTAGTTTATCGACACGGTACTAATGTTGCCTTAATGCACAATAAACTGAAATATCCTCCTCTCACTATATGCCTCTACAAAAGGGTGCCTAATGAATTCAATGGTTTGCCTCATTTGTACATAAATTTGGACCATTCTAGCTCATTGAGATAGTTCCTAATTTAGTTTGTTGATTATATTTTATTACTACAGTTTTACTGGGCTGTGTCTTTGTGGATTTCAAGTTTTGTTGGAGATATGTCATCTCCCAATGTTAGAAGAACAGGTGCTTCCATAGAAAAAGGTCTTCATCTCGATTCCTTCCCTTTGAAGAAAACTCCAAATCAAGTCGTCCGCGCCATGCCTAGGCTTGCTAAAAGCTGACTCATGTCTTAGAAAATTTTAGTAGTGAATTTAAGTGCATGGTTACTGATGTGGCTATGGAATGCACTGGTTGTGCAACAACTTAGTTTGTAGAGTGAATTCATGTGCTCAGAAAGGAAGTGGTGAAACCCAATAAACAATATCATATGGATACATCTTAAGAGGTGCACAATTGGAGGTGCACTATTGGCGTATATTTCGATTGTGCTCCTTCAGGCCATCATTGATGTTATTGTGTATGTGCATCTATTAAGATAGGTCTCTTATATGAATGTTATATGTCATTTCTAAATTCATGTTGTAACTATATCTACCTTGCTAAGCTGAGATCAGGGACTGTTGGTCATTTCTAATGATCAGGACCCTACCAGCCTCATTTCTAAAGATCAGGACCCAACCAGCCATCCTAATCCGAGTGTCGGATATTGGGAAGTTTGAGGAAGCCTAACATGCGTAACATTAGGAGCCCCCCTCTCCCAGTCGAGATCAGGCAAGGTAGATGGGAAGCAGCGCACCCCCTCTCCCTCGAGCTCTAGATCCATGGCACCAGTAGCGAGGTAAGCGGTGACACCTCCTCTTCCATCATTTTTTCACCATCTCCGATTAAGTATTAGATTTGCTTGGGTTTGTATGAAAGGTTTACTAAAATTTTGAATGACGTCCCATATACTTTAGTGCTTATATGTTTGTCATAAATTCTTATGGCCTGACCTTTGCCCATAGGAATGTGATTATTGGCTCCGTTGTCTCTTAAAAGGGAAAATGGATAATGCAAATTTGGTGACTAAACTTGACGACAAGCTCCCCGTCTCTCTTCTCTGCATGTATCTCCGTCGCTGTTCTTAGGAGACATGTTGACAAGTGTCTTCCGCTCGTTGCTTTGTAGAGCATGTCTTAGAATCCACCATTGCAAGAACCGGTGGCCAAAGATCTCCATGGAACTGAGTGGCATTTCTTGTTTACTTTACAATTTGAGTATTCAGTTTGAAGCCCTTAAATTTCCAGTCGTTGTGTTCTTATTGTTTTGGTTTAGCACTTAATGTAACAATTGAATGCTGAATTCATTACTTCATGAGTATATGTGGCCTCTCTCCCTTTGATTCTATATCATGCCTTTCAGTGTTTTGTGTTTTAGATTCCCTAATGTCCTTGTATTTGAGAGTCATTTATTTAGCTCCCTCGGAATTTGTAGTGCAACTTCCTAAATGCCATGTCCATGTGTTACCAAAAATAGAAAAAAAGAAATTGGAATGGGCGGCTGCCAACCTAGCACCGCACAACTTCCTCTCAGGAGGCGCCACAAGGTGGCGCCCCAACCCCTAGTGACCTGCAATAGGAGGAGGACGCGAACTGCGGCGGAGGTCGGGAGGCAGAGACGTTGGCCGCCTGTAAGGCGGAGCTCGGGTGGCGGCCACGGCTGTCTGTACTTTTTGGGCGGCTGGCCGGCGGGGCGCCCCGTAGCGGGGGTCAGCGTTGCGGCGCATCGCGGGGGCGGCGTGTCAGCGCGTCGTGGGGGTCGGAGCGTCACCGGGGGTCGCGTGGCGGCTTGTCACGGGGGGAGGCGTGGTGGCGCATCGCTGGGGTCGGCAGTGTGGCACGTCGCCCGCCAGCGGGGTGGGAGGAGGTGTTGGGAGTAGATGGCATGATGCAGGAGGGCGAGTAGGCGAGAAGGAAATGGTGGGCTTTTTCGGGCTGTTTGGGGCAGAGTCCCTATTCTGTTTTTCTTTGGATCGTCTCGACCGGGCCCTATAAGGAGGCAACAGTAACAAAATAATATTCTGTTACTAGTAACATAATAGTCCAGTCCCATAGATAATGTAACAAAGATTTTTGATGCAAATATAAAGATAATATAGTATATGTTCATAAATTTAGGCCATGCTGACCGTGGTAGGTTGAGATTGAACATATCGAGTGCTCCCAGAAGTCGTCCGGAATGCTGAGATAGAACTTCGTTTCCGACTGGCCACGACCACAGTTGGCCGATTTGTGCTCGCACTGTGGACACATGAATGAACACCCATGAATCAGCTAGAACAAAAATGATTCCACGGCGATTTCCACTGGTTGATTAACAACGACGGACGGACTGCGATAAGAGATGAGTGAATATTTCGCTAATTTAGTTGATTACCTTCTCCATGAGAAAAATCCCCGGCCCAATCCCTCAGAAAGCCCCAGTCGACCAGAGTCTAGAATGTCGGTGCAGATAGGTGGCGGAAAGCGATGAAGGCGAAAACCGGTGCCGTTTAGAGCGCGACCTACGCCCGCCACCAACATCCGTCGAGCTTAGGGTGCAGAGTTGCGGAGGAGTCCATGGCAAGTGAGTGGGGACGAAGTGGGCGAGGGTTTTCTTTTCCTTTCGCATGTGTGAGTGAACACACACAGTTCGCAGAGGCGACGGAGATGAATCGTGTGAGATAGTAAATCACCGAAAAACATACTGCCTAAAATGCAATTTGTTAAAATTTGACATTTTTTCGAACTCATCGTTTACCATATTTTGCGGATTATGTGCATTTTCTAGGCATTATTATGCACATAATTCAAATTTGAACAATCGGTGCATGAAAAGGTGCACAAGAACGGTCTGGAAAACCATGCTCGTGTTATTTAGTACATTCTCATGCCTTTTACATGGAATGGGCAGATATTTCAAGGAAATGTGTGGCAATAGTCAACCATAAACGCGTCGTTTACTTGGTTAACAACTATACAAAAATGAAATACATTCTTGGAAAAACATGATGCATGGTGTGGTGCCATGGTATGACCTCACCGTGCCCTGGTAAAAATGTCGCCATGCACGCCTTTCATAAAATGAACCTTCACCGAGGAAGTTTCATGGTTTCGAGGGGGCAATCACCAAGATTGAAGGGGGATCCAAATTTCCTTTATCCTTTGTCCATGTTCAAATTTGTCACTTTTCCGGGTTCATTTGCCATATTTAGGGGATTATGCGCATTTCCTAGGCATTAATGCGCATAATTCAAGTTCAAACAATCGATGCATGCAAAAGAGTATTTCATGAATTCTTTCCATTGTGACCCTCCGAAGGCCATCTTTACAGAAGATTTCTTCCTTCGCAGTTTTCAACTTTGTCGTCCAAATATTCTTAATTGATGCCTCTTCACTCGTCTCCATATTATCCCGATGCATTGCTCAAGTATTCTTTATTCAGTTGCTTTCCCTTCATTCTTTTTCTTCTCGTGGTTTCTAATCCTCTCGGCAATTCGTTCTCTTTTCCTCAATCATTTTCAAATTATTCCTGGTGGGTTGTTCTTTCTTCACTCGGTTTCAATTCTTCTGGTGCTTCGTTCAATTAGTTTTTATTTAGTTCGCGATCTCTTCGTTCTCTTGTATCTAAATTCCCTCAAGTTCTTTATTTGTTTTCTAATTCTTTCCGGTGATTCATTCTCTTTTCTTCATTCAATTTCAATTCTTCCCGGCGGCTTGTTCTCTTTCATCACTCATTTTCAATTGTTACGGTGGTTTGCTCAAGAGTTCTTTTTATGTGTTATCATATCAATTTATTCGTTCTTTACAATCATACCAGTGTTTCATGAAGACTTTCTCGAGTTTTGCCATATATCTCCCCTTAATCTTTGTCAACGAGAATAAGTAGTATGCAAATCCATTGCTTCACATCAATTTAATTGATGGAGGATAAGCATAACTTAATTCTTATTCTTTTTCATCAAGCTGATTTAATCTCTTCCTTTGAAGTTTGTTCATAATGAATAAATTCTAGTCCCAAGTGTTTTCGTCTTTCTTTTCTGGAGTGCAAATTTTCCACGACCATCTCGTCAGAACCTCCATGTACATCATCGCAAGGCCTTAATCTTATTCTTTTCATCCTTCATTCATATCTCATCATCCTTTTGTCACAGGAGTTCGTCATAGTTGTTCATCATGATTTAATTCATTCTTCAAGTGTTCATCAAAATTCTTATGGAGAAGCTCAAGTATTCTTCTTCTTGCATCTCGAAGTGCAATTAATTCTCCGTATTCTTTGAAGTGAAGTTTTCAACTCATAATTCCTCTCATCTAATTCAATCATGTGGTTGTGGCATAATTTCACCTCAAGTATTGGGATGATTTCCGTAAGTCCACAGCATGCTTACTCTTTTGTTGTTGATTTTCTCAACAACTCCATTCAATCCTTCTTCGTGAAGATGATTTCAAATTCATTCGTGATAGAATATGTTATTATTTCTCCTTTCTTTTCATTCCACTCTTTAAATTGTTCCGGAGGCATTGTGTTGTTGCTCTCGTCAAGTATCATCCCATCTTGTGAAGTTCATGATTCTATTCCATTCTCACTCAACTGGAGTGTTGTCCAAATTCGTTCATTCTTGTCCCTTGGCTATCTCGTTATATCGGTGTGGTTTCATATTGTTTTGGCTCGTTTAGCTCTTGTTTCATTCCTTTCAACCTACAAGGATCCCATAATGTTCCTTGTTTCTCTTTTGTAACGGACCTTCTCAATCTCGTTCATCTCTGTTGTGTTGTTCTTTCAAGTTGTTCAAACTCCCGAATAACTTTGTTCTTCCTATTCCTCTTCCTTCTCGTTTCTGAGATCTCGGGACGAGATCTCTTGTTAGTAGGGGAGTGCTGTGACGCCCCAGACCAATGGTACAATTCCCTTCCTTTTATTTCGTTGGCGTTGTGTGTTTCAAGTGTTTGTTGCCTTGGTCATGATCTATTTCCATGTGGGTTCTATCTTATGGCTTCATTTTGTTGCTTTATTGTTTTACTTATTGCATTGCCATGTCCATAATTGTCATATTGTGTTGTGCCATCCTATGTTTCTTGGCATGTTCATGATGAGTGCCATTGTCATATTTTGCTTCTTGCATCATGTTTATCTTTTATTATATTGCATTGTGCCATCCTTGTTTGTTTGCCATGGTCGTCTCACTTTGCTATACTATATGATTTGATATGCCCTGTGTCATTTATTGCATTTATCATGATCATCATGTGGGTTCCATTCCTCATGTTGTTGTATTGTTGGTGTTCTATCCATCTTTATCTTTTCCATCAACATTTTCCCCCAAGTGCACAACATATCCACCCCTTCATATATTTCAAATTTTGGCTTGCATGTCAAGTTGCATTATTTCCCTTCTCCAATAATGTTCAATATTTTCCTATAACTCTTGGATCATGTCTTATAACTCTCTCTCAGTTTTCCTCCAATATGTAGTTGGATTGGTTGGACTAGAATTTAATCCAAGTTTGAACTAAATTCAAATTTGTTTTAAATTTCCATCTGCAAATTCCCAAACCAATTTTATAGAAATTGTGCATAATTCCATAACTCCAAAGGTATTTTTATATCTTTGGAATTCTTCATCTAAGCCCCTATACTTTCCTTTCTAGACTGTTTCTATTGCTTAATCAGTAAAGTGAGAAAAGAAGGAGAAGAACCTACCCGGGCCACCTGCGGCCATCCGAGCCAATTAGCCGGCCAGCGCTGGCGCCTCTCCTCTCCTCCCGCTAGCGTGGTAATAGGCACGCTGGACAACCAGTCGGACTCCACCTGCAGCATCTCTCCCTCGCTGCTTTTTCTTCCTCCTCTTGTCTCTTCCCTCACGGTGAAATGAGGCCATGGTGAAGATATGGCCACCGTGGCCGGGCCACGCCCGCGCCTCCCTCCTATAAAGCCCCATGCCCTAGGGTTTCCCTCTTCCACTCTCGCCGCCGCCACAAGCCCTCTGCTTCCTCTGGTTCTTCTTCTTCTTCTTCTTCTTCTTCTTCTTCTTCGTCTTCCTCTTCTTCTTCTTCCTCTTCTTCTTCTTCTTCTTCTTCAAGGACAGAACACCCAAGAGAAAACCGCTAGCGTCCATCGTCATCCTCACATGCGGCCTGCGCCAGGACCCTCTATGGCATGTTGTCCTGCACCCGTCACCCTCCTCGACCGATTCTCGGAGTTAGTTGGGCGGGAGCGTCCCCAGCGCGCCTCCCTGTCATCGCCATGGCCGGTCTAGCCAAGCCGAGCTCGAGCTCGGCGTCATCTACATCACTGGTGGCCTTCTTTTTCCTATGGAGTGACCCCTCGCACAACCTCCCCGAGCCGGATCGCCAAGTCCAGCGCCCGGTCACCTCTCCTGCTTCCTCTGCTTCATGGTCCAAGCACCATCACCCGATCATCTCCCCATCACGCCTCATATAGGCCTACTCGCGCCCGTCCGAGCTCACCTTCCACACCCACTCAGGGAGCCGCATTGAATCCCATCTTTTACTTGCTTGCATGTAGTCACTAGTCACCGATTCCGTCGTGTCTGACCCACTGTGCCCGTGCAATCGCCATGGCCGTTTTGAGGCAAGTCGATGCTTTGTTTGCCGCACACCCACACACCTGCACCTTGCTCGCTGTAGGTTCTTCATCCATGGTCAAAGCAGGTGTTGTGGCCATGGGTTCTTCGCCCTTGTTCCCACGCGCTCGCATCACACGCACGTCCCGTCGTCGCCGTAGCCGAGTGCCTTGACCTGCAAAACCAGGCATGTTTCTCTGTATTTGTTTCATTTGGGTTCAGACTTCGGATCCATTCGAGAAGTAGGCATCTTTAGTCGAGCCCTTTGCATCACCCCGCATGCATCTACACCCGCGCACGCACCTGCCTGCTTACTGCTCGCTCGCTGCAGCATACTCACCTCTGCATCGCTGTGTGCCGCAGCCGAGACAAGCTCCAGCTCGATGCTCGAGCTCCGGCCTCTTCCCTCCGTTCCTCGGATGCACGCGCATGCCCATGCATGTTTTCCGTAGCCCCGCCGGTGACCTGCAGCCGCATCAGCCGCTGGTGTGGGCTCCCGTCGCCGGCCATGTCCTCCGTGCATCCATGGTGAGGAAGGCCTAGCCTTTGGTTTGGTTCAAGTGTAGCCATGCCCTTGTTTTGCACAAACATGCATGAGCAACGCACCGGTCAGCTCTCTGCTCCTCTATCCAGGAGGTCGTGGGATCAAGTCCTAGCCGCCCCCAATTTTGCTCTATTTTTCTGTTATTTTTGCACACCCACATCCGCTTCGGGCCAGATCTACTGTTGGGCTTGTTTTTCTATTATTTTTGCACACCTAGATCTGCATTGGGCCAGATCTACTGTTGGGCTTGTACAGTGCGTTGCATTAGGCCCTCAGTTTTTTTTGCATTCTGAGATTTTGGCATATATCCAGTGCATGCTATTTTCAGAAATGTCGTTAAAATTGCATTGCTCATATCTAAATGTTCATGCATCATAATCAAACATGTCATATATGTACAATGCTTAGAATTTCATCTACTGTCATAATATCCAACTTTCACCCATGTTTAAACTTGTTGTTTGACTAATTTTTGCATAAATAACTTGCTAAATGGTCTATTTAATAACTATTTAACTGCAGATCCAAATTAAATAAACTTTATATGTAAACGGGGTAGAAACGTGCATAGATTAACCTGGTGCACTTTATCTTGCTGTTTAACAACATTAAAATTGTGTATAGGGCATAACAGTACCAAATTCGTAATATGCATATGAGATTTTTCGGAATTGTTGTTTGTTTTTTCCGGCCCCATTTAAATTGCTTAGGTATTGTAGTTTAATTGTGTTGCGCCACTTGCCATGTGCAGTACATTTAAACTTGTTGGGTTCATAAACTAGAGCAAACTAAATAATTGAATGTGGTGATTCGTCAATATGCAATATTGAGCTTCACTTAATTTGTAGTGTTGTTTGTTGCACTTTGCCATGCCATGCCTATTTAATCTTTTCATGCATCATACTTGGTTGTGCATCATGCCATGTTTATGGTTGTGTGTTTACCATGTTGTTTGCTTCTTTCTGGTTGTGCTTCTTCTCGGTAGTTCCTGTTTCGTTGCGATCGTGAGGATTCGTTCGACTACGCTTGTTTCGTCTACGCCTGTTCGTCTTCTTCATGGACTATGTCTTCTTCCTAGCGGGATCTTAGGCAAGATGACAATCACCATGGATCTCACTACTATCTTTGCCATGCTAGTTTTCTCGATGCTATCGCTATATGTAGCGCTACCCACCACTTGTTATCAAGCCTCCAAATATGCCATGAAACAACCTCTAACCTCTTCACCATCCCAGCAAACCATTGTTTGGCTATGTTTCCGCTTGCTCAGACCCTCTTATAGCATTGCTAGTTGCAGTTTGTTCCATGTTGGAACTTGGATATGTTGGATATCACAATATCTTTTATGTTTAATTAATGCACATATATACTTGGTAAAGGGCGGAAGGCTCGACCTTTTGCCTGGTGTTTTGTTCCACTCTTACCGCCTAGTTTCCACTAAACCGGTGATATATTCCTTGATTTTGCGTTCCTAACGCGGTTGGGGTTATGGGCCCCCCTCGACAGATCGCTTTGAATAAAACTCCTCCAGCAAGGCCCAACATTGGTTTTACCATTTGCCTAATAACAACTAAAATTTGCATAAGGAGTAGCTACCCCATGGATCTTTACTTAATCAACCCCCGGGCCAGTGCTCCTCATGTGTGTTGGTCCAAACTAGAGCACCTTGCGGCGCCCACTTGGCAACTTGGGTCTCATCGACCGTAAGCTTAGCTCATCCGTCGTGTCCTAAGAACGAGATACACGGCTCCTATCGGGATCGTCAACACGTCGCGAGGTCTTGCTGGACTTGTTTTGCCATTGTCGAAATGTCTTGTGTACCGGGATTCCAAGTATGATCGGGTTGTCCCCAAGATGGAGGTTTCACCTCTGTAGATCGTGAGAGCTTGTGATGGGCTAAGTTGGGACAACCCTGCAGGGTTATGATCTTTCAAAATTCGTGCCCACGGTTATGTGGCATATTGGTATTTGTTAATATCTGGCTGTAGAGAATTTGACACTAAACCAGAAATAAAATACACCAACCGCATGAGTAACCGTGATCATCTCTTTTCGAGTAAGTTCGGGAAGAGAACACGATGGGGTTATGTTTTACTCGTAGGTAGTTCAGGATCACTTAGTGATCATTTCTAGTTTATGACCGTTGCGTAGCTTCCCATCTTTCTCTAGAATCGTAAGTTAGCCACCATACACATGCTTAGTCACTTGCTGCAACCTCACCACTTATCCTTCTCCCTACCCATTAAGCTTTGCTAGTCTTGATACCCATGGTTATGAGGTTGTTGACTCCCCGTGGCTCACAGATACTACAACAACAGTTGCAGGTATAGGTTTCCGATGACTTGACATGAGAGCGACGTTTACATTTGTTGGAGTTCTTTCTTCTTCTTCTTCTTCTTCGTCGATCTTGGGATAGGTTCTTGGTTCATCTACCTGGGATAGCAAGATAGATATCGTTGTGCTTCTCATGTGTTTTCATCCATAGTCGGATGTCTTGTGTATGATGTTTGTTGTATTCATGTGGCAATTTATGCCTTTTGTATGTATCCCCATCTATTATGTAATGGTACTATGTAATGATATCCATCTTGCTAAGCTCCCGAAATGTGATTGTGCCCCAATCACGAGGCTATAACATGATCGGGACAGAATCACATCTTGGGCGTGACAACTGTGCCATTGGGTGAATTGCTTGATGAACAACTTGCTAGACATAATGATATTGAGAATGCTACTATTAATGAGACTGATGAAACTGATGAAGTGCTTGGCACTGAAAACTTTGAAACACCTATTAGATCTAGCCATCCAAGATATGAATTGCCAAAAGTACCTGAAGGTTATGTTATGGATGAGGAGACGACTAGATACTTTCTTGCTTCCAATGATAGAGATGACCTTAAGAAATTATTATGCTAACTGAAAGAGAAATCTTTGAATGCTAGAATGAAGTCTGATCCTAAGTTAGCTACCTCACCTACCTTTGTTAGTGATAAGTATTATGAATTTTCTGTTGACCCAGAGTTAATTACTTTGGTAGAGTCGCATCCCTTCCATGGCTGTGAAACTAAAACTGTAGTGGCACATCTTACCAAGTTGAATGATATAGCCACCCTATTTGCTCATGATGAGAAAATTCGCTACTATTATATCCTAAAGTTATTTCCATTCTCATTAAAGGGTGATGCTAAAGATTGGTACAATACTCTTACTCCTGGTTGTGTGCGTAGTCCCTAGGATATGATTTATTATTTCTCTGGAAAATATTTTTCTGCTCATGAGAAACAAGCTGCCTTGCATGAGATATTTAACTTTGTGCAAATCGAAGAAGAGAGTCTTCCACTAGCTTGGGGGAGGCTTCTCCAATTACTAAATGCTTTGCCTGATTATCCACTTTAGAAAAATGAAATACTTGATATCTTCTATACTGGACTAACAAATGCTTCTAGGGATTTCCTAGATAGTTGTGCTGGTTGTGTTTTCAGGGAAAGAACTATTGAACAAGCTGAGGAATTATTGAATAACATACTGAAAAATTATGATGATTGGATCCTTCCCAAACCATCACCTCAACCAACTCCGGAGAAGAGGGGAATCTTGTATCTTATTCCCAGAGATATGCAAGAGGCAAAGAAAAGTATGAAGGAAAAGGGTATTAAAGCCGAGGATGATAAGAATTTACCACCTATTGAAGAAATACATGGACTTACATACCACCATCCAAGGTGGTTGAGGTAAATTCTTTGTTAAAATTTGATGAAGGTGATATCCCTTACAATAAGCATCCTAGTCAATGCCTTGGTGAGTTTGATAATTATATTGTGAAACAAGATCACTTCAATGCAAATGTTATGAAACAATTGAAATATAACTCTGATATGATTGCTCGTTTGAGTGACTTATTATTTAGAACTTCTAATGATGTTAAGGGTGTTAGAAAACATGCTTCTATGGTTCAAACCCTGTTAGAACAAGTTGCTAAATCTCAGAAAGAACTACTTGATGAAATGTATAATAATATAAATGACTTTGTTGTTAGAGTAGCAACTAGAGGAGGTAAAATGACCCAGGAACCACTTTATCTAGAGGGACATCCTAAGATAATTGAACAAGATTCACAAAGACTTAACATTGACGCACCAAGTCCTTCTAATAAGAAAAAGAAAAATGATAGGACTTTGCGCACCTCTAGTGAAACTGAAAAACCTCCTGAAATTAATAATAATGTTTCTATCTCTGATGCTGAAACTCAATCTCGTAATGAACATTCATCTAGTGAAAATGAAAAGGATAATGATGATGTTCATAAAGACACTCAACCAGGCAATATTAAACAACCAGATAATGATGTTGAGATAGAACCTGCTATTGATCTTGATAACCCACAAACTAAAAATAAAAGTTATGATAAAAGACACTTTGTTCCTAGGAAACATGGAAAGGAAACAGAACCGTGGGTTCAAAAACCCATGCCTTTCCCACCTAAATCAACTAAGAAGAAGGATGATGAAGAATTTGAACGCTTTGCTGAAATACTTAGAACAGTCTTTTTGCGTACCCTCTTGACGGGTATCTTAAAGATGACCCCTTATGCAAATTATATGAAATACATCATCACTAATAAAAGAAAAATTCTGGAAGCATAAATCTCCACCATGCTTGCTAAGTACTCTTTTAAGGATGTAGTACCTAAAAACATGGAGATCTAGGAATACCAACCATACCTTGCTCCCTAAAAAGTAACTATGTGAAAACTGCTTTGTGTGTCTTGGGAGCTGGTGTTAGTATGATGCCTTTCTCTTTATATAAAAGACTTGATTTAAATAACCTTACACCTACTGAGATATCTTTGCAAATGGCCGACAAATCAACTGCAATACCTATCGTTATTTGTGAGGATGTTCTCGCTGTTGTTGCTAATGTTACTATTTTATCTGACTTTGTTATACTTGAGATGCCCGAGGAAGACAATATGTCTAATATTCTTGGTAGACCCTTTTTAAACACTGCAGGGGCTGTTATTAATTGCAATAAAAGCAAGGTCACGTTCCATATCAATGGTAATGAGCACATGGTGCATTTTCCAAAGAAACAATTCCAAGTAAATGGTATCAATATTGTTGAAAATTTTCCAACACTTGCTATTGGGAGTTTCCATATCCATCTACCTACTACCAAAAAGAATTATGAAATACTTATTGTTGGGGATGTGCATATCCCCGTGGAGGTAACCTAGTGTTTTGCGGAAATTCTTCGGTCGCATGCTGATTGGAAGTGGTTGTTAATAAGACTTGATCAAACTTATTAATTAATCATTTTTTAGAGGTATGAAGTTGAGGAATCTAGTGAGCACAAAATTTTGTCCCTACCATTTTATTTTCTGTGTCTAATAAAAATAAAATGCCATGCTTTGCATGTTTAGTGTTTTCCCGTTCAATAAAAAATGACCCAAAAATAGAAGTGCTCAGAATGTACTGAAAACTTAACATGATTTTTTCTGAATATTTTAGAATTTTAGTGCAAATAACATCATAGGGGGTGCACCAGGTGGGCACAACCCACCTGGGTGCGCCAGCACCCCCAGGCGTTCCCTGGTGGGTTGTGGTCCCCTTCACTTATCTCTTTATCCACATCACCACCTACCTCCAGGAAAAAAAATCACCATTGCTTCCTCTTCCGTGTTCTTGCTCTCAAACCCGCGGATTTCGATCTCTTTGCTCAAAGCTCCGTTTTTGAAACTGTTTTGGGGATTGTTGCTTGGTATGTGACTCCTCCATTGCTCTAATTAGTTTTTGCTTTAGTGGTTTCTGTTTAGAGTAATTAGCTACTCTTGGTGCTGGTGTAGATGAGCTTGCATGTTGAATTCTTAGGGTGGTAAGTTGTTTGAATGCTCAATATAGTCTCTATGTATCCCTATGGGTAGTTGCTATCAATCTTATGAAGTTTTGTTACCAAATTTTTGTGGACAATCCTTGTATCTTTCCCTTTTCTTTTATTCCTTTAATTTTCTTCTGTTCCTAGTTTAGGTTGATTACCCCTTGTAATCGCTTTTGTTGTACTTGCCTGCTCTGCCCTTTAATAAAGTTTGATTTGCTGTGGGGGGCTCCCCTACAGTTTCCAGTCAGAAAAAAAATTGTGGACCAAAAATTTCAGAAATTGTACGCGAATAAAGTGTACTTGTTTGGGAGGAGTTCTTCGAGGAGGAGGTCCTCGCAGGCATATTCTAGCAGTAGCTCCACTCGTTGGTCTTATGTTGAACCACGTGAAAAGTCCATACGAGATGCCCTCACCAAATCATGCTTATGGCCATGCGACGAGTATATGGTAAGTGTGGCTATTAAGGAAGAATTCGAGCAGTACGTTCACAATGCCGAACTCGGCCCCTACATTTCAGATAAGTGCAACCAACACCTCGACCTCACTGAGTCATTTACCAAATAATTTAAATTCTATCCCCATGAATCTAGCGTGTCGTTTAAATTGTATGAAAATCCTTTTACCATTTGTCTAGAGAGGTTTGCTTACTGTTGTAAAATCCCATTCTGGGGTTCGCTTGACCAACCACCAAGGTCCGAGTTTGAGTGGTTCTTTACTAGCATTTACTACGGTGAGACTAGGGGAGTAACACAAGGTAGAATAAAAATCATTCATTTTCCCGCAATCCATTAGTTTGCATTATTCAACGAGAAATGTATTGTAGGCAAATTAGATTGTAGTACACTTTGTGCTCCAGACTTGAGCCTCATTCGCACTGCTCTCACCGGTGAACAAAGTTGTAATCTTGGAGCAATTGTTGCACGCAGATTGCAACATAACTCTAGTTGTGGATATTTTTATGGTGGAATTTATGCCACATGATTAGCAAGAGAGCTGGGTGTTTCACCTTGGCCTTATGACCCTATTTTACCTATACAATACTTGGACTTTGGCGTTATGAAACATCATAAGATCCTAAGTGGTGAACCCCAGAACTTCACTTATAACCTGTTGTTTAATAAAAATTCCGCTGTGGACACATATTTGCCTGCCCCTGCTCTTTTTGATGTTCACAGTAAGGGAAGATATTATGTTCTTGAGAGCGAGGCCTGAGTGCACAACGCGACAGTTTTGGCTGCACGGCGGGCTAAGGCGTCTGCACCAAGAGCTTCAGTGAGTTATCACTCCAACCACTATGCAGGCTACTAACTGATTACCGAGCTAGGCCAAAAGCCTAAGCTTGGGGGAGTACGTATTTCCACCGACATTACATTCATGTTCCCACATTTCATTCTCATCGGCGGTGTTCAAACTTTTTCGTTGTACTATCCATGCTAGATTCATTTTCTCGTTTCTTCTTTTGTGTTTTGAGAAAATCCAAAAATATTTTCTGTTCTTTTTGGTTTTCCTTTTTTAGTTCAGTTAGTTGTAGTATCTAAAAGAAAACCCAGAAAGATTTATCGTTTCTTCTTTTGCCTATTGGGAGCTCTCCCGTGTAAATAGTTTTCTCGTTTTTGTTTTCTTTCCTTGTTTTTCTTTCTTTGAGAAAATCAAAAACGCCAAAAGTATTTCCTTGTGTTTCTCTGAATTTCATTTCTAGTTTTTGAGTTGTACTAAGGAGAAGACCACGAAAATGTTGAGTGGGTCTCATCTGCTTTATTATCAATCCAACAAGAGGCCCAAATTATTTTGTCTTCTCCTTCATGAGTTGTTTGCAGATTCCAGCTTAGTCCGTGGCACACTTGCACTATTATTATTATTATTATTATTATTATTATTATTATTATTATTATTATTATTATTATTATTATTATTATCATTCGGTCGTGCAAGTGAAAGACAATAATGATGATATTTAGTGAACTGGCCGTTGGCAGAGAGAAATGTGTATGAACTCAACTTGTTTTTGTTTTTGTAAATATGTTTAACCTAGTATCCATGCTTCAGCCTATTATGATCGAACATGTTTACAATGACAATTAGAGATTATAGTTTCTCATGCCGTGCTTAAATAGCTAGGAGTGAATAATGATTTATTTGAGAGATCAACATAGCCTTAAAATGATTGTGATGTAGTATGATGATATGGTATCCTCCTCCGAATGTTTCAAGTGGCTTGACTTGGCACATGTTTATGCATGTAGTTGAATCAAAACCAACATAGCCTCTATGATATTTATGTTCATGGTGTCCATATCCTACTCATGCTGATATCCAATGTTTGTTATGCATAATGTATGTTCCTGGCCATTGTTGCTCTCTAGCTAGCCGCTTCCCAATCTACTTGCGAGCCTTCGCCTGTACTAAGCGAAAATACTGCTTGTGCATCAAATTCAAAAATCTGAGTTATTCCAGATGAGTCCAGCATACCAACCTATATGTGGTATTACCCAGTCGTCCTAAGTAAATTTGCATGTGCCACCTCTAAAACTTCAAATAAACATCTCTTTTGTGTGCCTGGAATGTTCATAGAGTGACAAGAGGTAGTCAACATCTTCCATGCTAAGCGGGTTATTCTCATGACGAGTGTTTATTCACTTGTCCTTGCACGAGAAGGGGTGGTAAAAAGGGATTCTCGGTTCCAACTTCAAAAGGAAAAGAGCTTACAAATAATCAAACAAAAACTCCTACAGAGTTATAACCTTTACTTTTTCGATTGGGAACCTCTACTAATGTGTTTAGCATGGAAGAAATTGATAACTAATTGTCGCAAAGTAAATATGAAGGGTGCACCTCTCAAAATTATATTTATCTCTGTTTTAAAACCTTGAGCTCTTGTACATCTGCAAATCCCTGCTTCCCTCTGTGAAGGGACTATCTATTTACTTTTAGGTTGAGTCATCATCATCTCTAATAAGTGCCAGATCTGAGAGCACTGCTGTCATGCTCATGTATTGTGTGTAGTGAATATTGGGTGTTAGCATGACTGGATGTTTTCTACCATGAATTACAATGTTTAGTCGCTGCTTGAACTTTGGAGGTGATTTGCATTTATGTTTTGCGGTCTCAAAAAGGGCTAGCGAGATAACAATATTGTCATGTTATATCATGGTTGTTTTGACAAGGTGTTGACCTTTGAGATATATTATTTTTGCTCTCTAGATGTTTATGTTATTGATATGAGTCAATATAATTTCTAAGAGTTATTGTCGACATGTTTAGTCATAATATTTTTTGAAAACCTAGGTGCCACCTAGGCCAATTTATGTAAACAAGAGCAAAAGAGTTTGTAAAAGTTTTTATTTTTCACTTTCAGTTTATCAATTGAATTGCTTGAGGACGAACAAAGGTTTGAGCTTGGGGGAGTTGATACATCTCCATCGTGTCTACTTTTCCTAACATTTTTCCTCTTGTTTTGGACTCTAGTTTGCATGATTTGAATGAAACTAACCCGGACTGACGCTGTTTTCAGCAGAACTACCCTGGTGTTGTTTTTGTGCAGAAATAAAAGTTCTCAGTTTGGATAAAAACTTTGCGAGGATTTTTTATATGAATAAAGAAAAATGCTGGAGCCAAGTACCACCAGATGGGGGCACCTGGGTGGGCACAACCCACCGGGTTGCCCCCCTCCTGGTGCGCCTAGGTGGGTTGTCCCCACCTGGTGCCCCGACAGACCCTAACTCCGACTCCATAAATACCTACTTTTGGAGAAAAAGATTGGGGGAGCACTACAAAAAAAACACTTTCATGATAATACGTGTTTGTCATAGTAGGTCAGGTTTTCTGTCATGCATGTACATCCATGACGATTTTATGACTGAATCAAGATAGTCGTACCTGTGCTGTCGTAGAAGTGTTCCATGATAATACCAAAATTATCATCATAGAAGTGTTCACTTCCATGACGATAAATGGCGCGTCATGGAAGTGCTTTCGTCAAGGGTAACTGACTCGTGGCATCCACCATAACGGGTAGCCGTTAAGCTATCGAGTACGGTTTTGGATCCGATAACCAGCCCAGACCAATGGGGATTTTCCACGTTTAAAATTCTCATTCGCCGGATGATGCACGTGTCAGCTTGTCATTGGGTCAGATAGGCTCCTATGATATGTCGACACGTGCGACGGTCCAACACTGGCCCATTTAGCTTACAAAGGCCGACCCGTTTGACTTGGTCAAAAACTAGCAGGCCGGCCCATGAAAATCTTGTTAATGGCCTATTCGCATTTAGACCATTTTACGGCCCGGTAACTCATGACCCGTTAGGGCCTTCCCGAAACCGGCCCAACAACGTCATGTGGGCCGTCCAATATAACACTAGGTCGTTTCACTTTTGGCCCATGTATGGCCCACGACGTCTTTCAGCCCATATGAGGCATTTCGTAACTTTTGGCCCTTTAGTGGCCCACGGTGACTCTGGACCATAAAGAACAGTAAATTTCCTTGTACCCATTAACAGCCCATGATTCGCATGGACCGTCTCCAGCCCGTGTTAGATTTCGGCCTACTGACGGCCCATACGTTCTTGGGCTCCTTTCCGGCCCTTGATTACTTCTGGCCCCTTACTGGCCTGTTCCCCTAACGGGACAAACTTGGCCCGTGGTTAGAATAGGCATGTTTGTGGCATGTTAACCTGTTGCGCTGTTTCTAGCCCGTCCTACATTCTAGCCCATTAATGAACCGTTATGCTTGTGACAGTACTAAACCTTTGCTATCTTCCGACCCATTAATGGCCCGTTATCGTGCTGGCCCGATACCAATTATGCCCGTTTATGAACCATGTGGGCCCATTTATCCAAATGCCTGAGGCCAACCGATTCTATGGCCCATTGGAGGCCCATTTATCTGGCGGCCCGTACGAGGCCCATGGATCCTACGGCCTGTAGAAGGCTCAAGGTTACCATGGTCGGTATATGGCCCACGGTTGTTGCGGCCACTAGCAAACCAAGGAAAAACAGGACTAGGAAATAAATAAGCTAGAAACTAACGTTAGGCTATTAAGGTGATTGCACAGATTACATCCACTAGGCATCAAATTTCGCCACCAGTGCAAATATAGGGAACACCCTACACGATACAAAAATGGCTTGTTGTTTTCTTGAGCCGGTGGCCACACGTTAAGAGCAAATTTTGTATCGCAACAAAACAAATTACAACCATAAAACAAAAGGATGGTTGGCATAAAACTTAATAGTCCGGCAGATAAATGCACCTCCAGAAGTTCAGAAGCTCAGTTCATTTGACCTGACTGTTATTTTTTCATGTTGTACTGTCCGATGGAGCACCATAACCTTCACCTTCATTTCTCCCAGGCTCCCGAACAACATAGCAAATGTATGATAGTCCGGTTTCAAATCCATGCATATCTTGACGACATTGAATAATGGTTGTCCTTATTTCACAAAGGGTCTCTGTTAGGGAATGGACTTGTGTCTGGAGCGTAGATATAACATTGTTTTGAGCTTGCATATCTTGATCATGAGATAGTTTGGACGAGGTTGCCTTAACAACCAACCCAGTATTACGCAGGAACGTGCTTTTGGCACTGTTAGTGGACAAGTACTGACCCACTGCAGCAAGAGGTGACATTGCGGTTATAGTTGCCTCGTCACCATCAGAAGGTGGCGGTTCCACCATTTTTATTTTTTCATAACTTGCTGAAAATTTTAGTTTTTATTACATTAGTAGTACCAGAACAGAAGATATTAAGGAGGCAGCAAAATCAAACAAAATAGCTTTGGTCTATATACATAACTTATTTTGGTGAACCCGTGTAAAATATTAGTTGTAATTTACTACAAAGTACATAATAAAACCAGGTTCCAAACATATGACCATGTACCATGGCTAATGTATTGTCTATTTCTTCACATTTTATTGACAGCTAAGGATAAAGAGACAAAGTTTATAATACAGTAAGCATAGTATGACATCATTCTTATCACAAAAAAACTGAGAACAGGCAAACATGCAATTGTAACGTTGTGAGGGCAAGTCTAGCACGGAACTACATTACAGATCAAGATCAAAGGAACATCACTCCTCTCTTTTAAACCTTGTAAGGTGCAATGATACACTAAGGAAATTGTGTACAAAATTGAAAAGAGTAATAGACATTGGCTGCAAACCGTGCAGTTCAATTCACAAGTCAGAGTAAGTAGTAGTTAAAAGGCATGAGGATTAAGGACTTACAACATCGGCTTTGACTGGTGTGTAGTCATGCCCTTCATCTTGCTGGTGTGACAATCTTTGAAGATTTCCACAGTATTTGGTTCAGTTACTTTTTGGTATTTGCGGGCTTTCCTCTGCATTTGGAACAAGTCAATATAGATCTGATAATATGGCACAAAAAAAGAGTGAAACAACAACTAATTACAAGAGCCTTGCAATGTGCAATATAGCTACGAGATCCTGTCGTCAGTTGGAATTTCACTTTCATACGGTTGGCCTTGTTCTTTGAACATCTCACCTACAAGAAGATAGATTTCTCAGGCGCACGTGTAACTAGGAGTTCAACATGTGACCTGATCACATATATATATAACGTACTTGATACTTTGGATCATACCAGTGTTTAACGAGGCCTCTCCAGTCATCATCCGATATATTTTCCTCCTGAAATGTTTGGGCAAGTTCACTGTTAGCCTTACCATCAAAGTGAGTTTTCCTCAAGTTATACTGATACTATCGCAGACCAGACTTGAAAACATGGGTGCAAGCTTGTCTGGTTGCATCATCTTG
This sequence comes from Secale cereale, assembly GCA_902687465.1. Lineage (NCBI taxonomy): Eukaryota > Viridiplantae > Streptophyta > Magnoliopsida > Poales > Poaceae > Secale > Secale cereale. The sequence continues at coordinate 513,468,202 of LR738711.1, forward strand.
GCTATCCAACTTGAACCTCATCTACTGAATATTACGAGAGTCTCATTATCAGCAACCTAGAAAGTTTGGAACAGAGCAAGACGATATTATTAGTTTCCATACATAACCATACTTATAGAGAAATGGTCAAGGAAGGTGTTGAACTGGGTTTCGTCATTCCTATACTGAATCCATGTTGGGAGGATACGTGCATGACACCTAACGGCAACCGCTACCTCTGATACTAACTTGGCTGACTCTGTAGCATCATGTGGCCCTTTTAAACCTGCTTCAAAATGTATGCCCATTCTTCCTCCTCTAGATTTAGTTAACCTATCGAGCATTATCCCTGATGTATGTTTCCTCTTGTGACTAGGTGCTAGTCCAACAACGAACATAGGAAGTGTTAGTGTACATCAAACTGTGAGACTACATATAAAGAAGCATGCAACTGTAACTTGACTACATCAACTACCTTCTCATTGTTGAAGCTCACAAGGTTCATCTAATCTTGCCAACTCATCTTGTATCAAGAGTGCTTTAGAAGTAGTGTCAGGTGGCAAGGGAGCTTGGGAACCTGCTGTTAGCTGAGTTGACAAACGAGTAACTCATGCAGCTGGTGGTCCTGTGGAAGGTGTTGAAACAACTTGGATTGTCGCTTCTTGTTTGGTGGCAGCTATTAGTGTCTGTTTGGATTGTTTTGCAGCTCGTGTAGCACGGGATACCGTGTTTGTACAATTTTTTGGTGGACTTTGACCTTCGATTGCACCATCAGTACCAGCAGAATCTTCATAATTCTTCCGCTTCCATTTCCCTGCCATTATGTGTTCCTTCCTCTTTCTCTTTGCCATGTCAAGTCAAGCCGACAAGAAAAAGGAATAAAAATTTAGTTCTTTAGAACAAATTGATGCGTGATACAGACGAACTGAACTTTGATGTTAGACAACCGCATGATAGGAGGATGTAATATGTACGAAAAACAAGACGACATGAGATAATCAGAACTATGATGTGTAAACTAAGCAGAAGGCATTTCAATAAGTTTGAAGCCATGCAATAGAAGGTAGATACCATATGAAAGATGTTACAAATATCGCTCTGCCAAGTTAACAGTGTCTCGTCATAACTAGCATTTAAACAAATGTGAAGCAGTACAATAAATAAATCATATGCAAGATGCAAACAACATCACACTACCAAGTTAAAGGTCTCCCGTCATTAGTGCCATTGCATATTCACAGCATTTCATATTCATAGCATTGCATATTCACAGCTATGATGTGTCAACTAAGCAGAAGGCATTTCAACAAATTAGAAGCAATGAAAGCTAGATACCATATGTAAGACGCAAAGAATATCACTCTGCCAAGTTAAAATTTTCTTGTCATTAGTGCCATTTGAAAAAATTAGTAGTACAAGCTCGAAATTAATGCGATATGTAAACTATATCAGACTCCCAAGTTAAACGTGTCTTGTGAAAACTGATTGTTGCAGGTTACACAACAGTAATACTTTGATGTAAGAACATGGTGTGATAGACAAATATTGTATGTTCTAGAAAAACGAACACGTGTCTTAATCACAAGTATAATGTGTAAAGTAAGTTGATGGAATTCAACAAAATTAGAAGCAATACAAGCTAGACATCATACTAACATGCAACCACATATAATAGTGCCATGTTAGAGGGAGCACCTGTGATGGTGGACAAGGGGGACATGCTCATCATCAACACAGCTTGGTTGAGTGTCTATGCATGTGTTGCCTTCCAAATCTTGTTGGGGGGATGGCGGAGTAGAATCTGTAGAGGCCCTTCGTTTGGAAGGAGCACCTTTATCCACTGACTTGCTAATTTCCTTCTGCTTTATTGATTTTGCATTGTCAAGTAAAACCGACAAGAAAAAGCAATAAAATTAACCCTTCGAAACACATTCATGCATGATACTGACAATCACTACCTTGATGTAAGGCAAACACATGATACAAGGATGGAATATGTATGAAAACAGGAAGGCATCGCATATTCACAACTATATGTGTAAACTAAGTAGAAGTAATTTAATCAAATTACAAGCAATACAAGCTAGACACCGTATGCAACATGCAAGACAATATCACTCTGCCAAGCTAGAGAAAGCACCTGGGATGCTGGTTTCGCCGAAAGACCGCCATCAGTCGCTGCCTTAAATTTTTCCTTCCTCTTTCTCCATTTTATTGCCTTGTCAAGTCAAACCCACAAGAAAAATGTAGAAAAATTCGCTTTTCAGAACTGATTGATGCAGGATGCTGATGAGCACTACTATAATGTAAGGAAACCGCATGATAGAACGATTGAATGTGTAAGAAAAAGGACAACATTGCATATTCACAGCTATGACGTGTAAACTAAGCAGAAGGCATTTCAACAAATTAGAAGCGAGGAAAGCTAGACAGCATATGAAAGATGCAATTAATATCACTGTACCAAGCTAAAATTGTCACATCATAAGTGCCATTTCAACAAATTAGAAGTAGTACAAGCTAGAAAAGAATGCGAGATTGAACCTATATCATACTCCCAAGTTAAACATGTCTTATAATAAGTGATTGTTGCGGGTTACACAACTGTAGTACCTTGATGTAAGAACAAGGTGTGATAGACAGATATTGTATGTCTAGAAACAGGAACACATGTCTTATTCGCAAGTATAATGTGTAAAGTAAGCAGATGGAATTCAACAAACTTAGAAGCAATACAAGCTAGACATCATACATAACATGCAACCACATCTGCCAGTGCCAAGTTAGAGGGAGCACCTATGATGGTGTACTAGGGGAGACGTGCTCATCATCGACACAACTATGTTGAGTGTCTATGCATGTGTTGTCTTGCAAATCTTCTTGGGGGTGGCGGAGTAGAATCTGTAGAGTCCCTCCGTTTGGAAGGAGCACTTTTACCCACTTCCTTGCTAATTTCCTTCTGCTTTATTGATTTTGAATTGTCAAGTAAAACCGACAAGAAAAAGCAATAAAATTCACTCTTCTGAACTCATTCATGCTTGATACTAACAATCACTACTTTGATATAAGGTAAACACATGATACCAGGATGGAATATGTCCGAAAAACAAGATGACATGGCATATTCACAACTATTTGTGTAAACTAGGTAGAGTCCATTTCAACAAATAAGAAGCAATGCAAGCTAGACACCACATGAAAGATGCAACCAATATGAGTCTTCCAAGTTAAAAACGTCCCATCATAAATGGCGTTTCAACAAATTAGAAGCAGCACATGCTTTAAATCATATGACAGATGCAACCAATATGACATTGCATATACTAAAGGTGTCTCATCATATTGATTGATGTGGGATACAAAAAACAGTAGTTTTATGCAAGGACATGCTTAATAGACAGATGTACTATGTACTAGAAATAGGAAGGCATGTCACATAAACTAGTATGCACAAAAAACAGGAAGGCATGTCATATTTGAAGGTATAATGGGTAAGCTAAGCAGATGCAATTTAACTAAATTGGAAGCAATACAAGCTAGACAACCGATTGGAGTGGTTCCAGGTGATGCAGGTCTGTGCTGGGCTTGTCACTGGCTTGGCCAGTGCCCTGACTAGCTATTTGTCATCTGGTGCTCCCGAGATGGTGGTTCATGTAAAAATATCTTTATTTATCTTAATAAAGATCGACTACGGCCTTTTGAATACAAGCTAGACACCATATGCAACATGCAACCACATATGACACTGCGATGTTAAAGCAAGCACTTGGGATGGTGGTTCATGGCAAGTGAGATCATCAACTCCAGAGCTACGTTTACCGTCTCCATCTGCTGACAGTGCACCCTGTAGAGCGCTGAAACATGTCTTGCCTACCTGCATACAAAGCTGGAGCGACCTCTCTCTTTTCTTTCATGTTTCTGCCAACAGTTTGGTAGAGGCTGAAATACCCATGCATAAAAAGCCAATAGTGAGAGTATGGGTGAACTGTGTGTGAAACTAGTGCACTGTAAATGTACCAGATAGCAGGTGGCTGAAAAATAAATGACATGAGACATATGATAGATCTACAACATTGCATGGCAAACAAAATTAGATGCTACTCCGTAAGATTTTGTAATATATGAGCACAGGGATGGGTGGGAAATGCAGGTACACCTCCAACACACCACCGCATGTGGTTCTATCAAAATAACAGTCGACTGAAAATAAATAGGTCAGTCGATTTTTCTGAACCATTTGATCTACAAGGAATGGGCAGATGGCCTTCATCTACCTCCCGCCTGTCACTTTTGACAATCTTTCTCGAACCGCCAGCGACCACCGGCCTAGACCCATTCCTCCGCCGCCTCGCCCTTCCCTCGACATCACACCACCGTCGTGCTTGACAGCACCCCCCGACCATCCCTTTAAGCCCGGCTGACCTCCAGATCGGGCGCCAGCATCTCCTAGGCCCCACACAACCCTAAGATAAACACCAAAGCGCAGCCTCCCTGGCGTAATAGGCGGACTAGAGCTTGTTACACCGGGTAATGCTTCCTTTAATTGGAATCAACTAACCAGGCATTGAAATCCACGGGGGCGAAGGACCTCTAGCTAAGGTGAAATAGTATATGAGGAGAAACCTTGTGCATTGTGAGTTACTAGGAACATCTAGTATCAGGAAGAAGGTGCAGGAAGAAGCGGTCAACTAGAGTATTATGTGGGATGAATACCGTGCAAGCAGACACGTAAGATTTGCACGGAAAAGGGAAGAGGAGTACCAGTTCCAGTTCCTAGTGATGTGTCCTCCTGAATTCGCGGTCATTTTATTCTTTTTACCGGGGGAACCGATGTTATGGAGGAGCGTGGAGTCTTGGAAGAACCCATGGCCAAATTGTTGACTGTGTTGCGGTGGCCTTCTGTCGGCGGAGGGGAAGCAGATCCGAGGCGACGAAGGATGGCGTAGCGGGAACATCTCAAGTGAGGTGGACGGTGGCGATGTTGGAGCGGCAGCGGTGAGGCGCATGACGGCGTGGTTGAACTAGCTCGGGTACGACATCCTGGAGGTAGCTTGGCCTCGGCTTCAACTACTACCCGTGGAGGGTGTTGCGGTTGCGTTTGCAGTGGACGATGACGTCGGGGTATTGGCTCCGGCGTGATGGAGGAGGACGGCGGTTGATGGGTGGGATGGGGTGGCGGACAGAGGATGCTAGAGTTTTGTGGCTTGTGGAGAGGTAGTTTTGGCGCCCATGGAGTACGAATGGGGAATCAGACAGGGGGAGCTAAGGGGGAACCATGTTTCAGTCTGGGATGCGCTTGTTTTTTGTTTTGTTTTTTTTACTAGATGGGACGCGCCTGTTTGAAATTTGGGGAAAGTACAAACTTTCCCCCCCTCTAAAATTTTGGACCTACTATGCGTCGGGGGTAGGACGATAATCCTAGGTGTCCCAAATAGTGGGCGGACGCGATTTTCGGAGGCAGTTGCGTGGCGTCTAGATGAATATACAATCCTACCCCGGTTTAGACCTTTGGACGTCGGACCGGTAGGTTTCACGGGTCGGAGTTAGAAAAGTAATTTCCTTCTACGAAACATTGGTTTCACGCAGTTTCAGGTGAGTAGAGGCTCTTTTGGTGCTTCGTTCAAAATTTTGAAACATAAGCATTCACGTTTAGAGTACTCTCTAACTTTCAGGATTGACCTGAATAGACAACGTTAAATTTGACCTTGTATGTTCGAAAACCTCATTAAATTATGCGCTTCTTTTTTAACTTTTGTCACTTGAAAATCCTATAACTACGATTATTTTGGAATGGAGGAGGTAAATTTGAATCTATTTTGTACACGACTATATATGCTATTATGTACAAAAGTAGAGCAAAGATTGGTGCCCCTATATTTTAGGTATGATTTACAAATGCCATGATCTCTGATTCAAATAATTAAATGGACTTCATGTTGAATTCAATTTTTTTAAACCACCTTAAGTCGAATTCAAATGTATGTTAGTTCCTAGCTACCTATTTGTAATGTTCATTGTGTATCTTTTGTATGTATAATGTGCTTACACACACAACATGAACTATACTCACGTTTATATTCGGATTGCTAAAGCGATGCTTTGTCTGGAGTTCAAAATATTGACTCTATGGATCTATTATGTCGAATAATAACATAGAAATGCTCAAATTCGATAGAATATAGATGTTTGATGGATCAATGAATCTTCCTTATGTGAAGCAAATATCATGATCGCATCCTCGAATTTGGATACAATTTATATTATTAATCAATGTGTACATCAGTCTTTTACATGTAGTTTCACTCTCCATAGACCCCTCCTCAAACACGCGATAACTTTCTCTCACACACATACGCGCACACGGTGTGTATCCATCGGTGGTCTCTCGCACATGCTCCAACACTCTATCCCGAGGGGTCTTTCTCACACACATGCTCTTGATATCACCGTCCCCCCTCTCGCAACCATTTACATTTGTTTTCACTAACATTTATCAAAAGCATTCTTCCTCTCACTCGCATACGCACACACAATCCCCATCGACCCTTTCTCTATACATAGACTTGCCTACGTGTCTCCCGCATGCACATTATCTTTAGGCATGTCTCGCATGCATTGTCTCCACCTCTCTTCCTAATTGAAAAATATGATTCCAGTAGAGGATTCTATAGGATGCCCCTTAAAGTTAGGTTGGATGAAAGGTAATATCAGAGACAAGGGGTTGCCTTAGTCCGAGGACCTAGGGTTACAAATCCTAGCCGGCTTTGTTAGTGGACACATAGTCCTTCATGACTCTAGTATCTTTGTCTTGTATGACGAGTCCTCCATGGGTATCCCTGAATGCATCACGGGCCGACCAATGTGGCGCAGGACGGAACCGACCCAAGGGCCTCACCTCGGCCCACCGTACCTCACGCGGTGACACACCTTCTGTCCCTAGGTCTAGTTATATTCTCACACCCACACACACCAACAAAGACACAACACACACAAAAATCTCCTCATGCATCTATATATCCCCTCCCCCCTTGCATGTACACACTTAAGGACATCTCTCACCGTGACATCCTATCCGTCTCTCTCTCTAGACCTCTCTCATTTCTCATGCTATCTCTTCTTCATC
>LR738711.1:513475313-513494805 GCA_902687465.1 Secale cereale
CCATGCCTCTGTCGAATACGTACACATACCCTCACTAGACCCTGCCAAATAAGTCACCTACACATTCACACATGTTACATCTTTACACATACCCCCATTGATCTAAAAAGCCCTCTCTTCATGTTTACTTTGCATAGAGCATTTCTTTTGAATAAATTATTTTAGAATTTGTACATATATACAACATTACAAAGTTATATGGAGTATGAAAATTAGTTTGCATTGCATGGTGCACCCATTGATATTTATTCCGCGATGTGAATTTCTATATTTTTATAGTATATATAAAGTTAGTCATAATAAAGAGAAACGAAGAGCATCCCTCTCTCCATCGCACGCCCTCCTCTACGCCCCTTTCTCGTACGCACACAAACTATCTCCAAGTCCTCTAAAAGTATGCCCAACACATTCACACATGTTTCATCTTTCTCTCGTGATATATAGAGTGACGATCATTGTCAGGGATATTACTACCAGGTATAAAACCGCCCGGGAGGGGCCGGTTTACGTTATCAAGATTGTTTATTGAAGGCCCAGCGGAGCATGAAGTAGAAGATTGTAGCCCAAGAGGTTTAGAGCCCAAGTGTTAGGGCCCATGATTTGTAAACCGTCATACTATGTAACTTGAGATGTAAGATAGAAAGAACAGAGACCGAGGCGGACACGTTTATGAGCCGGCCTCGGGACTCTGTAAACCGGACCGGGCGTCGCCTCTTATATAAAGGGACGACCCGGCGACGGTTCAAGAAAGACAACAACAGCTTGAGACACAGGCAAAGCGGATTCTCTCCCTGATCATCCAAGCCCTAGCAATACAACCCCAAACTAGACGTAGGCTTTTACCTTCATCGAAGGGGCCGAACTAGTATAAAATCCCTGTGTACTTTGTCCGCTTTAACCCCTTTAAGCTAACCTGTAGCGATGGCCTCACGACTAAGTCCTTTTGCTAGGACATCTGCCGTGCTAAATCCACGACAGTTAGCGCCCACCATGGGGCTATCGCATGATGGTTTCGAGTTCTTGAAGGGCAACTTTGAAGGACTCAAGGGCTACGCAGTGGGCTGGATGACTAAGAGTCGTCGCGGCCGGATCTACATCGACAATGCAGGCTGGGGCCCCGAGGCCGATTCAATCGAATACGGGTACCGGGTCCCCTTCGGCGGCATCCACGTCTTCATCGGCAAGATTGGCGAACCGGGCCCTGAGCCGGACATCTTCCCCAACACCGTCGAGGCAGCTCAGCGTGCAAGACCAGCCCGGATTCAGCGGGCCGTGAAGCACGTCTTCGTTGAGCAGTGCATGGAGTGCAAACCGAGGACGGATCAGACTCTGGCGGCGAGACTGTTGTCTATTCCGACGATGAACCTGTTGGGGAACGTAGTATTTTAAAATTTTCCTACGATCACGCAAGATCTATCTACCAGATGCATAGCAACGAGAGGGAAGAGTGTGTCTACGTACCCTCGTAGACCGGAAGCGGAAGCGTCAAGTGACGCGGTTGATGTAGTCGAACTTCTTCGCGATTCAACCGATCAAGCACCGAACGTACGGCACCTCCGCGTTCAGCACACGTTCAGCTTGATGACATCCCACGAGCTCTTGATCCAGTTGAGCTTCACGGGAGAGTTTCGTCAGCACGACGGCGTGGTGACGGATATGATGTATTCACCAGCGCACGGCTTCGCCTAAGCACCATGACGGTATGACCGAGGTGTGTTTCTGTGGAGGGGGGCACCGCACACGGCTGGAACAATTCAACTTGTGTGTCTTTGGGTGCCCCCCTGCCCCCGTATATAAAGGAGCAAGGGGGGAGGCCGGCCGGCCCTCCTATGGTGCGGCTAGGGGTGCAATCCTACTAGGAATAGGATTGCAATCCTATTCCTAGTAGGAACTACCAAAGAAGGAAGAGAGTGAAAGGAAAAGAAGGAGAGGTGGCGCCCCCCAATCCTAGTCCAACTAGGAACCCTAGGTGGGGTGCCGGCCAGCTCCTATGGGCTGCCTCTCTCTTTTCCATAAGGCCCACTATGGACCATCCCCCTTCGTAGGGGGTTCCGGTAACCCCCTCCGGCAATCCAGTTAAATCCGAAACTTTTCCGGAACACTTCCGGTGTCCGAATATAGTCGTCCAATATATCAATATTTATGTCTCGGACATTCCGAGACTCCTCGTCATGTCCGTGATCTCATCCGGGACTCAGAACTACATTCGGTACATCAAAACTCATAAACTCATAATACCGATCGTCATCAAACGTTAAGCGTGCGGACCCTACGGGTTCGAGAACTATGTAGACATGACCGAGACTCATCTCCGGTCAATAACCAATAACGGAACCTGGATGTTCATATTGGCTCCTACATATTCTACGAAGATCTTTTATCGGTCAAAACTGCATAACATCATACGCTGTTCCTTTTTTCATCGGTATGTTACTTGCCCGAGATTCGATCGTCGGTATCTCCATACCTAGTTCAATCTCGTTACCGGCAAGTCTCTTTACTCGTTCCGTAACACATCATCTCGTGACTAACTCATTAGTCTTTTTCTTGCAAGGCTTATTGTGATGTGTGTTACCGAGAGGGCCCAGAGATACCTCTCCGACACTCAGAGTGACAAATCCTAATCTTGATCTATGCCAACACCACGAATACTTTCGGAGACACCTGTAGAGCATCTTTATGATCACCCAGTTACGTTTTGACGTTTGATAGCACACAAGGTGTTCCTACGGTTTTCGGGAGTTGCATAATCTCATAGTCATAGGAACATGTATAAGTCATGAAGAAAGCAATAGCAGTAAAACTAAACGATCATAGTGCTATGCTAACGGATGGGTCTTGTCCATCACATCATTCTCGTAATGATGTGATCCCATTGATCAAATGACAACTCATGTCTATGGTTAGGAAACATAACCATCTTTGATCAATGAGCTAGTCTAGTAGAGGCATACTAGGGACACTCTGTTTTGTCTATGTATTCACACATGCACTAAGTTTCTGGTTAATACAATTCTAGCATGAATAATAAAAATTTATCATGATATAAGGAAATATAAATAACAACTTTATTATTGCCTCTAGGGCATATTTCCTTCAGTCTCCCACTTGCACTAGAGTCAATAATCTAGCTCACATCGCCATGTGATTTAATACCGATAGTTCACATCGTTATGTGAATAACACCCATAGTTCACATCACCATGTGACCAACACCCAAAGGGTTTACTAGAGTCAATAATCTAGTTCACATCGTTATGTGATTAATACCCAAGAGTAATAAGGTGTGATCATGTTTTGCTTGTGAGAGAAGTTTAGTCAACGGGTTTGTCACATTCAGATCCGTATGTATTTCGCAAATTTCTATGTCTACAATGCTCTGCATGGAGCTACTCTAGCTAATTGCTCCCACTTTCAATACACATCCAGATTGATACTTAGAGTCATCTGGATTTAGTGTCAATACTTGCATCGGCGTAACCCTTTACGACGAACTCTTTATCACCTCCATAATCGAGAAATATTTCCTTAGTCATCCAATTACTAAGGATAATTTTGACCGCTGTACAGTGATCTACTCCTAGATCACTATTGTACCTCCCTGTCAAACTCATGGCAAGGTACACAACGTGTTTTGTACACAGCATGGCATATTTTATAGAACCTATGGCTGAGGCATAGGGAATGACTTTCATTCTCTCTATATTTTTTTGCCGTGGTCTGGCTTTGAGTCTTACTCAACTTCACACCTTACAAGTCAGGCAAGAACTCCTTCTTTGACTGATCCATTTTGAACTACTTCAAAATCTTATCAAGGTATGTACTCATCGAAAGTCTTATCAAGCGTCTTGATCTATCTCTATAGATCTTGATGCCCAATATGTAAGCAGCTTCACCAAGGTCTTTCTTTGAAAAACCCCTTTCAAACACTCCTTTATGCTTTCCAGAAAATTCTACATCATTTCCGATCGACAATATGTCATTCATATATACTTATCAGAAAGGTTGTAGTGCTCCCACTCACTTCTTGTAAATACAGGCTTCACCGCAAGTCTGTATAAATCTATATGCTTTGATCAACTTATCAAAGCGTATATTCCAACTCCGAGATGCTTGCACCAGTCCATAGATGGATCGCTGGAGCCTGCACATTTTGTTAGCACCTTTAGGATTGACAAAACCTTCTGGTTGCATCATATACAAGTCTTCTTTAATAAATCCATTAAAGAATGCAGTTTTGTTATCCATTTGCCAGATTTCATGAAATGCGGCAATTACTAACATGATTCGGACAGACTTAAGCATCGCTACGGGTGAGAAAGTCTCATCGTAGTCAACTCCTTGAACTTGTCAAAACCCTTTCGCAACAAGTCGAGCTTTGTAAACAGTAACATTACCGTTTGTGTCGGTCTTCCTCTTGAAGATCCATTTATTTTCGATGGCCTACCGATCATCAGGAAAGTCAACCAAAGTCCACACTTTGTTCTCATACATGGATCCCATCTCAGATTTCATGGCCTCAAGCCATTTTGCGGAATCTGGGCTCATCATCGCTTCCTCATAGTTCGTAGGTTCATCATGGTCTAGTAATATGATTTCCAGAACTGGGTTGCCGTACCACTCTGGTGCGGAACGTACTCTGGTTGATCTACGATGTTCAGCAGAAACTTGATCTGAAGTTTCATGATCATCATCATTAGCTTCCTCACTAATTGGTGTAGGAATCACTGGAACTAGTTTCTGTGATGTTCCACTTTCCAATTCGGGAGAAGGTACAATTACCTCATCAAGTTCTACTTTCCTCCCACTCACTTCTTTCGAGAGAAACTCCTTCTATAGAAAGGATCCACTCTTAGCAACAAAGACCTTGCCTTCGGATCTGTGATAGAAGGTGTACCCAACAGTTTCTTTTGGGTATCCTATGAAGATTTACTTCTCCGATTTGGGTTCGAGCTTATCATGTTGAAACTTTTTCACATAAGCATCGCAGTCCCAAACTTAAAGAAATGACAACATAGGTTTCTCGTCAAACCACAGTTCATACGGTGTCATCTCCACGGATTTAGATGGTGCCCTATTTAACGTGAATGTAGCTGTCTCTAATGCATAACCCCAAAAGCGATAGTGGTAGATCGGTCAGAGACATCATCGATCGCACCATATCTAATAAAGTACGGTTATGACGTTCGGACACACCATTACACTATGGTGTTCCAGGTGGCGTGAGTAGTGAAACTATTTCACATTGTTTTTACTGAAGGCCAAACTCGCTAACTCAAATATTTTACCTCTACGATCATATCGTAGAAACTCTTATTTTCTTGTTACGATGATTCTCCACTTCATTCTGAAATTCTTTGAACTTTTCAAATGTTTCAGACTTGTGCTTCATTAAGTAGATATACCCATATCTGCTCAAATCATCAGTGAAGGTCAGAAAATAACGATACCCGCCGCGAGCTTCAACACTTATTGGTCCGCATACATCAGTATGTATGATTTCCAACAACTCTGTTGCTCGCTCCATAGTTCCGGAGACCGGAGTTTTAGTCATCTTGCCCATGAGGCATGGTTCGCAAGCATCAAGTTATTCATAATCAAGTGATTCCAAAAGTCCATCACTATGGAGTTTCTTCATGCGCTTTACACCAATATGACCTAAACGGCAGTGCCACAAATAAGTTGCACTATCATTATTAACCTTGCATCTTTTGGCTTCAATATTATGAATATGTTTATCACACGATCAAGATCCAACAAACCATTTTCATTGGGTGTATGACCATAGAATGTTTTATTCATGTAAACAGAACAACAATTATTCTCTAAATTACATGAATAACCGTATTGCAATAAACATGATCAAATCATATTGATGCTCAACACAAACACCAAATAACACTTATTTAGGTTCAACACTAATCCCGAAAGTATAGGGAGTGTGCGATGATGATCATATCAATCTTGGAACCACTTCCAACACACATCGTCACTTCACCTTTAACTAGTTTCTGTTCATTATGCAACTCCCATTTCGAGTTACTACTCTTTAGCAACTAAACCAGTATCAAATACCGAGGGGTTGCTATGAACACTAGTAAAATACACATCAATAATCTGTATATCAAATATACCTTTGTTCACTTTGCCATCCTTCTTATCCGCCAAGTATCTAGGGCAGTTCCACTTCCAGTGACCTTTTCCTTTGCAGTAGAAGCACTTAGTTTCAGGCTTGAGTTTAGCTTTGGTTTTCTTCACGGGTGTGACAACTTGCTTGTCATTCCTTTTGAAGTTCCCCTTCTATCCCTTTGCCCTTTACTTGAAACAAGTGGTCTTGTTAACCATCAACACTTGATGCTCTTTCTTGATTTCTACCTTCGCCGATTTCAGCATCGCGAAGAGCTCGGGAATTACTTTTGTCATCCCTTGCATATTATAGCTCATCACAAATTTCTACTAACTTGGTGATTGTGTCTAGAGAACTTTGTCAATTACTATCTTATCTGGAAGATTAACTCCCACTTGATTCAAGTAATTGTAGTACCCAGACAATCTGAGCACATGCTCACTGGTTGAGCTATTCTCCTCCATCTTGTAGGCAAAGTACTGTCAGAGGTCTTATACCTCTCGACACGGGCATGAGTATGAAATACTAATTTCAACTCTTGGAACATCTTATATGCTCTGGGGTGTTCAAAACGTTTTTGAAGTCCTGGTTCTAAGCCGTAAAGGATGGTGCACTTAAACTATCAAGTAGTCATCATACCGAGCTTTTGTCAAAACGTTCATAACGTCTACATCCACTCCTGCAATAGGTCTGTCACCTAGCGGTGCATCAAGGACATAATTCTTCTGTGCAGCAATGAGGATAATCCTCAGATCACGGAACAATTCCGCATCATTGCTACTAACATCTTTCAACTTGGTTTTCTCTAGGAACATATAAAAAATACACGTGGAGCAACATCGCGAGCTATTGATCTACAACATAGATATGCTAATACTACCAGGACTAAGTTCATGATAAATTAAAGTTCAAATAATCATATTACTTAAGAACTCCCACTTAGATAGACATCCCTCCGGTCATCTAAATGATCACGTGATCCAAATCAACTAAACCATGTCCGATCATCACGTGAGATGGAGTAGTTTCAATGGTGAATATCTTATGTTGATCATATCTACTATATGATTCACGCTCGACCTTTCGGTCTCCAGTGTTCCGAGGCCATATCTGCATATGCTAGGCTCGTCAAGTTTAACCCGAGTATTTTGCGTGTGCAAAACTGGCTTACACCCGTTGTATTTGAACGTAGAGCTTATCACACCCGATCATCACGTGGTGTCTCGGCACGACGAACTTTCGCAACGGTGCATACTCAGGGAGAACACTTATACCTTGAAATTTTAGTAAGGGATCATCTTATAATGCTACCTTCGTTCTAAGCAAAATAAGAAGCATAATAAGATAAACATCACATGCAATCAAAATATGTGACATGATATGGCCATCATCATCTTGTGCTTTTGATCTCCATCTCCAAAGCACCGTCATGATCACCTTCGTCACCGGCGCGACACCTTGATCTCCATCGTAGCATCGTTGTCGTCTCGCCAACTATTGCTTCTACGACTATCGCTACCGCTTAGTGATAAAGTAAAGCAATTACATGGCGATTGCATTTCATACAATAAAGCGACAACCATATGGCTCCTGCCAGTTGCCGATAACATTACAAAACATGATCATGTCATACAAAACCGTATAACTCATCATGTCTTGACCATATCACATCACAACATGCCCTGCAAAAACAAGTTAGACGTCCTCTACTTTGTTGTTGCAAGTTTTACGTGGCTGCTACGGGCTTAGCAAGAACCGTTCTTACCTACGCATACAAAACCACAACGATGTTTCGTCAAGTATGTGCTATTTTAACCTTCACAAGGACCGGGCGTAGCCACACTTGATTCAGCTAAAGTGAGAGAAACAGACACCCGCCAGTCACCTTTAAGCAACGAGTGCTCGTAACGGTGAAACCAGTCTCGCGTAAGCGTATGCGTAATGTCGGTCCGGGCCGCTTCATCTCACAATACTGCCGAAGCAAAGTATGACATGCTGGTAAGCAGTATGACTAGTATCGCCCACAACTCATTGTGTTCTACTCGTGCATATCATCTACGCATAGACCTGGCTCATGATGCCACTGTTGGGGAACGTAGTATTTTAAAATTTTCCTACGATCACGCAAGATCTATCTACCAGATGCATAGCAACGAGAGGGAAGAGTGTGTCTACGTACCCTCGTAGACCGGAAGCGGAAGCGTCAAGTGACGCGGTTGATGTAATCGAACTTCTTCGCGATTCAACCGATCAAGCACCGAACGTACGGCACCTCCGCGTTCAGCACACGTTCAGCTTGATGACGTCCCACGAGCTCTTGATCCAGTTGAGCTTCACGGGAGAGTTTCGTCAGCACGACGGCGTGGTGACGGATATGATGTATTCACCAGCGCAGGGCTTCGCCTAAGCACTGCGACGGTATGACCGAGGTGTGTTTCTGTGGAGGGGGGCACCGCACACGGCTGTAACAATTCAACTTGTGTGTCTTTGGGTGCCCCCCTGCCCCCGTATATAAAGGAGCAAGGGGGAGGCCGGCCGGCCCTCCTATGGTGCGGCTAGGAGTGCAATCCTACTAGGAATAGGATTGCAATCCTATTCCTAGTAGGAACTACCAAAGAAGGAAGAGAGGGAAAGGAAAAGAAGGAGAGGTGGCGCCCCCCAATCCTAGTCCAACTAGGAACCCTAGGTGTGGCGCCGGCCAGCCCCTATGGGCTGCCTCTCTCTTTTCCATAAGGCCCACTATGGACCATCCCCCTTCGTAGGGGGTTCCGGTAACCCCCTCCGGCAATCCAGTTAAATCTGAAACTTTTCCGGAACACTTCCGGTGTCGGAATATAGTCGTCCAATATATCAATCTTTATGTCTCGGACATTCCGAGACTCCTCGTCATGTCCGTGATCTCATCCGGGACTCCGAACTACCTTCGGTACATCAAAACTCATAAACTCATAATACCGATCATCATCAAACGTTAAGCGTGCGGACCCTACGGGTTCGAGAACTATGTAGACAGGACCGAGACTCATCTCCGGTCAATAACCAATAGCGGAACCTGGATGTTCATATTGGCTCCTACATATTCTACGAAGATCTTTTATCGGTCAAAACCGCATAACATCATACGTTGTTCCTTTTGTCATCGGTATGTTACTTGCCCGAGATTCGATCGTCGGTATCTCCATACCTAGTTCAATCTCGTTACCAGCAAGTCTCTTTACTCGTTCCGTAACACATCATCTCATGACTAACTCATTAGTCTTTTGCTTGCAAGGCTTATTGTGATGTGTGTTACCGAGAGGGCCCAGAGATACCTCTCCGACACTCGGAGTGACAAATCCTAATCTTGATCTATGCGAACACCACGAATACTTTCGGAGACACCTGTAGAGCATCTTTATGATCACCCAGTTACGTTGTGACGTTTGATAGCACACAAGGTGTTCCTACGATATTCGGGGGTTGCATAATCTCATAGTCATAGGAACATGTATAAGTCATGAAGAAAGCAATAGCAGTAAAACTAAACGACCATAGTACTATGCTAACGGATGAGTCTTGTCCATCACATCATTCTTGTAATGATGTGATCCCATTGATCAAATGACAACTCATGTCTATGGTTAGGAAACATAACCATCTTTGATCAATGAGCTAGTCTAGTAGAGGCATACTAGGGACACTCTGTTTTGTCTATGTATTCACACATGCACTAAGTTTCCGGTTAATACAATTCTAGCATGAATAATAAACATTTATCATGATATAAGGAAATATAAATAACAACTTTATTATTGCCTCTAGGGCATATTTCCTTCAGAATCTTCTTCCAGTGACAGAATCTTTGTATCTGCTGCAGGACGGTCGATTGGAGGGTTGTTCCGAGGGTGATAGTATTCCGGACCCCCTCGATCCGCCATACCGGGTCGCTGTCTTTATGGCCGGATCACAGTCTATGCAGCAGCCTTCAACAACACCGACGTTAACATCACACACGATGGGAGCTAGAGCTGGAGATCCTCCCCCATCGCCATCTGACACTTTGTCCACCTTGGTCGACACTTTGACGGCGTTATTGACAGCAGAGGTAACACAGGCCAACAAGGAGCAGCATGATGTGGAGGTCGCGCAGGTGAAAGGCCGGATTGAGCAAGCCAAGTTGGACCTGGCTGCTGAGAAAGCTAGGATGGCTACAAAGCAGGCGGAGCTCGATGCTCAGGCCTATCGACTCATGTTGGATCAGACCGCTTCACACGAAGTAATGATGAGAAGGCAACGATCTCGCTTGCCACCGATTTATGAGGCAAGAAATCTCTTCAGCATGCCAGGAGCAGGAACCAGTAACCAGCCGAAGGTGAACCGGGGAGGAGCACCGGGCACGGGCGCGTCGGTTCAGCCGCTGGCAGCAGAGCCAAACCGCCAAGTTGTGCCGACCCAACATGTGCCCACCCCTCCTGGTCATTATTCTAATCAGCTGGATAACATAGTTGCCGCTGCTTCACGATTGGCCGCCCTTCCCATTGAAGGAACGTCCCCCATAGCAGTGGAGGCACGACGGCCCAGGGAGTTGTTGGACACGGCACTAACTCAACAGCAAGCTTATTCCAACAGCCATGAGAGGATTCACTCGACTCCTCGCCCAAGCCGGAGTTATACTAGGCGCCTGGATGAACCGGCCTTATCAAGCAGTGCGCGGAGACGTAATCAGCCAAGGCGGGATAATCCGGCAGGGGGAGAGGTGCACGCTCAAGAGGTGGTGGGTCAGGCCAGGCAGCGCCGGGAGGCCGAGGTAACAGCACAGTACGAAGCCCGTTAGGCGACGCCGGTTCGTCCCACCACCACGGTTGAACCAGGGGTCATGTCCAGTTACCTAGGCGTGCCGTGTCTCATCCCCGCTCTACGGAACGTGAAACTTACCAAGGATTTTAAAGGACCACGCAAAGTACCCAACTAAACGGCGGATCTGGCTCCAGAGGCATGGGTTGAAAGTTACGAGATGGCAATGGAGATGCTGGATGTTGATGATGCGACATGTGCTAAGTATTTCACGATGATGCTCGAGGGCACGGCTCGTACTTGGTTGAAGGGTTTACCACCTAACTCCATCGGATCTTGGGCCGAATTGCGGCGCCGGTTTATCAACAACTTCAAGGATA
This sequence comes from Secale cereale, assembly GCA_902687465.1. Taxonomy (NCBI): domain Eukaryota; kingdom Viridiplantae; phylum Streptophyta; class Magnoliopsida; order Poales; family Poaceae; genus Secale; species Secale cereale. The sequence goes on from LR738711.1 coordinate 513,486,594, forward strand.
CATGCAAGCAGCCAATATCTGTGGTCGATTTAGCTGCCTGCGTTCAAGGAGAGCAGGAGTCTACAAGAAGTTGGGTGCGTCGAGTGTCAGAAATCTTGCACTCCTCCAATAGCATCAACCCAAGTACAACAGTAGTAACCTTGGAAGGTAATTGCCGGTTTGAACCTTTGAGGCAGAAGTTGGGATGGCTTAAACGTGATTGCAATGACATGGGGACACTTATGGGCGCTTTAGTGAAGTATGTAGACTCTGATAACACCAATCATCCAGATGCTGATGGAGACAAATCAGGGAAGGCAAGCAAGAATGGTAAGTCGCCGCAACCCAATCCGGTGAATCAAGGTTACAACGGTAAGCGCAAAGCGGACGGTAGTTCGTATTTCGTGGTCAGCACCAATGCTCAGGAGGATGGACAGCTTCGCGAGGGTAGACCACCTCTGCGTAACGGGAGGTCGCCTATTAATCTAGAGCGCCAGTTGAACATGCCTTGTCCAAAGCACGGTACGCCGGAAAAACCAGCTACGCATCTCTGGAAGGATTGCTTCATCATGCAGAAATTCATGAACCGGAATAGGTATGATCACGGGCCATTCGGCAGATCAGGCCCTGCTTTCCAAGGTCCGGGTTATCAGGGTGGTGGATCCGGTTCAGGATATCAAGGCCGTAACGGCAATCACAATGGGCACAATCAGCATAACCAACAGCATGGTCAGGGCGGATACAACAATCAGGGAAATCAATAGCGTCAACAACGTCAACAACAACAGCAATCCGGATATCAGAATAATCTGAAGGAGCTGAGGAGTGGGCAGTATCATGTCTTCACCACGAGCTTGTGCAAACGGGATCAGAAAGTTCTGAAGAGGGCGGTGCATTCTGTTGAACCGACGGTACCACGTTTCCTGCGTTGGTCCGAGCAACCCATTGTGAGGAGCAGAGAGGATCATCCACCCCGGGTTGATAATCCGGGTTAGTTGGCTCTGGTGGTGGCACCACAGGTAGGTGGTTACAAGTTCACCAAAGTGCTTATGGACGGCGGCAGCAGCATCATCATTTTGTATTATGAGACTTTCCGACGTATGGGGCTGACAGATAAAAAGCTTCGACAGTCCAATACAGTGTTCCATGGGGTGGTGCCATGTAAATCGGCGTACCCAGTTGGCAAGATCGACCTAGAGGTTACCTTTGGGGATGAGCACGACTCCAAGTCAGAGACCGTGACCTTTGAGGTGGTAAAGATCAAGAGCCCATACCACGCTTTGTTTGGGCGGCCAGTTTACGCCAAATTCATGGCTAGGCCGTGTTATGTTTATCTATAGCTCTAAATGCCAGGCCACAAGGGAACTATTACGGTCCATGGGAGTCGCAAGATTGCATTGGAATGCGAGGAAGGTGACGCAGCTTATGCTGAAGCGGTTTGTACAACCGAGGAGTTGAAGTTTTATAAGGACAATGTTGATCCGGCAGATATGTCTCCGCTGAAGAAACCCACCACAGACCATGATCCGGCGTTGAAGTTCAAATCAACCGAAGAGACTAAGCAGGTGGACTTTGGTCCTGGCGATTCATCCAAGCAGTTCACTATCAGTGCTAACCTAGATCCGAAATAGGAAAGCGCGCTCATCCAGTTCATCCGTGAGAACCGGGACATCTTTGCGTGGAAGTCTTTTGACATGCCAGGTGTACTGAGGGAACTCGCTGAGCACAATATTAATATCGATAACTGGTCAAGTAGTATCTGCACCGCTTTAATGAAGAGAGGTGCAAGGCTATAGGAGAAGAAGTGGCTAGGCTCTTAGCCGCAGGCTTTATAGTTGAGGTGTTTCATACAGAGTGGTTGGCTAATCCGGTGCTAGTACTTAAGAAAAATGGCACTTGGAGAATGTGCGTCGACTACACAGATCTGAAAAAAGCTTGCCCAACTGATCCTTTTGCTCTCCCCCGTATTGATCAAATTATTGATGCTACGGCAGGATGTGAGCGGCTAAGTTTTTTGGATGCATACTCAGGTTATCATCAAATCAAGATGGCAGTTAAGGACCATGAGAAGACAGCCTTTATAACTCCATTTGGAGCCTTCTGCTATGTATCTATGCCATTTGGGCTCAAGAGTGCCCAGGCGACCCATCAGCGTTGTGTGCAGAATTGCCTTCACGGACAGATTGAGCGGAATATTCACGCATGTGTTGATGACATTGTGGTAAAATCCAGGAAGGAGGAGACACTGATAGCAGATTTGAGGGAAACTTTTGACAATCTCCGGGTCTACAAAATGATGCTTAATCCGGAAAAGTGTGTTTTTGGTGTTCCAGCAGGGAAGCTCCTGGGGTTCTTGGTATCGAACAAAGGAATCGAAGCTAATCCGGAGAAGATCAAGGTAATTACATCCCTGGCTAAACCGGCATGTATCAACGATGTCCAACGCGTGGCGGGCCGTATTGCGGCACTCAGCCGGTTTATCAGCCGTTTGGGAGAGAAGGCTATCCCACTTTATCAGATGATGAAGAAGACATACCGCTTCGTCTGGAGCGATACTGCTGATGCTGCGTTTGAGGACCCGAAGAGGCAATTGGCAGAGCCGCCGGTCCTTGCTGCCCGGGTTGACAATGAGCCGCTGTTGTTATACGTGGCTGCTAATGCCCGTGCATTAAGCATTTCTATTGTGGTAGAGCGCAAGGAGGCAGGAAAAGAATATCCGGTTCAGCGGCCGGTTTATTACATCAGTGAGGTGCTCATCGAGTCAAAGCAGAGATATCCGCATTGGCAGAAACTGGTGTATGGAGTCTTCATGGCAAACCGGAAGCTAAAGCACTATTTCAGGGCCACCCAATCACCGTTGTCAGTTCAGCTCCGTTAGGGGATATAATCCAGAACAGAGAAGCTACCGGGCGGGTTGCAAAGTGGGCCATTGAGCTTAGCCCGCACGGATTAAAGTATGTGCCCCGTACTGCGATAAAGTCCCAAGCACTGGTGGATTTCATCAATGATTGGACAGAGTTGCAAGCACCTGAGGAGAAGCGGGATCAAACATATTGGACTATTCACTTTGACGGTTCAAGGCAATTGGAGGGCTCGGGGGCTGGAGTGGTATTAACTTCCCCACGAGGTGATAAATTCTGCTATGTCCTCCGTTTAATGTTCCCCTGCACTAACAATGCTGCTGAGTATGAAGCTCTCCTCCATGGTCTGCGGATGGCCAAGGAAATGAACTTGAGCTGGGTTAAGTGCTTTGGCGATTCAGATCTGGTGGCACAACAAGTATCTGGCAAGTGGGACTCCAAGGATCCGCTCATGGCAGCATATCGACGAGAGGTGGACGTTGTCGCTGGGCACTTCAAGGGTTATCAGGTGGATCATATAGACTGGCGAAAGAATGAAGCAACTGATGTGTTAAGCCGGCTGGGTTCCCAGCGTAAACCGGTCCCACCTAATACCTTCTTGGATGAGTTGCATAATCCGTCGGTGCAGTTACCGACAGAGGAGGACTTAGCTATTCCTTATCCGGAGGCGCAGTTGGTCGCGCACTTCATGTCATTCAGGATTGGACGCTTCCTTACCCGGCATACATGAACCTAGGTGAGTTACTAGAGGACGAAATCTTGGCTTGGTAGATAATCCGGTGGTCTAAGTCCATGACTATTATCAATGGAGAACTTCATCATCACAACGTTTTTGGAGCGTTTCAGCGATGTGTATCACCAGATGAAGGCTGTGATATTCTTAGAGAGATTCATGAAGGGGATTGTGGTCATCACGCCGGTTCGAAATCTTTGGTGGCTAAACCTTTTCGTCATGGGTTCTACTGGTTAACGGCCCATGCTGATGCGGAGGACTTGGTCAGAAAATGTGATGCTTGTCAGAAATTTTCATGGCGTGCTCATATACCGGCGCAGGAGTTGAGGATGATCCCAATTACTTGGCCATTTGCGACCTGGGGGCTTGATATGGTTGGACCCTTCAAGAGATCCCAAGATAAGAAAACCCACCTTTTGGTGGCAGTGGGCAAGTTTACCAAATGGGTTGAAGCGGATCCTGTCAGTAAGTGTGATGCAGCAACAACGGTTCAGTTCATCAAAAAGGTGATTTTCCGGTTTGGCTTTCCACACAGCATCATAACTGATAATGGCACCAATCTATCCAAGGGGGCCATGGAGGAGTTCTGTCAATGAGAGCACATCCGTCTTGATGTATCATCAGTAGCTCACCCTCAGTCTAATGGCCAAGCTGAACGAGCCAACCAAGAGATCTTGCGAGGCATCAAACCCCGGCTCATGGTTCCTTTGCAGAGAACACATGGTTGTTGGGTGGAGGAGTTGCCTTATGTATTATGGAGCATCAACACTACACCTAACAGATCCACATGGTACACGCCTTTCTTCATGGTATACGGAGCTGAAGCGGTCCTCCCTACTGATACCCGTCATGACTCGCCGCGGGTGGCGGCTCACATTGAAGCGGATAATGAACAAGCAAAACAAGACGCGTTGTTCCGACTGGACGAGGAACGGCACACGGCAGCAGCTCGATCGGCGATTTATCAGCAAGACCTGCGCCAGTACCATAGTCGTCGGGTTAAAACTAGGACGTTTCAAGAAGGAGAATTGTAATGCCCAGGATGGTACTATACCTCCTACGTGTCGAGGCACGACTTAAAGGTATAAGCCCATTCTGGAATGATCTCAAGTTTGGTATCTTTGCACGACTCATGTAAAAATAGGGATGAAATTGCAAAAGGATAGTTGGCTTACACTCGCCACGTCACACAATACATTACATAAGCAAATCATCATCCAAATAACATCACAACCCGACTACGAGCATATATCCAAATGAAAGATACCAAATACATAAAGCCACAGGTCCGAATCGCCCCTAGTAGAAACCACTAGTGATCATCGGGATAGTGCACATAGTATCGACTACGTTCTTCATAGAACTCCCAGTACAGCTCCGTGCCGTCACCTGAGTAGTTCACCATAGTACCTGCATCTGGTGTGGTGTAGAATCTATGAGCCACGGAGGACTCAGCAATCCCATTCCCGGGTAGCAAAACTATCTAAGCCTTGGGTGTGGAACAAGGCTGAAGAAAGAATAAAAGGTTGCAGCTGCACTAGCACTAGCTTACGTGTTTAGAGCGTGAAGAGAAGTGCCATGAGTATCAAAGTGATCACGAAGTGATCCTATCTATGCACGTCAAACATAACCCCACCGTGTTCACTTCCCGAAACCCTTTCGGAAAATGACCGTCACGGTTACTCACACTGGTAGTGTGTTCTGAACATGGTGTCAAGTTTTCTACAACCGGATATTAACAAATTCCCATCTGCCACATAACCACGGGCACAACTTTCGAAAGTTCGAAACCCTGCAGGGGTGTCCCAACTTAGCCCATGACAAGCTCACGATCTGCGGAGTCGCAACTCCAAGGTGGGAAGGCCCGAGTATTCTCGGAATCTCGTGCTCAAGATATACCGACATAGGTAAAACTAATCCAGCAAGACCTCCCAGTGTGCCGACACCCTGACAGTAGCCGCGCGTATCTAGTCTCAGGCCACGATCGGATGAGCTATGGTTACAACATCCAGATACCCCAAGTTGCCAAGGGGCGGTGCCGCAAGGTGCTCTAGGTTGGACCAACACTCTTGTGGAGCACTGGCCCGGGGGTTGATTAAGAAAAGGGGATAGCTACTCCCTATGCATGTTTTTGTTATTAGGCAAATGGAGTACCAATGTCGGGCCTTACTGGAAAAGGTTTAGCGCTAAGCGGTTATCGAGGGGGTCCCATAACCCCAACCGTGTTTGGAACGCATAATCAAGGAACATAACACCGGTTTATACGGTTCCTACGGCGGCATGAGTGGAACAAATCACCAAGAAAGAGGCTCAGCCTTCCACCCATTACCAATATATAGGTGATTTAGTTTAAGAGTTAATATAGTGTGATATCCCAACAAACTTCAACATGAAGCAAGAAACTTCAAATCTTCTCCTGCAGCTAGCAATGCTATAGGAGGGGCTGATCGAAGCTTACTTAGCCAAACAAAGGTTTGCTAGGTTTTGGTGGTTAGACAGATTCATGGTTACAATAGGAGGTTGACAAACAAACATAGGCATCGAGGCAACAAGCTAAAGAGCGAGACATTTATCAATAGGCAAAGATAGTAATGATATCTGGGTCAGGTCATCTTGCCTGTCGAGTCGTCGGTGGGATCGTAAGACGGCTCCTCGTTCTCAACCTCGGTAGTAACCTCGTTCTCGTACTCGATCTCGGCTTCCGGCTCTACTCAACACAAGAACACAACGAGGCACGAAATCAAAACAAGGTGCAATGCACATTCAACATGATGCACGTATGATGCATGACAAGTCTATATATGATGCAAAACATGGCAAGGTAGGAAGCACAGAGAAACAACACAAGAACATGACAATATGCTCAAGCAAGTATGATGCAAGACAAGTCTATATATTATGCAAAACATGGCAAGGTAGGAAGCACTCAAAAACAACACAAGTCCGGTAAGTCCTCATATGCATATGTTGAAATTGGTCAAGATCTGAACAAACCTTAAGTTAAAGTTGTTAAACAGCAAGTTAACATGCACCATGATGATCTACACGAAATTCTAGTCAAGTTTCATATAAAGTTTGTTTAAAACGGAGCTACGGTCTAGAAGATATGAGCAAAACAAGTTAAGCATGGCAACGGTGCAAGATGCACCAAAACATCAAGCAAACATACTCCAAACATGTAAACAAGATGATATTATGATTCTACATGCAAAATCACACAAGTTTCATATAGGACTTGCTCAAAACGGAGCAACGGTTCAACACATACACACGAAACAAGATTCAATGCAAAGCTGAAATTAACAGCCACATAGCAACTTTGGAGCAAAAATATATACTCTACATCACTCAAACATGGTGACAAGAAGCATGGACATAAGCTAGACTTATCCTACAGCAAACAACTCCATTGGAGCAACTCCATTGGAGGCATGGATCAATAGCAACAAGCTACGACATTTTGATCATGACGTTAAAAACCTGACAGTTATATTTTATAGCAACTTGGGAGCAAGAATTAAATAAGCTACAACAAGCCAAATGAACAAGTGAGGACATGGATGGATAGACAACAACATGTACAACAAGGAATGATCAATGGGCACCCCAAAACTAACATGGATTTGCCTAGGGCATTAAGCAAACATAGCATCAGGATAAAACAGATTCCAGACTTAGTAGAAAATTCACTAAGTGTTAAACAGTAACATTGGCATGTCATGTTTGCAAGCATGTTTAAGTCACCTCAAGGCATATCATGGCAAATGGTTTGCACCACAGCAAAGACCACATTATGGAGATTCTAAAACATATTGGCATGTGACATGGGGACAAACACATCAATAGCAACGAGCTCTTCAAATCAACATCTCATAACATGTTACAAAATTTAACAGTCACATGCACTTTTGCAACAGAGTAAACATGGCAAAATGAACTCTAACATGCGTGCTACAGCAACCAACATGTAGAGCATCTCATGATCAACATTTTGACATATCATTTGCTTCATTTGGATAAACATGCACCAAGTTATCGCATCTCAAACATGGCAAGAAAATAACAAGTAGCAGCAGTTTATATCAAGGAGCACTCTTGTCGCGAAGATTAAGACCTCTAGATGGACTCAAACAAGCATAGCACAATGGAATAAAACGTAGAGCACATCACCACGGTCATTTTGACATATCATATGCACAATTTGGACATACACACAAAAAGATACAACCATCACAATATGCCATCAGACAACAAAATTAACAGGGACTTAGAGAAAAAAAACAACAGGGAAGCTGATCGGGTCGTACGGGCGAAGCGGGTCGGGCGCGGACCCGTTAGGGTTCGATCCGCGCGGCGGCTCTGGATCGGGCGACGGGATCGGGAGGCCCGGCGGCTGGAGACGGCGGCGCGGCGGTTCGGCCCTCCAGCGGTTCGACGGGGCGGCGGGGCCGACGGGGCGAGGTGGCCGGCGACCTCCAGGCGGCTGGGCAGCGACCTCCAGGCGGCGTGGCGGCGACCTCCAGGCAGCTGGGCGGCGACCTCCAGGCGGCGGGGCGGAGACCTCCAGGCGGCGGGGATCTCCGGTGAGGCCCGCCCGGCGGAAGGAGGCGGCGGCTCGGGCCATCGAAGACGGCGGGGA
>LR738711.1:513495066-513506517 GCA_902687465.1 Secale cereale
CGGCGGCGCGGCGGTCCAGCTGACGTGGCGCTCACGGATTGGCCGAGGGGGGGCGGCGCGGTCTGTCCAGCCCGGGTCGGACACGTCCGCCCGGCGCGGATTCCGAGGCGGGGCTGGAGGAGGAAGAAGACTAGGGTTAGACGAAAAATGGACATGGGGGCTAATTTATAGGCACAAGGAGCTAGGAGACTCCAAATGAGGAGGGGTTTTCGGCCACGCGATCACAATTGGACGACCGAGATGATGGGAAGGGTTGTGCTGGGTTAGTGGGCTGTTGTGGAGGGGGTCTTGGGCCTCAAAGAAGAGGTTCTTTTCGCCCACTAGGTTAACCGTTGGAGTACCAAACAAACTCCAAACGCGACAAAACTTGACAGGCGGCCTACATGTACCAAAACAACATCGCACGACAAGTCTCACGTCATTCCGGAAACGATACACGGCCACACACGAAAGAAGGACTCAGGGATGCCACGGGCACGTGTGAGAGCGTCGAACTCGAAATGGACAACGGGAAGAGACGAGTGGGATCGGATGCAAGTGACAACACAAATGCAATGCAATGCACATGACAACATGACATGGATGAAATGCACACACGCACACGATAAAACGAAGAAACCCGAAATGAAAGTAGAGCCCAGAAAAGAATTGATGAAGCCAAAGTTTGTATATTTCCATATAGGGAAAGTTTTACATCTGGGGTATTACAAACTCTCCTCTACTACGAAAAGATCTCGTCCCGAGATCTAGGACTGGAAGAAGGAAGGATACTCGGAACGAAGGTGATCTTCTCGTTCCCACGTAACTTCTCGGTCGGTATGGTGTGACCACTTAACTTTCAAGAACTTGATTGACTTGTTGCGGGTCTTGCGCTCGGTTTATTCAAGAATAGCAACGGGGTGCTCACAGTAAGATAAGTCTTGTTGAAGATCAATCTCTTCAAACAGAATGGTGCGTTTAGGTGTCTTGAAGCACTTGCGGAGTTGAGACACGTGAAACACATCATGAACATTTGCAAAGTTGGGAGGGAGCTCAAGTTGATAGGCTAGATCGCCTCTTTTGCCAAGGATCTTGAAAGGGCCCACGTATCTGGGAGCAAGCTTTCCTTTGATACCGAATCTTTGGGTGCCTTTCATAGGAGAAACACAGAGATAGACATGGTCTCCAATGACGAAGGACAAATCACGGTGCTTGCCGTCATAGTAGCTCTTCTAACGCGACTGAGTGATGGCTTCTCGCCCCTCGTTGGTTACCCCGAGTGGAAGGTTTGAGATGCAGTGTAGCGGAAGTTTTCCCTTGGCAAAGATACCAAGGATCGATTTCCCTGAGACTCCCAGTTTCAACAAGAAGGTGTCAACTGCTAACGGCGCCAGATATTAGCAATCAACGTGGACCTGCACACAGATACAAATAACTTTGCTCCCAGCGAGTACAGAGAGGTTGTCAATCCCTCCGGCCTTGTCGTTTACAAAGGATCAAACGCAAGTGATAATAGTGATAGGTAATGCTGCAATAGTAAGTAAAAAGCGGAAAGTAAATAGCGGATGTGATCAATGATGGTAATATGGACCGGGGTCCCATGATGTTCACTAGTGATGTCTCTCTCCCAAAAGACGATAAAACAGCTATGTGAGGTAAACGAATTACAGCTGGGCAATTGACAGGACCATGTGCGCAAACCAATGCTAACTACGTTGCAAGAAAGGTAGAGGTTCAAAGCATGGGTGGTACGCCAAGGCAAGTAGACCAAAATCCATCTGCATCTACTACTAATCATCCACCTTGAGATATCTATCCAGAACATCTCGCTGGTATTAAGTTGCGAGTCCCACCCATAGTGTAATCTTAAAGCAACAGACAACTGCATTAAAAGAACTTTGCGTAAAGTAAACAATCCTTGCACCCGCGGGCACAAGCACCATTGTTTTCCCCCTTGTGGCAACAGCACATCCCCTAGACTCATGTTTCTGTCACTCAAACTAGTCATCGAGGGGCATGAACCCACAATCAAGCATAACGTTCCCTCTTGGAGTCACTACCTACTACTTGGCCAAAGCAATAAATAACAACGGAGAACATGCAAGAATTACTTACGAACATAAATATAAAAGAGGTGAATCAAATATATTACTCGAACACAATCTGAACATAATCTCACAATCCATCGGATCCCAGCAAACTCATCATAGCAACAACATAAGGATTACATACGTGCCTCGATCATGTAGGGCAGCTCACGAGGACTAATTAGTGAAGCACAAGAACGGGAGGAGAACATCACAAAGCTACTGGTCATGGACCCATGGTCCAAGGGAGACTACTCACAACTCATCCGGGATGCGTCCATGGTGGTGGAGAGGCTCCCGGTGGTGATCCTCCCCTCCGGCAGGGTGCCGGGAAGAGTTCTCCTGGTGCTCCCGATCTTGGAAGCGCGGCGGCGGCGGAACCGAGATCAGATCGTGAAAAAGGGTTCCCGTCTCGAGGGTTTCGGGACACGATATAAATATATGCCAAAGGGGGGCATCAGCGGAGGCCCAGGGGGCCCAGGCGCCCCCCCCCCGGCGCGGCCAGGAGGGGGGCCGCGCCACCAGGGCGCCTGGAGCCCTGGTGGCCCCCCTCCGGCTGTACTTCGGGTGCCGGGAAGCTTCTGGAACGCTGATTTTTTATATAATTTTTCCGGGATTTTTCTGGCAGTTCTCGTAATGGGAAAACCTGAAATACAAAAACAGCAGAAAATAGAAACTGGCACTGGGGTGCACTGAGTTAATAGGTTAGTCCAAATATGATCAAAAGTGTATGGAAGTGTATAAATATCATAGCAATATCACCCAAAAGAGGCATGGAGCAAGCAGAAATTATAGATACATTTTGGACGTATCACTGAGCGGCCTTGAGATTCTCACGTATGACTTTGCACATTTCTTCGGCTTCTGAGATCAAGTCATTGCCAAGAAGTTGACGTTCACCAATCTCGGACCAGTTGAGAGGAGTACGACACTTTCTGCGATAGAGGATTTCAAACGGAGCTTTGCCGTCACTTGCTTGGAAACTGTTGTTGTAAGAGAACTCGGCAAATGGAAGGCAATCTTCCCACTTCATGCCAAAAGAGATGACACAAGCTCTGAGCATGTCTTCGAGGATCTGGTTCACTCTTTCGACTTGACCACTAGTCTGAGGGTGAAACGCAGTGCTGAAACGGATCTTAGTGCCCATGGCATACTGAAAGGAGTCCCAGAACTTGGATGTGAACAAACTTCCACGGTATGAGGAGATAACTTGAGGAATGCCATGTAAGGACACAATTCTGGAAGTGTACAACTCTGCCAGTTGAGCTGCATTGATGGATTCTTTGACTGGAAGGAAGTGAGCTACTTTGGTTAGCTTGTCAATCACCACAAAGATAGAATCATTCCCCTTCTTGGACTTGGGAAACCCAGTGATGAAATCCATTTCAATGTGGTAAAATTTCCACTCGGGAATAGGAAGAGGTTGGAGGAGACCAGCTGGACGTTGATGCTCTGCCTTCACTCTTCTGCAGACATCACATTCATTCACGAATTGGGCAATCTCCCTTTTCATGCGGGTCCACCAGTAAGATTGCTTGAGGTCTTGGTACATCTTGGAACTACCAGGATGAATTGAGAGGAGGGAGTCATGTGCTTAGTTCATTATGAGCTTCCTGAGATCACCCTTGGGAACCACAAGTGTGTCATCAAAGATCAAGGTGTCCTTCTCATCAATGCGATAGCACTTGTATTTGAGAGTACCCTTTGCAATACCATGTTTCACTTTGTGCACCATAGCATCACTGAGTTGAGCCTCACGGATCTGATCTTCCAAGGTAGGAGCAACTTGAAGATTTGCAAGAAAGCCTTGCGGAACAACTTGGAGGTTGAGCTTCCTGAATGCTTCACAAAGCTCAGGCTGAAACGGCTTGATAAGGAGACTGTTGCAATATGCCTTTCTGCTCAAGGCATCTGCAATGACATTGGCCTTGACAGGTCTTTATTCGATGCTTGGATCATACTCTTGGATCATCTCAACCCAACGAGTCTGGCGAAGGTTTAGGTTCGTCTGCGTGAAGATGTACTTCAAGCTCTTGTGATCGGTGAAGATGTCCACTTTTCTACCCAACAGAAGGTGTCTCCACGTGATCAAAGCGTGTACCACTACTTCTAGCTCGAGATCATGTGTGGGGTAGTTCTTCTCACTTGGCTTCAATTGACGAGAAGTGTATGCCACAATTTTCTTGTCTTGCATTAGCACACCACCAAATCCTTGAAGAGAAGTATCACAGAATACTTCGTAGGGCTTGGACTCATCTGGAGGAGTAAGAACCGGAGCAGAGATGAGCTTTTCTTTAAGAGTTTTGAATGCCACATCACAATCCGGAGACCAGTTGTACTTGACATTCTTCTGCAGCAAGTTGGAGAGAGGCTTGGCAATCTTGGAGAAGTTCTCAACGAACCTTCTGCAATAGCTAGCAAGACCAAGGAAGCTTCGGAGTTGCTTGACGTTCTGAGGAGGTTCCCAGTTGACAATCGCTTCAACTTTCTCGGGGTTGACAGCAATACCGTCAGCAGAGATGATATGGCCCAGATATAAGACCTTATCGAGCCAGAATTCACACTTGGAGAACTTGGCATAGAACTTATGTTCACGGAGTCTGTCGAGAACTAGACGGAGGTGCTTTTCGTGATCCTCTTCATTCTTGGAGAATACCAAGATGTCATCCAAATAAACAAGCACAAATTCGTTGGTGTAGGGGTTGAAAATGTAGTGCATCATTCTCGAGAAGGTGGGTGGAGCATTAGCGAGGCCAAAAGACATGACTGTGTATTCATAGGAGCCGTAGCTTGTTTTGAATGCAGTCTTGTGAATATCTTCTTCAAGGATACTGATCTGGTGATAACCCATCCGGAGATCGAGCTTTGAGAACACTTTTGCTCCTTTGAGCTGCTCGAACAATTCATTGATGTTGGGGAGCGAATACTTGTTCTTTATTGTCTTGTTCAATGGCTGGTAATCAACGCAAAGGCGCTCTGTGCCATCCTTCTTCTTGACAAATAAGACACCATAGCCCTAAGGAGAAGTGCTAGGCCTGATTAGACCCATACGCTCCTGCTCATCGAGTTGTTTCTTCAACTCCTTCAACTCTTCAGGGGAAAGCTTGTACGGACGCCGGCATGCTGGCTCGGTACCTGGCTCAAGTTCAATGACGAATTCGACTTGACGATGCGGAGGCATGCATGGAAGCTCTTCAGGAAAAACATCTTCATATTCATTGACCACCGGAATTTGAGATATGGCATTAATCTCGCCCTTGTCATTGAGAGAGAATAGCCTAATTGTGTTATCTCGAGAGGCGAAGATAATCACGTCTTCGTTGGAATGAGTAAGCTTGACTTCCTTATTTGCACAATCAATGTCAGCATCATGCTGGGAAAGCCAATCCATCTCAAGAATAAGATCAATGTCGGAGTTGCCTAGAGCAATAGGAGAAGCCAGAAATTTATAATTGCCCATCTTGATAGAAACTTTAGGAGCTACAATATGAGAGCTCATCCTCATACCCGGAGAAACCACACGAAAAGGATCTTGCAAAATTTCTGTAGGCAACTCATGCTGGGACAAGAAAGGTTTTGAGATGAAGCAATGCGATGCACCTGAATCGAATAAAACTTTTGCAGGAGCAGAGTTAATTGAGAGGCTACCCAATATCACATCAGAAGAATTCTCCGCTTGAGCTGCATTCATTAGATCCACTCTTGCTGCCTTGGGGTTGTGCTTGACAATAGCAGTACTGACAGGTGGAGGAGGCGGAAGACGCCTTGGGTTGGGGCGCTTGTTAGCATAATGACCCTTCTGGCCACACTTGTTGCACACCACTTCTGAGAGAGGACGGTGATAAGGAGCACTTGACTTCGAAGCTTGAAAGTGGTTCTTTGATTGATTGCTTGGGTTGGGTGGGTGCGAGAAACCACGGCCACCAGAATGCCTGTTGTTGTTGTTGTTGGGAGGTCAGATCACTAGAGGAGGTGGAAGCCAAAACTTCTGTTGCTTTGCGACCACTTGGGAAGAAGAGGAGGAGTGAACAACGTCTCTGATCCTCTTTTTGGAAGCTTCCATCTTGAGCTGGGCTGCCTTTTGCTTAAGTGCCATGTTATAGAATTGATCAAACTCATCAGGCTCGAACAAGGTGAGAGCTAGTTGGAGTTCATCTTTCAGACCACCACGGAACTGATAGATCTTGCTCTTGGCATCTGGGATGTCTTTCTTGGCATAGCGGGCAAGGTTATGGAACTTGACATTATATTAGTAGACAAGCATTGAGCCTTGCTTCAGGTTGCGGAATTGCTCACGCATACCCTCGATGACACTTGTTGGAATGTGGTGAGAGCGAAAGTCCTTGCAGAAGTCTACCCACGAGATTTCACGTCCTTCTCTGGAGTCTTTGTACTGCTGCCACCAATCAGCGGCTTGGTCCTTGAGTTGGAAGGCGGCAAACTTCACATAGTCCTCGGGCATGATGTTACTACACTCGAAATGCTTCTTGATATCTGTTATCCGGTCTTCAGCATCTAGAGGGTCCACACAGTAACTGAATGCCTTTGGTTGGTTTGCCAGGAACTGGTTGAGTGTAGCAAAGTGAGGTTGGTTGAACAAATTGCCTTGGCCTTGGTTCCCATGAGCACCCTGATTTGCTTGATTTGCTTGAATGTTCTGCATCATTTTCATAAGCATCTGGGTGTTCTGGTTCGTCGCTTGCATAATTGCTCTCCAGGCCTCAGACGGAGGAGGAGGGGAAGGAGGACGATCAGGAACCTCTTCACCCTCTGGGTTAGAGTTGGGAACCCTTTTAGGAGCCATCCTGAATGAGATGACAACTATTAGCCATTGATTGAGAGAAATAATATATAAGCTGAATCAACGGCTAGAAATTGCAACGTAAGTCTTCACAAGAACATTCGAACAAAATTAACTAATGTAATCCACAGTTCAATGCTACAACAATCTTCACGAGAAGCCACTTGGGAGAACAAAAGGTAAATAAAAACAACAAGGAGCAGATAGAACAAATACAAGATAGAAGCTTCGTCCCACATGTTCGTGCTGAAAGTTCATGGAACGTGTTACAAAAGGGTTTTGCAATCCCTGGATCAGCATAGCCAATGACCCTTTAAGTTGCAACTCCCGATCGGAACAAACGCCCATAAAACCACTTCACTCAATGTTGAACCCCGAACTCCATATCATGCATTCGTTGGAAGAATGCCTATGAGCTAGTAGATGAACCCACCTATTAATTTCCAAAAGTTTCCAGTTATGCAATCGGGTGTTGGGGATACAGGAGAAGCACCGCGCACTCAACTCTAATCCTACACCAGCTGTATCCATCCTTCAACACATAACCAGTTATTTCCGGAAACCGTTTACGTCGGACCTTTGAAATGCATCTGCTATACAAGCTATGGCAATACTCCCGAACTACCTCCCCAGTACTGGGTGATGTCGGGGTTATCTTGCCACTAATGGCATAGGAGAGTTTTTGATGTCGGCTGTCTTCAGTATTCCAGAACTGCTGCGATATATTTGTGACGACAACACCTCAGAGCTCAACTCCGCGGGACACTACCACAACCCCTAAATGACAGGAGGCTTCGAGAACAATGTTCTCATCACAAAGACATCAAAACAACCCAAACAATACTCGCGTGATCCTAAAATTTTTTTGGTGAATTTTTGAGAGTAGAAGAGACAAGAGTAATCGTCAGGAGTCCTCACGAGAGTGAAAAGAGATGAGGAGCAAAAGAAATCCTACTTTCCGATATATATATAGGACTCAAACCATTTTCAAGTGTGTGCCTAGACTCAACCGTCGACGATTCGATCAATGAGTGGGGGCTTCTAGGTCGGAGAAGGCTCTGAATACCAACTTATAATGCCCAGGATGGGACTATACCTCCTACGTGTCGAGGCACAACTTAAAGGTATAAGCCCATTCTGGAATGATCTCAAGTTTGGTATCTTTGCACGACACATGTAAAAATAGGAATGAAATTGCAAAAGGATAGTTGGCTTACACTCGCCACGTCACACAATACATTACATAAGCAAATCATCATCCAAATAACATCACAACCCGACTACGGGCGAAGATCCAAATGAAAGATACCAAAAACATAAATCCACATGTCCGAATAGCCCCTAGTAGAAACCACTACTGATCATCGGGATAGTGCACATAGTATCTAATACGTTCTTCATCGAACTCTCAATACAACTTCGTGTAGTCACCTGAGTAGTTCACCATAGTACCTGCATCTGGTGTGGTGTAGAATCTGTGAGCCACAGAGGACTCAGCAATCCCGTTCCCGGGTAGCAAAACTATCTAAGCCTTGGGTGTGGAACAAGGCTGAAGAAAGAATAAAAGGTTGCAGCTGCACCAGCACTAGCTTACGTGTTTAGAGCGTGAAGAGAAGTGCCACGAGCGTCAAAGTGATCATGAAGTGATCCTATCTATGCACGTCAAAAATAACCCCATCGTGTTCACTTCCCGAACCCCTTTCGGAAAATGACCGTCACGGTTACTCACGCTGGTAGCGTGTTCTGAACATGGTGTCAAGTTTTCTACAACCGAATATTAACAAATTCCCATCTGCCACATAACCGCGGGCACGACTTTCGAAAGTTCAAAACCCTGCAGGGGTGTCCCAACTTAGCCCATGACAAGCTCACGATCTGCGGAGTCGCAACTCCAAGGTGGGAAGGCCCGAGTATTCTCGGAATCCCGTGCTCAAGATATACTGACATAGGTAAAACTAATCCAGCAAGACCTCCCGGCGTGCCGACACCCTGATAGTAGCCGCGCGTATCTAGTCTCAGGCCACGACCGGATGAGCTATGGTTATAGCATCCAGATACCCCGAGTTGCCAAGGGGCGGTGCCACAACCTGCTCTAGGTTGGACCAACACTCATGTGGAGCACTGGCCCGGGGGTTGATTAAGAAAAGGGGATAGCTAGTCCCTAGACAAGTTTTAGTTATTAGGTAAATGGAGTACCAATGTCGGGCCTTGCTGGAAAATGTTTAGCGCTAAGCGGGTTACCGAGGGGGTCCCGTAACCCCAACCGTGTTAGGAATGCATAATCAAGGAACATAACACCGGTTTATACGGTTCCTAGGGCGGCATGAGTGGAACAAATCACCAAGCAAGAGGCTCAGCCTTCCACCCATTACCAATATATAGGTGATTTAGTTTAAGAGTTAATATAGTGTGATATCCCAACAAACTTCAACATGAAGCAAGAAACTTCAAATCTTCTCCTGCAACTAGCAATGCTATAAGTGGGCCTGAGCGAAGCTTACTTAGCCAAACAAAGGTTTGCTAGGTTGGGTGGTTAGACAGATTCATGGTTACAATAGTAGGCTGACAAACAAACATAGGCATCGAGGCAATAAGCTAAAGAGCAAGACATCTATCAATAGGCAAAGATAGTAATGGTATCTGGGTCAGGTCATCTTGCCTGTCGAGTCGTCGGTGGGATCGTAAGACGGCTCCTCGTTCTCAACCTCGGTAGTAACCTCGGTCTCGACTTCCAGCTCTACTCAACACAAGAACACAACGAGGCACGAAATCAAAACAAGGTGCAATGCACATTCCACATGATGCACGTATGATGCATGACAAGTCTATATATGATGCAAAACATGGCAAGGTAGGAAGCACAGAGAAACAACACAAGATCATGACAATATGCTCAAGCAAGTATGATGCAAGACAAGTCTATATATGATGCAAAACATGGCAAGGCATGAAGCACTCAAAAACAACACAAGTCCACAAGCTTAAATGAGGCCGGAAACTACATATAGCGAATCCGGTAAGTCCTCTTATGCATATGTTGAATTTGGTCCAGATCTGAACAAACCTTAAGTTGAAGTTGTTAAACAGCAAGTTAACACGCACCATGATGATCTACATGAAATTCTATTCAAGTTTCATATAAAGTTTGTTTAAAACGGAGCTACGGTCTAGAAGATATGAGCAAAACAAGTTAAGCATGGCAACCATGCAAGATGCACCCAAACATCAAGCAAACATAGTCCAAACATGTAAACAAGATGATATTATGATTCTACATGCAAAATCACACAATTTTCATATAGGACATGCTCAAAACGGAGCAACGGTTCAACACATACACACAAAACAAGATTCAATGCAAAGCTGAAATTAACAGCCACATAGCAACTTTGGAGCAAGAAATATATACTCTACAGCACTCAAACATGGTGACAAGAAGCATGGACATGAAGTAGACATATCCTACAGCAAACAACTCCATTGGAGCAACTCCATAGGAGGCATGGATCAATAGCAACAAGCTACAACATTTTGATCATGACGTTAAAAACCTCACAGTTATATTTTATAGCAACTTGGGAGCAAGAATTAAATAAGCTACAACAAGCCAAATGAACAAGTGAGGACATGGATGGATAGACAACAACATGTACACCAAGGAATGATCAATGGCCACCACAAAACTAACATGGATTTGCCTAGGGCATCAAGCAAACATAGCATCAGGATAAGACAGATTCCAAACTTAGTAGAAATTTCACTAATTGTTAAACAGTAACATTGGCATGGCATGTTTGCAAGCATGTTTAAGTCACCTCAAGGCATATCATGGCAAATTGTTTGCACCACAGCAAAGACCACATTATGGAGATTCTAAAACATATTGGCATGTGACATGGGGACAAACACATCAATAGCAACGAGCTCTTCAAATCAGCATCTCATAACATGTTACAAAACTTAACAGTCACATGCACTTTTGCAACAGAGATAAACATGGCAAAATGAAATCTAACATGCACGCTACTGCAACCAACATGTAGAGCATCTCATGATGAAAATTTTGACATACCATTTGCTTCATTTGGATAAACATGCACCAAGTTATCACATCTCAAACATGGCATGAAAATAACAAGTAGCAGCAGTTTATATAAAGTAGCACTCTTGTCATGAAGATTAAGACCTCTAGATGGACTCAAACAAGCATGGCACAATGGAACAAAACGTAGAACACATCACCACAGTCATTTTGACATATCATATGCACAATTTGGACATACACACAAAAAGATACATCCATCACAATATGCCATCAGACAACAAAATTAATAGGGACTTGGAGAAAAAAACAACAGGGAAGCGGATCGGGTCGTAAGGGCGAAGCGGGTCCGGCGCGGACCCGTTAGGGTTCGATCCGCGCGGCGGCTCTGGATCGGGCGACGGGATCGGGAGGCCCGGCGGCTGGAGACGGCAGCGCGGCCCTCCGGCGGTTCGACAGGGCGAGGTGGCCGGCGACCTCCAGGCTGTGGGGCGGCGACCTCCAGGCGGCGGGGATCTCCGGCGAGGCCCGCCCGGCGGGAG
>LR738711.1:513521331-513599680 GCA_902687465.1 Secale cereale
CTGGCGATGCGGGGCGAGGGGAGATGGTGCGGGGAGAGCGAGGCTGGGGAGGATGAGGAGCGAGGGGCTGCGGGCAAAGGGGACGAGGGAAAGGGGAGATCGAAAGGAGCGGGCGAGGGGAGATGGTGCGGGCGAGGGGAGATCGGGTAGAGGGAGAGGCTGGCGGCGGGGGAAGAGGGACGAGAGGGAGAGGTCGAGGCTCGGGCTAGGGTTACGGAGTGCGGGAGGCTGGGCCTGATGGGCAGCGGGGAGGGAAGGCCGCAGGCCGGCGGCTGGGCCTCTCCTGCTGATATTTTCTTCTGCCATCTCCCAATTACAGATAAATAGCCATGAAGAAAAAATGAGAAGAAGGAGGGGGTTCAACATTTAAAAAGAAAAGAGGCCATGAACAAGAAAATAAAAGATGGAACATTTTTGTAAGGCTTTATGGAATAATACCAACCCAACAAAAATAGTTCCAACAAAATAGGGAAGTGCAAACCAAAATTATTTAGCTTGCCTTAAAGGAGTTTGAAAGAAGACTAGACTTTAGGAGGAGCCTCGATACAACGGAACAGAATTATAGACAAGGTTTAGAAGTAGAACTTGGAGTGAAATAGGCATGGGGAAAATATGCAAGTTTCTTGGGTTAATTCCAAACAATGGAATATTTATTTATAATAGCTCCATAATATTAGGAGGATATGTTATAAAGAGAAGTCATCCTTTCCTCGATTTAAATAGACCGAAGGTCCACACGATTTATTTAAGTTGAGATGCAAAATATTAAAGACATGATGGCATGATGACATGATGCAAAGCAAAATAAATAACACAAGCACAAATGAAACACACGGGAGAACCCGGAACATCTGGAAACTCTGGAATCTTCTGGGACATCGGTCTTCGGGCGTCACATTGGCTTTAACCGAAGCAGTCTATTGGAAGGTTAGGCTATCCTAGAGTTTAGTTATTTCAGAGGCCCTCCGGTTAAGAGGTTGACGAATAAGGCCCACTTTGGGATGAAGAGCAGTTGGAGTAAGTAAAACCTCGGAACGCCGCCTTCGAACTGGAGTGTGAGCCAGTCCGGTAGATTCAACCACATGGCCACTGTGGCGAGTGGTGCGGCGAGCTTCATGTTGCTGTTTCTTCAAAAGAAAGTTTGGATCCAGTTGAGCATAAGGATGAGAAAACTGAAACTTCCGGACTACCCGACAAACTTTTGGTGGCAATGGTTCCGAGTCAGAGGAGAGAGAGATTACCTCAACATCGCCCGCTTTACTACCTTTAGCCAGATCCTGGGAAAAGTCATTGTTAATAGAAATGCAGACAAAGGAAAGATTAAATAGTCATAAGAATAGGTGATACCTCAGAGGCCGGATCATCTTCCTCTGCGTTTGAGCAGGATGCAGCAGCAGGTTTTTTCTTATGCCTCTTCACGGCCAGGGTCTTCTTGCGAGATGGCTTTGCCGGTTGTCCTGGACTTTCCTTTTCCAGAAAGGGTCATTAGCCTGTTTAAAGAAATAAAAGCATATTAAGCCAAGCAGTATGGATGGATTGAACAAAGTAAAGGGACAGAAGAATCTCTTACCGACGGTGGTTTATTAGTCACGCACAAGGGCGCTAATCCGGTCTGAGTGCACTCTTCCAGAGGTATATTCAGCATCTTTTTGGCAGACTCAGTAACTTCATTGTCTGGAAGCACCATCTCTGTATGGCGCAGAGGGTCCTTGGGGTTCCTAGTGTATTCGCACATTAAGCCGGAGCGCGGGCTTAGTGGGAGTATACTCCAAGAGAGCCAGCAGCGGACGAAGTCAACTCCTGTTAATCCGTTGGCTACGAAGGCCCGGAGCTTTGAAAGCTGGGGGGGCATATTTAGCTCGCTCCTGGGCACTTAAGAGCTGTGGAAAAGGGTGGTTCGCTGACAGACGGTGGGGGCGATAACCCGGCATTGGATTTTCCCCTTCTGGTGAAGTGTCAACATAGTAGAACCAAGTTTGGTTCCATTCCTTGGGATGGCTATGGAGAGTAGCGTGAGGAAAGCTGACATCCTTCCTCTTCTGAATACTCATTCCGCCAAGCTCAGTATTTGGGCCATCATGAAAGTCAGTCCGACGGTTTAAATGGAAAAACTCCCGGAATAGCTCCACTGATGGCTCCTCTTGCAGATAGGCTTCAGAGAAGACTTGGAAGTTGCAAACATTTGATACATAATTGGGACCTATGTCTTGGGGATGGAGTTGGAAATCTGCCAACACGTCGCGGAAAAACTTTGACCCTGGAGGGGTAAAACCACGGGCCAGGTGATCGAAAAAGACAATAATTTCTCCCTCCTTAGGCTTAGGAGGACACTCTTTTCCAGGAGCCCTCCAGTGAAGGACATCTTTGGGACCTAAAGCGCCAATGGAGGCCATCTTTTCTAAGTCCTCCCCAGTGATCTGGGAAGGGACCCAGTTGCAAGCAACAAACTGCTTGGCCACGGAAGTCATCTTTTTTCATAGGGAAGGCTGAAAATAGAATAAAGATCCGGTTTACGATCTACACAGATTTACACCGGCATATTCTATGAAGGTACTGATCTAATTGGCGGTTTAAGCTGGGGCATAATGGTATCTACTGATTCGGAACAGCTATAAACATGACACCTACCGGATTAGGAAGGTTGAAAGAAAAAAAGTTAAACCGCCAAGCACATGCAGGTGATGCACAGATCTAAAGCTAAACCGTCGACATAGGCAGATGAGATGCACATCTAAAAGAGTGGGCAAACAACTTTCACACAAGCAGCGGTAAGATATGGATCTACAGCATATGGAAAACTCAAAAATAAGTCAAGATATATTCAGTGGAAAAAGTGAAGGTCTTTAGCCGAATCAGTCTACACTAATCATATTGGAAGGGATGATTACAATAACGGAGCGGAGTCATGCTAACGGAGTTTGACCTAAAGTTTGAGGATCTACGGCTAAGCACTATCTATGGCGAAGAACCGTGAAGAACAGGATTCATCTATGAACGCGCAGGAAACCCTAGAACTAGATCTACGGGAAGGAAATGAGTGAACGTACCTGAGGCAATGGAAGCGGAAGGGCACCGGCGAATCTCTGGACACGTTTAGGTTGATGCAGCGGCCCGGCTCGACGGAGGCGCAGAACTCGGCGGACGGCGGCAGTGCTCGAGCGTCAGAGGACAGAGGAAGAAGAAGCAAGGGGGAACAAGAGATGCCCTTTGGCCCTATTTATAAGCCGAAGGGATAAAACGGCAGGCGCGGGAATCGAGGAGCCCAAAAATCAGATATGGATGGTGTTGTCGCTTCGATCTTTGGAGCTTTAATGAGTAAAGGTAAAAAAACAGGTACAAGTATTAAATGCACGGATGGCGTCACGACGCTTTAAAGTGACCTAAGGAGATGACGTCATGCCGGTTTACAGAGCATACTGAAGCTGCAGAAAGAAAAATCTGTACAAGACTTTGGAGATTGACATGAACTCAAATCAATCTGGGCCTAATGTCAAGGATTTTATTACCATGTATAAAACCGCCCAGGAGGGGCCGGTTTACGTTATCAAGATTGTTTATTGAAGGCCCAGCGGAGCATGAAGTAGAAGATTGTTGCCCAAGAGGTTTAGAGCCCAAGTGTTAGGGCCCATGATTTGTAAACCGTCATACTATGTAACTTGAGATGTAAGATAGAAAGAACAGAGACCGAGGCGGACACGTTTATGAGCCGGCCTCGGGACTCTGTAAACCGGACCGGGCGTCGCCTCTTATATAAAGGGACGACCTGGCGACGGTTCAATACAGACAACAACAACTTGAGGCACAGGCAAAGCGGATTGGCTCCCTGGTCATCCAAGCCCTAGCAATACAACCCCAAACTAGACGTAGGCTTTTACCTTCATCGAAGGGGCCGAACTAGTATAAAATCCTTGTGTCCTTTGTCCGCTTTAACCCCTTTAAGCTAACCCGTAGCGATGGCCTCAAGACTAAGTCCTTTTGCTAGGACATCTGCCGTGCTAAATCCATGACAATCATTGTATTTGAAGCGAAAGCACGATACGTACACCGGACTTCGGAATCCACTCACTACGGTCACCATTAATGTTTTGTGGTTATTATACAGTCACGGGCTCAGCGTACAACTCTGCATTTGTTCAAGAAAATGACTAGTTGACCAGTTAAATGCTCCACGTGGCACCTCTAGTGTTGCATCACATTATCTTACTACCGTTGGACCCACCTATCGACGTGTATAAGAATGAAAACAAATGATAAAAAATTAATGGATGGTGGTTCGAGGTCATCAAGCGGGCATATCGGACAACCTGGCTTTGTATTGGTATGTTGAGCCATCTATCCTTAACAAACAGGATCTGGTGTTGTGATTGTACACACACGCACGCATGAAAACGAACTACATTCACACAACACTCGCACGTACACATGCAACCATGCACGCACGCTACACTCACACGCACACACGCACGCATGCACGCGAACTGCATGCACGCAACACTCACATGTACAGGGTACACATGAGGTCATGCACGCACGCTACACTCACACGCACACATGCACACATGCATGCACACACCACACGACCAACACACACGCTCATGCTCAAGTGCTTAACCTACACGTGCATGCGCACACATCAGGCCCTCATAGACACATACACAACCAGGTGGTTCCCGCGCACGGGTTTGAGTCTTGTCGCGCATGCGTAAATTTGTGTTTATCTTATTTTTTCCCTATGCGAATGACATGTGGGACCCACAAGGAACGTGGTCAATTTAACCTGTCAACATAGTGCAACGCAGACTATTTGGCCGGTCAATATAGTGCAATCCGATGCTGAACGGTGAGCAAGTGACCGTATAATCACCGCAAAACATATATAGTGACCGTAATGAGTGTATTCTGAAGTCCGTTGACCGTATTACGCTTTTCGCTTGAAATACACTGACTGCCAGTGTATTTATCTCTTCTCGCGCTCTCTCTGTGGAGCCGAGTAGGCCAACGTGCCAGTGCCTAAATAGGCGCATGTCACCCCATTATTGATGTATTGGTTACGTAAGAGCAAACAAACATTCACGTCTACAGTACAAACTGTAGATACAGTATGAGTTACAAATGTTATGAAGACGAATACAAATATTTGAATCCACTTTACACCCAATTTCTCACTGTAAGCCCTCCAAAAGTTCATCTCTACACATTCTCGCATGTTACATCTAACAACTATGCAGTACAACACTACTACTACACTCCAACACAATAAATCATATGTGTTTTTAGTTTTACTAGATCTCACATTGATACATAATTATTCAGTTTGCATACATTAAAATTGCCTTTGAAATGAATGGTAGTACTCCCTCCATTCCTAAATATAAGTCTTTTTACACATTTCAAATGGACTACAATATATGGATGCATGTAGACATATTTTAGAGTATACATTCACTTATTTTGCTTTGTATGTAGTCATTTGTTGGGATATCTAG
This sequence comes from Secale cereale, assembly GCA_902687465.1. Lineage (NCBI taxonomy): Eukaryota > Viridiplantae > Streptophyta > Magnoliopsida > Poales > Poaceae > Secale > Secale cereale. The sequence continues at coordinate 513,526,818 of LR738711.1, forward strand.
AAACACTTATATTTGGGAATGGAGGGAGTACTATCATCTACCACGCGGAAAAAATCCCGCCCTTTCTTGTTTGTATCGATGGATCGGGTTTGTATCGATGGTCGTGCAAAACAGCAAAACTACAGTAGCACTACAGTACAAGTAACATTTCACTGGGTCGCCGTGTCGTGTATTCCTCCATTGCAAGAGTGGAGCGCTCGCTTTCATAAATGTTTTAGTCCCTTTCGCCGACATGTGGGTCATCAAGCAACCGGGTCCATGTGCCATACCAAAATAACAGTGCAGAGCAGCAGTGGTGAAGCACCCCGGTCATGGCGCCGGCGTAGTAATGAGCAATGAGTCGTCAAATCACAAAGCTGCACCTTTCCCGTAGTTAAGTTGGAGGGACGAAGTGATGCTAAAAAAATAAATTGGAGGGACGAAGCAACCATCATTTCACTCATTGCTGAATCCGCTTCTCCCTCATCTTCTTCAAGTTAACCACGTGTTGCTTCTGTCGTTATTCTTCCTCAGGCTACTCATAGTGGGGAGTATCACAGAATTGTATCATGCGCATAATACTAGTGTATGATACTACTACTTCATTGTACATATTACCATAGAGTACTCCAACTTTCTCTATAGTGCATAGTATATGAAGTAGTGCCATATATGATAATATTTATTGCCATGCATGACACAAAGTAGTATAGCATTTAACATGATATGGTCTCTACCTATGTTACTCTAACCCCCTCTCTCTTCTTTAATTATCTGCCACATCAGCATGTTTTCTATTCCCGAGTGCATGTTGCTAGTTAAGGCTGGTTGTAATGGGGAGTATCATATACTAGTATCATGCATATGACACTAGTGTATGATACTACCTCCGTAATGCATAGTATCATATATTAGTATCAAGTAGTACTCTATTTATTGTCGTGCATGACACATACTACTATATCATTTATTATGATACATTATCATGATATGATACTCAACCATATATTTCTTCATTTAAAAATATCACACCTCATCAAAATTTTCTAGTTGCATGCATGATACTAGATATGATACTACCATTACGACCAAGAGCACGGTTAATAGTATAGCCAACTACTGGGTATGAGCCATTGACATGTCATCTATAGCCCATCTTATAGCCAATATATACAATAGTTGATTAGAAGAGTGTACTACTTTTTTATTATATGACCCATCTTTCACTCTTACATAGTGCCTAGGAGCACGTGCTAGAGCTGGCTCTTCACCAAGAGCCCACTTACCTTTTCTCTCCACTTTTCTTTCCTCCAACCAAGCAAGAATATACTAATTTATTTCTTATAGTCAGCTGACTCAGCTCTATTGTACTTGCTCTAAGCCACAATGGCCAGCCTCATGTGGGATGCGGATCGGCTTGGTAAAAGACTGACACGTGGGAGATCATGTTAGCAAACCGCCAGGCCAACGTCCTCTAAAAGTAAGAAACCTCCCCCCGCCTTCCACGTGGCAAAATCATCTCCTTTTTACTAATCATGATATAATTGTTTAGATCAATATAATCGAGATTTGTATAGATAGCACATAGGAACAGAACCAATTGGTATGGTTATGGGCATCCAGAGTGTGTTGCCAAATGTGAAAATAGCTTTCGGCATTGATGGGAACCATTGTGGAGGGTGATGCCAAAGCCAAAAAGAGGGAACTGAAGCTCCCTAATTGATTGAAGGAATAGCTTGGACGCATGTACAGTACGTTGATACGTCTCCAATGTATCTATAATTTTTGATGTATTCATGCCATGTTTATAATATTTCTATATGATTTTGGTACGATTTGGTTAGAACTAACCCGGACTGACATTGTTTTCAGCAGAACTACCCTGATGTTGTTTTTGTGTAGAAATAAAAGTTCTCGGAATTCGCTGAAAATCAATTGAGTTTTTTTCTGTAAAATGTAAAAAATACTAGAACGAAGAGTTACAGGAGGGGAGGCCCGTGGGCCCCACGAGGGTGGAGGGCGCGCCCACCCCCCAGGGGCGCGCCCCTGTGCCTCGTGGACTCTTCATGGGGCCTCCTGACTTGTTCTCGATGCCAACCTCTCCTATAAATCCCCAAACCTCCAGAAAATAACCTAGATCGGGAGTTCCACCACCCCAAGCCTCTGTAGCCACCAAAAACCAATCATGACCCTGTTCCGGCACCCTGCCAGAGGGGGGATCCATCACCGGTGGCCATCTTCATCATCTGGCGCTCTCCATGATGAGGAGGGAATAGTTCACCCTCCGGGCTTAGGGTATGTACCAGTAGCTATGTGTTTGATCTCTCTCCCTCGTGTTCTTGATTTGGCACGATCTTGATGTACCGTGAGCTTTGCTATTATAGTTGGATCTTATGAAGTTTATCCCCCTCTACCTTCTTGTAATGGATTGAGTTTTCCCTTTGAAGTTATCTTATCGGATTGAGTCTTTAAGGATTTGAGAACACTTGATGTATGTCTTGCTTGGGATACCTGTGGTGACAATGGGGTATTCTATTGATTCACTTGATGTATGTTTTGGTGATCGATTTGTGGGTTCCGTGACCTTGGGAGTCTATGCATAGGGGTTGGCACACGTTTTTGTCTTGACTCTCCGGTAGAAACTTTGGGGCACTCTTTGATGTTCTTTGTGTTGGTTTGAATAGATGAATCTGAGATTGTGTGATGCATATCGTATAATCATACCCGCAGAAACTTGTGGTGACATTGGAGTATCTAGGTGAGATTAGGGTTTTGGTTGATTTGTGTTTTAAGGTGTTATTTTACTACGAACTCTAGGGCTATTTGTGACACTTATAGGAATAGCCCAATGGATTGATCGGAAATAATAACTTTGAGGTGGTTTCGTGCCCTACAATAATCTCTTCGCTTGTTCTCCGCTATTAGTGACTTTGGAATGACTCTTTGTTGCATGTTGAGGGATTGTTATATGATCTAATTATGTTATTATTGTTGAGAGAACTTGCAGTAGTGAAAGTATGAACCCCAGGCCTTGTTTTGAAGCTTTGCAATACCGTTTTCGCTCAATTTTATTGCTTGTTACCTTGCTGTTTTTATATTTTCAGATTACAAAAACCTATATCTACCATCCATATTGCGCTTCTATCACCATCTCTTCGTCGAATTAGTGCACCTATACAATTTACCATTGTATTGGGTGTGTTGGGGACACAAGAGATTCTTTGTTATTTGGTTGCAAGGTTGTTTGAGAGAGACCATCTTCATCCTACACCTCCCACGGATTGATAAACCTTCGGTCATCCACTTGAGGGAAATTATCTACTGTCCTACAAACCTCTGCACTTCGAGGCCCAAAAACCTCTACAAGAAGAAGGTTGTGTAGTAGACATCATACGTATAGAGCAGAGAGTCTACTCCCCTGTCCCTTCTATCACAAATCACAAAGTAGTGAGGCGTCAAATCACAAATCACGGACGAAGCAACCATCATTTCACTCTTCGCTGACTCCGCTTCTCCATCGTCTTCTTCGAGAAACCACCTTACCGCACTAAGCTGGACGGGCAATGCTATTGTGTAGTACTAGTACATTTACGCCTCCTTTGGTTCAACGGACTTCCTGGATGCAAATAAGGCGGTTGTCTCGGCTTGCAGGAGGCACTTGCGAATGACTTATCGTGGTCTCCCTCAATGGTGTTCTTCGTCGAACGCACTTCGCCAGAGCCACAACGTTCGAGATATCGTCGGCGTCACCGCAATGGGGAAGGAAGTCAAATAGTTACTACCTCCTTTTTTGTATACAAGCCCAGTATCAAAATTATAATTTGAAGAAGGCCACTAACACTAATCGAGGCCAAATTGATGGGCTTTGCCTCGTACTACCTCCGTCCTAATTTATTGCTCCACTTTATAATTTGTGTCAAATTTGGACCGAAGATTTAAGTAATAAAATGTTAATGCATGCCAATAAAAACTATATCATTGGATTCATATTTCAACATAGTTTTCAATGATATAATTTTCAGTGACATGGAAGAATATTTTGTTAGTTAAATTTACGGTCAAAATTTGACACAAAATAAAATGGGGACCAATAAACCAGGATGGAGGTAGTACTAGCAACCACGGACATTAATATACCCTTGCATGCATGCGGAAGTGAGAAGGTTGGTTTGCATGGCGCTGTATTAATCAAGAAATAAGGAGTGAGATGGTTAGCTCTTTGGGCGTTGTAGAAAAAAATACGCATTAATTGACACGTCAAACAAGGATTTGTATCGATTAAACCCGCGAAGGAAAACCCCACCATTCTTTTTTAACACAAGTAGTACATACTTGTATCATGTTTGGGTCTAGGCCTTTCATTGCCATACTTTGCCACACATTTTTGCCAAGCTTGCCTAAAGTTTTTCAAAATGAAAAGGAGGTACACTTGCGCAGGGCTGTCGCGGTTGCACCGCACCCTCACACAGTCCCTCCTGCATGTCGCAAACCCAACCAAGGGAACGCACCCTCACTGACACGTGCTACTGCATGTGATCAAACCAAACTCAGCCATCCTACCGCTGACACATAATTTTTGTTCATACAGTATGTTCATCAAACCACATGTTGAGGAAGATCCGTGCAGCCCGTGCGATGGTCTGTTGGGGAAGAAGAAGGGTTAGGAGACGTAGGATATCCATCAAACCTCCATAAATGGTTGACTGACCCAAATGATGAAAGTGAGGCGACTTGCATAATTATATGTTTTTACATAGCAAAAGATCCCTAAAAACAACATAAAGAAAAAATATCACTGCTCGCAGAATGAGATGGCCTCGTTGTCTTTGGCTGCTGGCGTGGACCAGCCGTAGCTGCCGACGTGTGTCTCCGCACCGTGGTTATCCTCGACCTGCAGCTACTCATTCACGCGGAGCGTGCGGGCGCTCTGCACGGACGCGGGCATCGCCCGGTTCAAATCCACGACGTTCCGTTCCGCCCGCAGGAGGTCCTCAATGGTAGTGGCATCCGTGCGCTCCACGTCGAGTTGAGCCTCTGTCGCCCGGTTCAAGTCCAGGACATCCGGCTCCGCTGGCAGGAGGGCCTCCATGGAAGCGGCATCCGCGCGCTTCGCATCGAGTTTAGCCTCCACCGCCCGGTTCACATCCATGACATCCGATTCTACCTGCAGGAGGGCCTCAATTGTAGTGCCATCCGTGCGCTCCACCTCGAGTTTAGGCTCCGCCTCCCGGTCATCCATTAGGATTGCCAGGTTGAATCGCTGGTCCGCCTGCACCATGGGGGGGCCGGATGCCGGGACGAAGTCATTGTCCATCATCTCATACGCATTGGGGGCCCTCTACGCCACCACCTCCACCATGAACATTGGATCAGCTTCCTCCTCCTCGGAGCTTGGCTCCAGAGAACTCGGGGATTGGCCCGCCACAATGCGATCTTGCGAACGGAGGTCTGTGGCGCCGACCATCATTGCAATTTCTATGCGGCGCTTCGGTGTCAGCATCTTGTAGTACGTGATCTTGCGGCGCACCATGGCTTTCTAGCGAACTAGGGGGCGGCTGATGCGGGCTATGGGATTGAAAGGTGGGGGAATGGGCTGGAGAGGAGGTGTGGTTTTGGAGCAGTGGTGACTGGCGGGGAAGTAGCCGGCGCATGCCGAGCATTGTAGGTTTTGGTATGAATAGTGGTTCTAGTGATGACTAGTCACTCGGTTTTGACTGTGCGGAGTTTGCAAAGCAGGACGGCTGGAGCCTGGAGAGTAGTGCGGTGGGATGGGACCAAAGTTTCGGCGTTTCACGTGGCAGACGTCCGGACCTCCCCATGGTTCCTGTAGACGACAAGGCGGTGACTTCGTAAAATCTCAAGATGATTAGCAAGATGCCCGTGCATTGCATGGAACATCAGGATGCATTTTTTATGATATCTCGAGAATTTCATCGAAAAATTGTATCTCGTGAATTTCATCAAAAATGACATCTCGAGAAAGATGAGAAAAATTATATCTAGAGAAAGAATACCCCGACACGCTGAACCCTCCACGCCACTCACCGAATGGAACACGCTTAGTCTTGCATTTTCGCTCGCTTGTGGGACCGCAGTTGAGAGCAAACCGACGTCCCTCCCACTTCCCCGGCCGCGTCATTTATCTATATCTATATATATACTCTTATAAAAAGTAGAGTTGGTGAGGATAGTGTGCCTGCCATCCTGCAATATAGGTTGTCCGATCTATATCTGGCGGATAGGAAGGAAACTATGACAATGTTGCGAAAAGATACCCGCACTCCTCTACACATTTGCAGATAAGGCCTTCCCTTGTTCATCCTTATCTCCCACGGGATAAACTACTCATTTAAATGCATCTTGATGTTCCGTGCAACACACGGGCATCTTGCTAGTACTACTAGAAGAGAGAAAGGTGAGAGGTCGGCCGAGTGTTACTAGTACTCCCTCCGTATTTATTTACTCCACACATTAGTTTTGGTCAAAGTCAAGCTTTACGAGCTTTGACAAAGTTTATAGACAAAAATATTAACATATACAATAATAAATTAATGCCATTAGATTCGTTGTTGAATGTACTTCCACATCGTATAGACTTGTTATGCTAAATATTTATATTCATCTCTATAAATTTGGTCAAACTTTACAAAGTGTGACTTCAGTCAACTCTAATATGTACAGTAAATAAAAACAGATGGAGTATACTACTAGTACTTTGAGCACTGCATACTCTACTACAGATGCTGTACTACTACCTCTACTTCTATTACTATTGGACAAGGAGCTTAAAAAAGGTTACTATTGGACTGGCTATACGTGGCAAAATCCTAGTAGGAAGAGCTTGCGCAAGAACAAGCATTCACATGTTTGAAAACAAATTGTAAACCATTTCTGTTTGAATACATATCTAGGAGTACGTATGAATCTAACAATATTAATTGGGCGTTCTTGAATGTCGATACTTTTTTCTGTAAGTTTGACCAAAGTAGAGATACTTTGACTACATATAAAACTTATATGTTAACAAGAAAGGATCGGAGGGAGTATATTGTACTACGTTCAAAAGCGAAACAAACATTGCATACCCTTTATATATGATTTGCTGATGGTATGATCACCAGTTCAAAATTTTGAATCCGCCTTAGGTATCACACATGCACCCACTCGTTATCTCTCGGTTTCATCTCGGGGTCTCTCTCTCCCTCCCCCTCCCTCTCTCTCTAGCACACACACACATACCACCTCTCTTCATGTTTGTGCTTGTCAAACCTAATTGATCTCCCGAGGTATTGGAATTGTATCTCGCTCGTCGTCAGGTCGCTCTTCGACACACGCCTAGGTCACTCTACCATGCATTAAATTTGGCCGGGAAAACAGGGAAACCGACATGAGGGGCACACTTGTCGAGATGACGTGGCGTAGACTAGTCCAATGGAGGAGCTAGCCCACGACCTCCTCGCCACCGGCAACCGTTCATGTGAGTCGCGAGGGCCAGCAATGTGGCGCAGCTCCCGCACCACCTCTGGACACAGTGACCGTGGTGAGCGACACGCTAATCGTCGCTGGACACACTAGACTTCATGGTGTCGAGGGTGGCGCTACCGTTGTGGCACGACCAGCAAATCAACACCCGGCTCGTCGAGGATGCATGGGGCTTCGAAGTGGGTGCACGCTATGCCGCGTCCGTGGAGTGTTCTAGCGCGGCCAACTGCATCCCTAGGACCATTTTTGCCGGGCACGCATGCGTTCCTCGCCCCGTCGCACGCGTGCGTTCCCAACTGGCGCCAGCTGCCTGCATTCATGCCATTCGTTTGTATGCCATCATGAAGCAGGCTCGGTGCCCGAGGAACCAACTCCGACGACTTAATGACGCACCTAGACGCTTGGCCTCACTGAAATACGCTAATTAAAGCGGCAACGCCCAGCTAAACTCCACACCATAGCGCATCGACCAACCTGGCACCACACGTACCCACCATGACCGCGAGCGAGAATGCTCTATGAGAGAGCTTGTCTTCGGGGATGAAGCTCGAGGTGGTCACCCTCTTTCAAGTCGCCGCTTGCAATGCAATAGCGGCGTAGCCCGACACGGATGCGCCGCACAAGTGGTGCCCATGCTAGCGGCCGGCGATGGGATTACCGTCAGCCACGCATCCTACTTGCCGCTGTCTAACGTTCGGTGGCTCATGCGGCAGGTGAAGCGATGGACCGTCCATGTCCATCGGCACTGCCGAGGTCTGGGAATCCTCGGAGGATAAGTAGGGCAAGGGAGGCGGTAGGGCATGGTGTGCCAACTGGCTGGTCCGTTTCCCGTGTTCTACTCTTCCTTGCAGGATTCAATTCACGGGTCTTGAACCCCGCCCCGTACGTGGAGATGGCAGATGGAGGACGTCGGCCTCCGCCAAAGAATAGGTTTAGGGTCGGGTTTCTTTTATTTTTCTGTCCTATAAAAGTTCGAAATTTAATGAGAATCTACCGTGTTTGCATAATCTCGTCCGATGTATATGAACTTTCACAATAAAAGTAAGATATATTGTACAAAAATATATAGAATGATGAATCATTTATGTGTGTATAAACTTGGAAGGTTTAACCCGAGACAAAGCTATCATGCGAAGTAAATAAACACCTCGGGTCTACATACACAATTTATCTTAGGCACAACAAAAGTATGTCCACTACACATTCACACATTTCACATATTTCTACATCTACGGGAACCTCCGAAAGGGTTAACGTAAATCACCTCTCTCTCTCCCCCCTGATTTTCATGGTGGTGGCCCCCTCCCTCCTCCCAATCTCCAATCAACATCCCACATGTTTCACATTACGTTAATTACGTAACTAAGATTATGTAGGTGTAGCATTACTCGTCCTAAAAAACCAACTGAGCCAACCTCCCAGCACATCGCGCGGGAAAAGACCCGGTCGCGCCAAGTTTAATAAAAGGAAAAAGGCGGTACAATCACAGCACGCCTATCGCGGTCGCATTGCACACCTCACATTGTTTGTCCCGCACACGGCTCAAGCAAACGTAACTCTCTTTGGCTGGCCACTTCACTGACATGTGGGACCGCATTTGGAGAAACTGACCATGTGCCAAACTCCCCCGCCCACAGCATGAAGATCCCCCCAAATCCCAAATTCAACTGCCCTTCGGCCCACTAGCCAATAATATTCCCCAAACCCCCTCCCACCGGCCCCTCCACTCGATTCGCTCCAACAAAGCCGCCATCCCCACCGCGCCGATAAGTCGGCGCCGTGGTTCGTCGAGGGGACAAACGGTGATCCTATCGCTCCCACAGTACGCTCTCGTAGACGGCCGTCCTCCAGCCGCGCCGCCACCGCTGGCGACGTTCTTGTGGAGACGCACGATAGTCAGCTTCTCCCACAATACGCACATTCTAGACTGAGGCCCCGTGCATGTTGGAGTAGCGCTGAATGTTAGATGATAGACGTTGTTAATCTAACTGTTTGCCAAAATAGTTTACAGTCAATATGCTCTACTTAAGAAGCTTCCTTGCCCTGTTCTGCACTCAATCTGATTTGCTCAGATGGCATGTCACACCCGATTAGTTGCTAAAATATGCTGCCATATATTTATTGTGAAGTAGATTGCCATGGTCTGGTAGCCAATCTGTTAGGTGAAATAGCTCGACACCATTTTATACTCGATCTTTGTTGCTCAGATGGCCTTCGATTGTTGTGTGGTTAGCCTCATTGACTGCTAAAATAGCCTGCCGTAAATTAGCACTCAAATATGTTTGCTAAATTAGCTTTACATATGTTTCGTTACTTAGATCTGCTTGTCCAAATATTTTGCCATAGCTTTAGATATCGACCTAGGTATTTTTTTCTGGTCTTTATAAAAAAGCATATATGTTTTTCCTATAATATCTAGTAGAAGAACTAATTTGTATGTCTAACAGATGGAAAGACTTGGATAACTTCAGCTCGAAGATTGTCCGCTGCATATGTCGAGGGGGTTGAAAACTTCATGAACTTTATCAGAGCTGAGTTTGGTGGTCCAAAATCAGATGTGCTCTGCCCGTGTAGTAGTTGTATGAATTTAGTTACAGGACCCTGGTAAACTGTGCAAAATCATCTACACTTGTATGGGATGTCGATCACATATACTAGGTGGGTTCATGATGGGCCTCGAACCCCTCGTTGGTTACCCCAAGTGGAAGGTCTAAGATGCAGTAAGTAGAAGTGTTTTCCCTTAGCAAAGATGCCAATGATCGAAACCCCAGAGACTCCTAGGTTCAACAGGTAGGTGTCAACTGCTACGGCGCCAGATTAGTAGCAATCAACGTGGACCTGCACACAGATACAAATAACTTTGCTCCCAACGAGTACAGAGAGGTTGTCAATCCCTCCAGCCTTGTAGTTCACAAAGGATTAAAAGCAATGATAGTAGTGATAGATAGTGTTTTGCAATAGTAAATAATAACGGAAAGTAAATAGCGGATGTGATCAATGATGGTAATATGGACCGGAGTCTCATGATGTTCACTAGTGATGTCTCTCTCCCAAAAGACGATAAAACAGCTATGTGAGGTAAACAAATTACAGTTGGGCAATTGACAGGACCACGAACGCAAACCAATGCTGACTACATTGCAAGAAAGGTTGAGGTTCAAAGCATGGGCGGTACGCCAAAGTAAGTAGACCGAAATCCATCAATGCCTACTACTAATCATCCACCTTGAGATATCTATCCAGAACATCTCGCTGGTATTAAGTTGCGAGTCCCACCCATAGTGTAAACTCAATGCAACAGACAACTGCATTAAAAGAACTTTGCGTAAAGTAAACAATCCTTGCACCCGCGGGCACAAGCACCGTTGTTTTCCCCCTTGTGGCAACAGCACATCCCCTAGACTCATGTTTCTGTCACTCAAGCTAGTCATCGAGGGGCATGAACCCACAATCGAGCATAACGTTCCCTCTTGGAGTCACTACCTATTACTCGGCCAAAGCAATAAATAACAACGGAGAACATGCAAGAATTACTTATGAAGAAAAATATAAAAGAGGTAGATCAAATATATTACTCAAGATCAATCTGAACATAATCTCATAATCCATCGGATCCCAGCAAACTCAACATAGCAAAAGCATAAGGACTACATAGGTGCCTCGATCATGTAGGGCAGCTCATGAGGACTAATTAGTGAAGCATAAGAACGGGAGGAGAACATCACATAGCTACTGGTCATGGACTCATGGTCCAAGGGAGACTACTCACGAGTCATCCGGGAGGCGTCCATGGTGGTGGAGAAGCTCCCGGTGGTGATCCTCCCCTCCGGCAGGGTGCCGGGAAGAGTTCTCCTGGTGCTCCCGATCTTGGAAGCGGCGGCGGAGGCGGAACAGAGATGGGATCGCGAAAAGAGTTCCTGTTCTGAGGGTTTCGGAGGACCCTTTAAATATATGCCAAAGTAGGGCATCGGGGGAGCTTCGGGGGGCCCAGGCGCCCCCCCGGTGCGGCCCAGGGGGGGCGGCGCCGCCATGGCGCTTGGAGCCCTGGTGCCCCCCCAGGCTGCCCTTCGGACGCAGTGTTGTTTCCGGATCACTGATTTTTTATATAATTTTTCTGGATTTTTCTGGGAAGTTCTCGAAACGTGAAAACCTGAAATACAAAAACAGCCGAAAACAGAAACTGGCACTGGGGTGCACTGGATTAGTAAGTTAGTCCAAATATGATCAAAAGTGTATGGAAGTGTATGAATATCATAGTAATATCACCCGAAAGTGGCATGGAGCAAGCAGAAATTATAGATACGTTTTGGACGTATCAACATCCCCAAGCTTAATTCCTCCTCGTCCTCGAGTAGGTAAATGATAACAAGAATAATTTCTGTGGTGACATGCTATTAACCATATAGGACTTTTTATAGTCATATGACAAAAGCTTACTGAGACAATGATTCTATAGTAATTAAGTTGCCTCATGAGAAAATCACAAATGACTGAAAGTTTTACAATATGAAACTGAAACATCAAAAAGATTTGCAATGAACATGATGTGCAAATATGACAAAGTGATATCTAGCTTGCCCCCTTTAGTGATGCAAAACATAAATGCAGGGGCACCTTCAAGGTTTAAGTGATTACTAGATACAATGATTTCAGAATAAACGATATCACAATCATGCAAAAGACAATGCTACTTTGGGACAATGCACATTACACTCAGAATGACAATCATGCTCTCAGTAGTTGGTGCTTCAACATAAAAGTAAAAGAATGGTTATGTGCTAGAGCTTTTTATTTTGAAAACATGGAAGCAATTTTGTCAACGGTAGTAGTACTTCATATGTGTCATGTATAAGACATCCTATAAGTTGCAAGCCTCATGCATCGAATACCAATAGTGCTCGCACCTTGTCCTAATTAGCTCGGATTTCCATGGGTTATCATTGCATTGCATATGTTTCAACCAAGTGTCACAAAGGGGTACCTCTATGCCACCTGTACAAAGGTCCAAGGAGATTGATCGCATTTGATTTCTCATTTTTGATAAATCTCAACTTGAGGACATCCATACCGGGACAACATAGAAAATAGATGATGGACTCCTCTTCAATGCATAAGCATGTTCTCATAAGAGATTGAGGATTAAGGTCCAAGCTAAAACTTCCACCATGATGCATGGCTTTGGTTGGCGGCCCAATGTTCTTCTCTAACAATATGCATATTCATTCAACCCACGGTAAATCACCCTTACTTCAGACAAGACGAACATGCATAGCAACTCACATGATATTCAACAAAAGTGTGACAGTTGATGGCGTCCCCAGAAACATGGTTACCGCTCAGCAAGCAACTTATAAGAAATAAGATACATAGGCAACATATTCTTTACCACAGTAGTTTTTAGGCTACTTTCCCATGAGCTATGTATTGTATGGTTAGTTTGCTTAGTACAGGTGGAGGTTAGCAAAAGACTGGGAGTGACCAACTAAGAGAGCAATGACGGTAATAATCATGCGGAGCAACAAAGCAATATTGAATCAGGCATGGTAGTTAAATCGCTACTCAGAAACAAAAGATCATAAAGGCTTGACAGACTTTCTTTACAGTCTTAAATATGCGTGAGCATACGCCAAGTCAATCAAAATAAATTCTTGAAGGAAGATATTACTAAACCATACCATATCATAGGCAAACAAATCAAGTTGGTACTCCAATAACACATTGGGAACCCCCCAGCTATTTGAGATTAACCATAAGAAAACCTGAACTACTAAGCACCATCATGCAAGTAGCATCTTTATCATAGACACATCAACCAATGCAACGGAAGCAAACTCTCTTAATAAGGTGAGCATGATAATTAAAGAGAGTTCAAGCAACCAACTAAACAAAAGCTCTTTGAAAAGATAAGCATGAATACTAAGAGCAGAGCATAATAGTAGCTATTGAAAGACAAAGAACACACACAGCAAAGATAGACATGAAAATTCTATGTTATGTTCTAGGTAGGGGTGGAGCGTGTTTCTCTCCCACATAAAGGAATGCTGAGTTTCGACTCGTTATGAAAAACTAAAAAGAAAACTAAAAGCAAGACGCTCCAAGCATAGCACATAACACATGAAGTGATAAAAATATAGCGGAATGAAAGACGAACTGATAATGTTGATGGAGCAGGGGATGCACGGGGGCATCCCCAAGCTTAGACGCTTGAGTCTCCTTGAATATTTCTTGGGGGTGCACGGGGGCATCCCCAAGCTTGAGCGCTTGACACTCCTGAATCTTTTTTATCATCTTCCCTCGCACACTTGAAAACTCCCTTCATACATAACTCATCATAATCTGATTAGCGAGGTTAGTACCCTTAATAAAATAATTATACCTTGCTGGAAATAAAGATATTCTTGAAGGTCTACTGTTTCTCAAGATTGCCAAAAGGTTTTTGCAAAGAAAAAGCAAGTTCTTAATTTGCAAAGTGAAGGAAAGGCAAAACAGGACAGAATCTGTGAAAAACAGAACAGTAGGCAGTAATTGATCTGTTCGGGATACTTCTGCAACTCAAATCAAAAAACTCAGAACAGACGCACGAAAGACAATTATATAGAGAACGCTGTCGAAAAAATTCAGACCAAAAAGATGATCTGGTGATTTTATACGAATTTTTCTATCCAATGACAGAATCTGTTTCCTGGACAGCACCTCACAACTTTTGAACTTTCTAGCAATCAGAGGCTATACTTGGCACAAATATGAAAAGCAAAGATACAATGATGATGATACAGAAGTAAACAACATCAAGACACAAAAAAAAAATTTATTCATGTGGGCAGCCTCCCAAAAGCGCTTTCTTTTATGCCTTTAAGCTAGGCATAATTCATAGATCAAGTTGTATCAATTGAACCATCATCAAGATCATCAAAAAGCTCTTCAATAATACAACTAGTCTTAAGAGGACTCTCAAATAAAGGCCTCATAGAGATACTTCTAGGTAGAAGACCAAAAGGATAAAAGTCAAGGGAAGATTCATTTATAAATTTATCAAAGACAGGTGTTTCTTCCAAAGTCTTTACAGTTTCAACCCCTTTGGCAATAGGTGGATTATTTTTAGAACGGGGAGCCTTTGGAACGTGAACGAACTTAGGCTCCCTCTTTGCCGGAGTTTCTACCTTTTTGGTTTTGATCGAGGAGAAAGTAGTTCCTAGAGTATCAAATATTTCCTCAATCTTATCTACCCTAGAAGAGTCCAAGTCATGGCATTTGATGGTCTCCAAAATTTTAAAAAATTTATGCATGGAGGTATCAAGTCTATTCAAATTCCCTTGAATCTTACGATCCAACTCATTCATCTTATTAATGCTTGGCATCTCTAGCTCTATCTTTTCAAGTTTTTTCATAATGTGAGCTAGAGTGATGTCCTCTCGAATGCTAACAACAGGGAGATTCCCAACAAGATTTTCAATAATACTAAGAGACTCCCAAACTGGGGCCTCTAGGAAATTCCCATTGATAGCAGTATCTAGAATAAACCTATTCCAAGAAGTAATTCCAACATAAAAATTTCTAAGCAAGATAGTAGTAGGTTGCTTCTTGGTGGCTCTTTTTTGTGAATCATTAATTCTATACCAAGCATCTTTCAAACTTTCCCCACCTCTTTGTTTAAAGGTGAGAACTTCTGCCTCGTCAAAGACAAAAGGAGCCGACATAATGATAACTAAAGAACAAGATAACTATTTTTGTGATTTTCGATAAAAGGGTACTAAAGCAAAAACTGAAAGGTAAACTAACAAGACTAAAAAGCAAAGGTAAAAGATAGCATGCAACTCCCCTATCCTGAAGAGTGGAGTCCCCGGCAACAGCGCCAGAAAATACTCCTTGATGGGCCTCGAACCCCTCGTTGGTTACCCCAAGTGGATGGTGTAAGATGCAGTAAGTAGAAGTGTTTTCCCTTAGCAAAGATGCCAAGGATCGAATCCCCAGAGACTCCTAGGTTCAACAGGTAGGTGTCAACTGCTACGGCGCCAGATTTGTAGCAATCAACGTGGACCTGCACACAGATACAAATAACTTTGCTCCCAACGAGTATAGAGAGGTTGTCAATCCCTCCGGCCTTGTAGTTCACAAAGGATTAAAAGCAATGATAGAAGTGATAGATAGTGTTTTGCAATAGTAAATAATAACGGAAAGTAAATAACGGATGTGATCAATGATGGTAATATGGACCGGAGTCTCATGATGTTCACTAGTGATGTCTCTCTCCCAAAAGACGATAAAACAGCTATGTGAGGTAAACAAATTACAGCTGGGCAATTGACAGGACCACGAACGCAAACCAATGCTGACTACATTGCAAGAAAGGTTGAGGTTCAAAGCATGGGCGGTACGCCAAAGTAAGTAGACCGAAATCCATCAATGCCTACTACTAATCATCCACCTTGAGATATCTATCCAGAACATCTCGCTGGTATTAAGTTGCGAGTCCCACCCATAGTGTAAACTCAATGCAACAGACAACTGCATTAAAAGAACTTTGCGTAAAGTAAACAATCCTTGCACCCGCGGGCACAAGCACCGTTGTTTTCCCCCTTGTGGCAACAACACATCCCCTAGACTCATGTTTCTGTCACTCAAGCTAGTCATCGAGGGGCATGAACCCACAATCGAGCATAACGTTCCCTCTTGGAGTCACTACCTATTACTCGGCCAAAGCAATAAATAACAACGGAGAACATGCAAGAATTACTTATGAACAAAAATATAAAAGAGGTAGATCAAATATATTACTCAATATCAATCTGAACATAATCTCATAATCCATCGGATCCCAGCAAACTCAACATAGCAAAAGCATAAGGATTACATAGGTGCCTCGATCATGTAGGGCAGCTCACGGGGACTAATTAGTGAAGCATAAGAACGGGAGGAGAACATCACATAGCTACTGGTCATGGACTCATGGTCCAAGGGAGACTACTCACGAGTCATCCGGGAGGCGTCCATGGTGGTGGAGAAGCTCTCGGTGGTGATCCTCCCCTCCGGCAGGGTGCCGGGAAGAGTTCTCCTGGTGCTCCCGATCTTGGAAGCGGCGGCGGCGGCGGAACAGAGATGGGATCGCGAAAAGATTTCCTGTTCTGAGGGTTTCGGAGGACCCTTTAAATATATGCCAAAGTAGGGCATCGGGGGAGCTTCGGGGGGCCCAGGCGCCCCCCCGGCGCGGCCCAGGGGGGCGCGCCGCCAGGGCGCCTGGAGCCCTGGTGCCCCCCTCCCCTGGCTGCCCTTCGGACACAGTGTTGTTTTCGGATCGCTGATTTTTTATATAATTTTTCTGTATTTTTCTGGGCAGTTCTCGAAACGTGAAAACCTGAAATACAAAAACAGCCGAAAACAGAAACTGGCACTGGGGTGCACTGGATTAGTAAGTTAGTCCAAATATGATCAAAAGTGTATGGAAGTGTATGAATATCATAGCAATATCACCCAAAAGTGGCATGGAGCAAGCAGAAATTATAGATACGTTTTGGACGTATCAGTTCATCATGGTGAAGCTGTGAACATCAATGTTACTGACTATGTGGAAGCAGCAGATCACCATCTTGATCTGCCTGATGCTCAGGTGGAAGAGGAGGAGGAGGTGGTTGCGGCGGAGCCACCAAGTTTGACCAACGTTGAAAAATGCTATGAAATGCTCGTGCATTTCGTGAACTTTCACCTGCACAAGAAAAACAGTGGGCCCGCATGTTAGAACAATGCAACATGGCAATCATCCCAGGAAATAAGCAGTCAATATTCTCAACTGTGGTCACCTTTCTTCAGGTGAAGACATCTGAGCGGATGACCAACAAATCATTTGATAAGATATTGGCTACTTTCCGCAAATCTTTCCTAGATGCGTCTGAGCTGCCACACACCTACAGTAAAATGAAGAATTTCCTTCGTGCAGTTGGAATTGGATATGATATGATCCATGTTTGTAAGAATAATTGTGTTCTGTTCTGGAATGATTATTCCAACTTAAGTGAATTCCCAAAATGCAAATCATCAATATGGAAAGATGGCGATGCTATGAAGAGGATTCCTCATAATGTTTTGAGCCATTTTCCAATTATACCAAGTTTACATAGGTTGTTTCATGATGCTGAAACAAGAGAGGATGTATTGTGGCATTCTAGGAACCAGAAGTATAGAGATCAAAATGTAATAACCCATCCATCTCATGGTAGTGACTGGAAAAGCTTCAATCAGAAACACAAAGAGTTTGCTCCTAACCCGAGAAACATGAGACTTGGCTTAGCTACAGATGTATTTAACCCATTTGGCCACCAGAGCACCACATATAGCATGTGGCCAGTGCTTGTTATCCCTTACAACATGCCACCAAATCTCTGCACCAAAGAATCAAACTACACGATGTCCTTGCTCATCCCAGGTCCAAAAAGTCCTGGAAAGGATTTTGATTTATTTATGGTGCCTCTTGTGGAGGAAATTCAACAGCTATTGAGTGGTGTTCTTGATACGTCTCCAACGTATCTATAATTTTTGATTGTTCCATGCTATTATTTATGAAGTCTTGGATGTTTAATGGGCTTCATCATTCACTTTTATATAATTTTTGGGACTAACCTACTAACCCAAATGCCCAGTCCAGATTGCTATTTTTTTGCCTATTTCAGGGTTTTGCAGAAAAGGAATATCAAACGGAGTCCAAACGGAATGAAACCTCCGCGAGAGATATTTTTGGAGGAAATCACGCACGAAAAACGTCAGGACCAAGTCAGGGGACAGCTGGGCTGCCCTTGAGGGTGGGGGCGCGCCCCCTGCCTCGAGGCTAGCCCACACGGCCCCCGGTGCCCTCCTTCTTCCTATATATACCTACGTACCCCAGAAACTCCATACGCAGAGAGAAAACCCTAATTCCACCGCCGTAGCTTCTGTTCTCGTGGAGATCCCATCTTGGAGCCTGTTCCGGGAGGGGGATCCATCACGGAGGCCTTCATCATTGTAATGCCCAGTATGAGATTATACCTCCCACATGTCGAGGCATGACTTAAAGGCATAATATCATACTGGAATGATCTCAAGAATGGTATCTTTGCAAAACTCATGTAAAAGAGGGATGAAAATGCAAAAGAGTAGTTGGCTTACACTTGCCACGTCACACAATGCATTACATAAACATTCATCATCCAAATAACATCATAGTCCGACTACGGGCGAAGATCCAAATGAAATATACCGTAAATAAACAACACAAGGTCCCGATCATCCTAGTAAGAGCCCTACTGATCCTCTGGATAAGACACGTAGTATCGCCCACGTTCTTTGTCGAACTCCTAGTACAACTCTGAACCACCAGCTGTGTAGTTCTCCACGGTACCTGCATCTGGTGTGGTGTAGAATCTGTGAGCCACGGAGGACTCAGCAATCCTGTTCCCGGGTAGCAATACTATCAAAGCCTTGGGTGTGGAACAAGGCTGAAGAACAGGGGCTGCAGCTGCACTAGCACTAGCTTACATGTTTAGAGCGAGAAGAGAAGAGCCAACGATCGACAAAGTGATCACGAAGTGATCCTATCTAAGCACGTTAAACATAACCCCACAGTGTTCACTTCCCGAACCCCTTCGGAAAATGACCGTCACGGTTATTCACGCTGGTAGTGTATTCTGAATAGTGTCAAGTTTTCTACAACCGGATATTAACAAATTCCCATCTGCCACATAACCGCGGGCACAGCTTTCGAAAGTTCAAACCCTGCAGGGGTGTCCCAACTTAGCCCATCACAAGCTCACGATCTGCAGAGTCGCAACTCCAAGGTGGGAACACCCGAGTGTTCTCGGAATCCCGTGCTCGTGATATTCCGACTAAGGTAAAACTAATCCATCAAGACCTCCTGGCGTGCCCACACCCTGATAGTAGCTGTGCGTATCTCGTCTCAGGCCACGACCGGATGGGTGATGCTACATGTTTTTACCAGCCCTCGGGTTTCCCCAAGGTGGCCCCGCAGGCTCCCTAGTTTGGACCAACACTCATGTGGAGCACTGGCCCGGGTTGTTGATTAAAAAAAGGGTTTATAACTCCCTATGCAAGTTATAGTTATTAGGCAAATGTAAAACCAATGTTGGGCCTTGCTGGAAAAGCTTTGGCGCTAAGCGGGTTATCGAGGGGGGCCCATAAACCCCAACCGTGTTAGGGACGCAAAATCAAGGAACATAACACCGGTTTATACGGTTCCTAGGGTGGCATGAGTGGAACAAAACACCAAGCAAGAGGCTTAGCCTTCCACCCATTGCCAAGTATATAGATGATTTAGTTCAACATATTATATATTACGATATCCTAACAATAACTCCATCATGACGCAAGAATCTTCAAATCTTCTCCTGCAACTAACAATGCTATAAGAGGGGCTGAGCGAAGCTTACGTAGCCAATCAAAGGTTTGCTAGGTTGGGTGGTTAGAGAAGCTAAAGAGCGGGACATCTAGCATGGGCAAAGATAGTAGTGATATCTGGGTAAAGTCATCTTGCCTGTTGAATCCTCGGAGGGAACATAACCTTTCTCCTCACACTCAACCTCGGTAGAAACCTAGTACTCCGAATCGGCTCCCGGCTCTACTCAACACAAGAACAGAACACGGCACAATATCAAACAAGGTGCAATGCACAATCAAAATGATGCAAGTATGATGAGCGTATGCATGTGGAAGCACTTGAGCCTAAGGAGATGATGATG
This sequence comes from Secale cereale, assembly GCA_902687465.1. NCBI lineage: Eukaryota > Viridiplantae > Streptophyta > Magnoliopsida > Poales > Poaceae > Secale > Secale cereale. Next base: position 513,546,998 of record LR738711.1, read on the forward strand.
GAGAAGGCCTCATCTTGGAAAACCAAGCAAGTCACCGGATAGAGGGGAAGAATTCGATTGAAATCGATATAAAGATCACCGGAAACGGACACACGGTTTGCACATGGAGAGCAAAACAATATTCAAGCAGAACTGCAGTTTACAGCCACATGGCATCTTTGGAGCAAGAAATAATTATGCTACAACACTCAAACATGGAGACAAAGGGCATGGATGTGAAGTAGACATGATACTTAACAAGCATGAACTTAGAACACACCCAAAAACCTACTGGAACACACTTAACCAAGCATGGCAAGTTGCAATAAATTTATCCATACATGGTAAAAATCTGGGAAGGCAAAAACATCATCACGATGCTGCCTTCGGAGGCACAAAACAACATGCATATCAACTCTACTAAGCATATAAAGATCATGGACATGTACTATACATAGCATACATCAAACAACTCCATTGGAGCAACTCCATAGGAGGCATGGATCAATAGCAACAAGCTTCACCAAATTGATCATGCTGATAAAAACCTAAAAGGTAAAATTTATAGCAACTTGAGAGCAAGAAATAAATAAGCTACATCAGGACATATGTGCAAATAATGGCATGGATGGATAGAGCCTAACATGGACAACAAGATATGACCATTGGCCACTCCAAAACAAGCATGGAATTGAGTGAGGCATCAAGCAAACATAGCATCAGGTAAATAGATTCCAGACTTAGCAGTTTTTTCACTAAGTATAAAACAGCAAAGACCATATGATTGTGCTTCTAAAACATATTGACATGTAGCATGAAGACAAACACACCAATAGCAATGAGCTAGTCAAAACAACATCTCATACAAAGTTTCAGCAATTAACAGCCACATGCACTTTTACAATAGAGATTAATATGGCAATATGACACCTAACATGAATGCTACAACAACCATCATGTCGAGAACTTCACAATGAACATTTTGACATATCATATGCTCCATTTGGACCAACATGCACAAAGTTATCACATCTCAAACATGGCAACAAAATTATAGTCATCAGCAGTTTTATACTTATAGCACTCTTGCAACGATAATTAGGGCATCAAGATGAACTCAAACAAGCATGTCATAGTGGAACAAAATGAAGATCATATCACAACGAACATTTTGACATATTATATGCATCATTTGGACATACACACAAAAAGTTACGGCCACAAGAACATGCACATAAATTTACAACTTCCAGGGACTTAGCAGAATTCTAACTCCGAAAAAAACACATGAGCGCACAATAACTATAAAACGCATGGGCGGGGAATTAGGGCTGCTCACTCAGGGCTTCGGCCCAAAAGGACGGGGAGTCAGCGGGCCGGCGGGGAGACGGGCCGGAAGCAACTGGGCCTGACGGAGGCAGAGCGGGCCGACCTTGGGGCCCACGACGGCGGATCGGGAGGAGTGAGCGGCGTCGTCCTCGCGGTGACGTGGCGGCAGGGATGGCTGGCACGCGGCCTCCGACGAGATTGGGCCGGCGAGGAGGGTCGGCAGCGGCGAGATCCGTCCGCGAGGAAGCCGATCCGGCGGTAGGGCGCGGCCCGGCGGTGGCGCGGGGTCGCCTGAGGTGGAGGGTGGATGCGGTCGGCGCTGGAAGCTGGTCGTCGGCGACGAGGCAGGCGAGATCCGACGGGCGACGGGGAGCGCGGCGGCGGGCGGCGGGCGCGGCTCTGCGCGGGGCGGCGGAGGCGATGGGCCGAGGGGGCCCGATCCGGGCCGGCGGGCCGGGACGGCGGCGCGGTGGAGCCTGGTGGCGGTGAGGGACATGTGGCGCGGTGCGATTCGTCTGGCGCGTCCGTGCGGACGTGTCCGGCGGCGCGAGGAGGGAGGAGACTAGGAATTGCCCAAAAAATGGACGTGGGGGACATTTTTATAGGCATAGGGAGCTAGGAAGGTCCAAATGGGGTGCGGTTTTCGCCCACACGTTCACGATCCGACGACCGAGAGGATGGGAGTAGTTTTGCTGTGTTAGTGGGATATTGTCGAGGGGGTCTTGGGCCAAAAGGAAGAGGTTCTTTTAGCCCACTAGGTTAACCGTTGGAGTACCAAACGAACTCCAAACGTGATGATACTTGACATGCGGCCTACACGTACCAAAACAACAACGCACGACAAGTCTCACCTCATTCTGGGAATGTTACACGACCACACACGAAAGAAGGACTCGGGGGTGCCACGGGCACGTGTGTGAGTGTCGGAACTCGAAATGGACAACGGGAAGACGTGAGTGGGACCGGGTGCAAGTGACAACATGAATGCAATGCAATGCACAAACAACATGACATGGATGAAATGCACACACGCACATGACAAAACGAAGAAACCCGAAATGAAAGAAGAGCCCAGAATGGAATTGATGAAGTCAATGTTTCATATATTGCCATAAATGGAAGGTGTTACAGCTGGGGTTTTACAAACTCTCCTCTACTACAAAAAGATCTCGTCCCAAGATCTAGGACTGGAAGAAGGAAGGGTACTCGGAACGAAGGTGATCTTCTCGTTCCCACGTAGCTTCTTGGTCGGTATGGTGTGACCACTTAACTTTCAAGAACTTGGTTGCTTGTTGCGGGTTTTGCGCTCAGTTTCTTCAAGAATAGCCACAGGGTGCTCACGGTAAGACAAGTCTTGTTGAAGATCAATCTCCTCGAACGGAATGGTGCGTCCAGGTGTCTTGAAGCACTTGCGGAGTTGAGACACGTGAAACACATCATGAACATTTGCAAAGTTGGAGGGAAGCTTGAGTTGGTAGGCTAGATCGCCTCTTTTTCCAAGAATCTTGAAAGGGCCCACGTATCTCGGAGCATGCTTGACTTTGATACCAAATCTTTGGGTTCCTTTCATAGGAGAAACACGGAGATAGACATGATCTCCAATGTCGAAAGCCAAGTCACGATGCTTGCCGTCATAGTAGCTCTTTTGACGCGATTGAGCGGCTTTGAGATTCTCACGTATGACTTTGCACATTTCTTCGGCTTCTGAGATCAAATCATTGCCAAGAAGTTGACGTTCACCAGTCTCGGACCAGTTGAGCGGGGTACGACACTTTCTGCCATAGAGGATTTCAAAAGGAGCTTTGCCGGCACTTGCTTGGAAGCTGTTGTTGTAAGAGAATTCGGCAAACGGGAGACAATATTCCCACTTCATGCTAAAAGAGATGACACAATCTCTGAGCATGTCTTCGAGGATCTGGTTCACTCTTTCGACTTGACCAATAGTGTGAGGGTGAAACACAATGCTGAAGCGGATCTTAGTGCCCATGGGTGACTGAAAGGAGTCCCAGAACTTGGATGTGAACAAACTTCCACGGTCTGAGGAGATGACTTGAGGAATGCCATGCAACGAAACAATTCTGGAAGTGTACAACTCTGCCAACTGAGCTGCATTGATCGATTCTTTGACAGGAAGGAAGTGAGCTACTTTGGTTAGCTTGTCAATCACAACAAAGATAGCATCATTCCCCTTCTTGGACTTGGGAAACCGAGTGACGAAATCCATTTCAATGTGGTCGAACTTCCACTCGGGAATAGGAAGAGCTTGGAGGAGACCGGCTGGATGTTGATGCTCCGCCTTCACTCTTTTGCAGACATCACATTCATTCACGAATTGGGCAATCTCCCTTTTCATGCGAGTCCACCAGTAAGATTGCTTGAGGTCTTGGTACATCTTAGAACTTCTGGGATGAATTGAGAGGAGGGAGATTGTGCTTCGTTCATTATGAGCTTCCTGAGATCACCCTTGGGAACCACAATTCTGTCCTCAAAGAACAAGGTGTCTTTCTCATCAACACGATAGCACTTGTATTTGGGAGTACCCTTAGCAATACCATGTTTCACTTTCTGCACCATAGCATCACTGAGTTGGGCCTCACGGATCTGATCTTCCAAGGTAGGAGCAACTTGAAGGTTTGCAAGAAAGCCTTGCGGAACAACTTGGAGGTTGAGCTTCCTGAATGATTCACAAAGTTCAGGCTGGAACGGTTTGAGAAGGAGACTGTTGCAATATGCCTTTCTACTCAAGGCATCTTCAATGACATTGGCCTTGCCACGTGTTTATTCAATGCTTGGATCATACTCTTGGATCATCTCAACCCAACGAGTCTGGTGAAGGTTCAGATTTGGCTGTGTGAAGATGTACTTCAAGCTCTTGTGATCGGTGAAGATGTCCATGTTTCTGCCCAACAGAAGGTGTCTCCACGTGATCAAGGTATGTGGGGACCCCGACTTAGAAGTCGAGATCACCGAATGCACGTGTACAGTGATCCCAGAGATCAATGCTCACTGAACACACAGAAGCTGAATAACAAGAGTCTTACATCCATACAAATAGTCTTACATGAGTTATGGCCATTATGGCCAAGTCTTACATAGATAGAGCCTCACGGGCTGAATAGCAAATAACACAAATAGCGGAAGTCTTCGATATCGGGTAGTACCCATGCCATCTGCTCTAACCCTACAGGCATTCTGACTGGGATAGCGTCCTAGTTCGCATGTTCGTCTCCAAAGAACTCTTCCTCATATTCCTGTTCTTCCATGCCTGGCCAATGTAATAACCAGTGGCAAGCCAATGAGTACTTTGAATGTACTCGCAAGCAACCCATGATGTGGATCAAAGTAACAATGCAATGGAACAATAATGAACAATATAGAAAAAGGCTAGAACAAATATTCTACCATCAAGTTTATGCATCAATAACCTCGCGTAACCTCAAAGACAGGTTACCGATATCAACATGAATATGATTCAACTCATCGAATCAAGTCACCATCTTGACTCATCACACACAACTATCACCGATGAAGTAAAAGTCTTGACATAGTTTAAGTAGCACCACCCAACTGTCCATGACCGTGGACACGGCTATTCGAATAGTTTTTCACTCTGCAGAGGTTGCGCACTTTACCCACAAGATCCGGGGAACTTCCGTGTCATCCACGACCCGCGGTACCTCAAGTACCCGGGGTAAGCACCCGGTCATTACCTTTCCTTAGACGACACTAACATAGAGTCCACTCGTTGATACACGGCCCTCGGGTACAAACAATAGATCACGGGACTTGCCCTAATTTCAATGTCACGCATACCCGAAGGGACCAACGGTGTGTCCGGTGCCCTGTGAAAACAGTCATGGTCGTCTATCCAAGCACGACCCCGTCCCGGGAAAGACCTCAAGTCTTCCCGTCACTAGTAATGCGGGCACCATGCTAGTATCGACCTAAGTAATCAATAAAGCCCCGTCCCATAAGGGGTAGTGTGGTTGCACATGTTTGGTTGGGACGGTAGTCACACATAAATCTAATCCATCGTTTCACCATGCACATGATTTACCGGCACATCACTTCTTTCTCAAGTGATGACCTAACACATCATCACCCTCGGGCATTAGGGGCACCCGATGGGTTCATGCAAATGATTTCAACTACGAAGGTTCATATCACACATGCATCATTTGAGCATCATGACCAACTATTTGCATGTCATCTAGCACATAGCAAGATCAACAATAAAGCATGCATCATGTGGTGGTTCATCTAGGTCACCATCGTAACCCTATCATCATGCATCGGAATCAAACGGGTTCCAAGAACAAGTGGATCATGGTCAAAGGGCTGCTTGCCTGGATTGGCTTGGTCTTCAAAGTCTTCAAATCCTTCTCCTTCTCCTTCCACAGCAACTTCGTCAAATATGGGATCTATACGTCGCATAATAACCACGGGAAAATAAGAATACAAACAAAACAGAAAAATCAAAGTGCTCAGAAAAATGTCAACTCATTTATGTAAAATACCAGAGGAATTTCTAAGATGGGGAAAAATCTTGGTTGGAGTTTTGGAGTTACAGAATAGAATCTATTGATTTTTGAATAGGAGTATTACTGCCCAAATTTGAATTTAAATTTGAACAGTACAGAAAAGTTTCATGGATTTGAGTGAAAGTGGTACCACTAAATAGGTTGAAATATTACAAGATTTTAGGAGTTGGAATTATTTAATTTGGACCATTATTCTTTTCTGTAGAAATGTCTAAAACAATCACAGAAAAGAAAAAGAATAAAAAGACATGTGCAACTGGGCCAGAGAGGCCACACTGCACGGCCCAGGGCGGTCCAGCCCAGCGGCACGGGAGCCTGCGCGCGCACGTCAGGTTTTTGAACCTGACGGGCGGGGCCCGTGGGTCAGTGACAGAGAGGAGGGGGAGAGAGGTGTGGGGATGACAGGCGGGGCCTGCCTGTCATCTCCAACCTTGCGGCCGCGGCGACGGCGAGCTCATCGGCGAGGTTCCCGGCCACGGCGACGGCAACGGAGGGCAGGAACGTGACCAGCGTCATGTCGCGGATGCAGGGGTGGTGGTGCGGCACGCCGGGGAGGTCCGGTTCGCCGGCGGCGAGGTGGGACGGCGGAGGCTCGTCGGGAGGTGGTTGCTGTGGTTGTTTCCGACTGCAAACGGAGGGGAAAACAAGGGGGAAAGGGTCAGTGAGGCGAGGGGGTTCCGAATCAGGCGAAAGGAAGGGCAGGGGAGGCCCGTACCGCGAGATCACCGGCGGCCCGACGCGGCGGCGCTCCGGTCGATCCCGAGTACTGGGACCTCTTGGGGTCGAACTGAAGGTGCTGGGGGGCTCAGTGGAGTGGAGTGAGGCTGGTGGTGCTGCTGGAGAGGCTCGGGAGGGGCTTATATAGCCATGCCCATGGTCCACCGTGGACCCGTGCGCCGGCGAGGTTGCAGGCGAGGCTAGGAGAGGTTCTGGAGCCTGGGATCAAGCCGGGGAGGACCGTGGACTTGCTCCACGTCTAGCTGAGGGGAAAAGAGGAGCGGGGAACCTTCCAGTCGACACGCGCGTGCGAGGCAGAGGAGTGGCCGTCGCGGGCGGCCAGCGCGCGTGCGACGTTGGCCACTGGAGGGCGCAGGAGGAGGGGGGACAGCGCCGGGGAGGTTGCGGACGTCGAGAGGCCTCGACTGGCGTGAAGGGGAGGCCCGAGGCTGTCGGGGGAGGCTGATTGGCTGAAGCTACAGTGCTTGTCTGCACTGTTACGTGCTCCAGAGCGCGCGTTTGGCTGGCATCGTTGCGCTCTCGCCGTCCTGGTCAAAACCAACGTGCCACAGAGTGTCTAGCACATTGAGGGAGGAGTAAAGAAATGGCCTGAGGCCTTGGATGCCCTGGAGATGCTGAGAGAGAGGGAGGAGGCTGGTGACTTGGTGAAAACCTGCTGTCCAGCAAGGTAAAACAGGGCTCTTACCCCTCAATCATGGAGCTGGGGTGCTGGGGAAGTTACTGGAGGTAGCTAGTAACTCAATGATCAGGTGGTAAAAAGTTGAGGCCATGGAGAAGAGTAAAAGTGATCAAGTTGGAGGTTTTAGTAAAAAGCCAAAAGGTGTTTGATCAGTGTTTGGTCAAGTAAATGACCTCCACTTGACATGGCACTTAACAGGGTTGAAAGACATGAGAAAATAGGGTGCTTCACCAAATTTGGGCTCATTTGAAGAAACTAGCCAATGTAACTTTGGTGAACCCTAGAAATCAACAGAAACAGCTTCATCTTGTTTGAGTCAAGCTAATCATCTCCCCTTGATGCACCACTTGGTGTAGCATCATCATTTGGGGTATTGATCATGCCCACAAAGTTTGAAGCTAGATAAAAAGTTGGTAATGTAAAGTTGGTCAAATTTGCATTTGAACAGAAAGGGTTTTGAGGTGATCTGATCAAGTTGCTCTATTCCAAATCTTGTGCCATTTGGTCTATATGCCTTATTAGGTCATTCTAGCATGTGCACCAAGTTTGAGAGCATTTGGACAAGTTTGGCAATGTAAAGTTGCTCAAACTTCAATTATGGATAGAATGGTTATGAAGGGGTTTGAGGATGTTTTCTTGCTTCCCAAGGCATGGGACTTGGCAAGATCATCAAATATGTCATATATGACATGATAGAATTTCCCTGGAATTTTTGGAGAAAATTTCCTTTGTAAATATTTCAAAATCTTGAAATATCCAGAAAGGGTTTTAGAGGGTTTAGCCCATTATTTTGAACATGACCAAGTGTTGAAACTCTTATATATGGACTATATATGTCCTCTGAGTCTCTCTGAATTTCGGCAAATATTTTTGAAATAGTTAAATAATTTTCCCCTATTAAAGACCATTTCTGGCCTTAAGAAAAAGCTTTTAAATAAAATAGGAAAATAACTTTTAAAATTATACCTTTGTGGTTTCTGGGTGTCCTATGACTACTAGGTCTCAAATAAACCTTTTGAAATAATTTTCTCACCCTAAATCAAGTACTTGCAGTGCAAATCTCAATTCAGGGGTTTTTGGAAAACTAAATTTATAAAATACTTTTTGGCCAAATTAATTTTGTAGGAAAATACTATACTGCTATATAACACTTGGCATGATCATTGGGCAGAAGTTTTGGGTATGGAGATGAATTCTACAAGAGGTCATAGTTGACTTTAATGAGCACAAGAAAAAGCACATGAAGAAAACTCAATTCCAAATAAAAGCCAAATGATGCTAAAAAATTTTGCTGGTCCAAATTTTCATGCTTCAAAGGTACAAATAACATGTTACAAAATGCAGGGTGTGACAGACCTACCCCCCTTACAAGAATCTCGTCCCCGAGATTCCTAAACTAGGTCTTAAAAGAGGTCGGGAAACTCGGATCTAAGATAGTCTTCTCGTTCCCAGGTTGCTTCTGCTTCGGTGTGGTTGCTCCACTGGACCTTGAAGTACTTGATGGTACGGCTTCGCGTACGTCGTTCTGCTTCGTCCAGAATGCGAATGGGCTTCTCGCGGTATGTCAAATCAGGCTGCAGATCAATGGCTTGGTGATCCACATCCTTGTAGAGATTGGGCTTGTCTGGAACTTGGAGACATTTCCAGAGTTGTGACACATGGAATACATTGTGCACATCAGATAGCTCAGGTGGTAGTTCCAACTGATAAGCCACTTCTCCTCGTCGTGCAGTGATCTCAAAGGGTCCAATGAACCTTGGTGCGAGCTTCCCCTTGACGTGGAAACGCTTGGTTCCCTTCAGAGGAGTTACCCGCAGGTACACACGGTCACCGACATGGAAACTCATGTTCCGATGGTGAGTGTCAGCATAACTCTTCTGCCTTGACTTGGCTGCCTTTAATCGCTCTCTGACTAGTTGGACTCGCTCTTCTGCTGCGCGGAGATTATCCCGTCCAAAGACTAGTCCTTATCCAGTCTCTGACCAGTTGAGGGGTGTGCGACATCTGCGTCCGTACAACGCCTCAAATGGTGCCATCTGAAGGCTCGACTGGTAACTGTTATTATAGGAGAACTCGGCAAACGGGAGACAATCTTCCCACTTGGCTCCATACGCCAGGACACAGGCTCGGAGCATGTCTTCGAGAATCTGATTGACTCGCTCTGTTTGACCTCCGGTCTGTGGGTGGAAAGCTGTGCTGAAAGACAACTTGGTTCCCAAGGCTTTTTGGAACTTCTTCCAGAACCTTGAGGTGAACTGGGTTCCTTAATCTGACACAATCTCCTTGGGAATGCCGTGAAGACTTACGATTCGGTCGATGTAGAGAGCTGCCAGCCGGTTGCCATCATATGTGGTCTTGACAGGAATGAAATGGGCCACCTTGGTCAAATGATCGACTATGACCCAGATAGAGTCATGTCCTCTATTCGACCTTGGTAATCCAGTGATGAAGTCCATTCCGACTTTATCCCACTTCCACTCAGGAACCTTGAGTGGTTGAAGCAATCCAGCAGGTCGCTGATATTCAGCCTTGACCCTTTGGCACACATCACACTTTGCAACATAGGTTGCAATCTCTCTTTTCATCCCGTGCCACCAGAATCGTGCCTTCAAGTCTTGGTACATCTTGGTTCCTCTGGGGTGGATGGAATACGGAGTGTCGTGGGCTTCTTGCAGAATCAGCGTCTTCAGCTCCGTGCTGTTTGGTACGCAGATGCGACCTTTGTACCAAACAATCCCGTGCTCGCCTTCGGAGAATCCTGGGGCCTTGCCCAGCGTCATCTTCTTCTTGATGCCTTCAATGCTTGCGTGTCCATCTTGTGCCTTCTTGACGTCGTCCAACAGGGTCGGTCTGACCTCCAAATGATCCAGAAATCCAGGGGTGACCAATTCCAAACTAAATTGTTCAAACTCCTTAAACAAGGCTGGCTGCCTTTCTTGAATAACGGCATTCAAAGAGCAAGCCTTCCTGCTTAAGGCATCATCCACCACGTTAGCCTTCCCAGGGTGATACTGAACACTGAGGTCATAGTCTTTGATGAGTTCCAACCATCTCCGTTGCCTCATGTTCAATTCCTTTTGGGTGAAAATGTACTTCAGACTTTTGTGGTCTGTGTAGATCTCACACTGTTTCCCTAGGAGGTAATGCCGCCATGTCTTCAAGGCATGAACTACTGCCGCTAGCTCAAGATCGTGAGTAGCGTAGTTCTCCTCATGGGGTCATAGCTGCCTGGAGAGGTATGCTATGACGCGGCCTTCTTGCATCAGAATGCTTCCCAATCCGGTTCGGGAGGCATCACAATATATCACGAACTCCTTGTGAATATCAGGTGTTGCCAGAACTGGGGTGGTGGTCAATATCTTCTTGAGCTCTTGGAAGCTCTCTTCGCATTTTGGCGTCCACTCGAACTTCTTGCACTTCTTGAGGAGCTGAGTCATTGGTCGTGCAATGCTAGAGAATCCTTCCACGAACTTGCGGTAATAGTCCGCTAGTCCGAGGAAGCTTCTGACTTCCTTGACGGTCGTTGGAGATTGCCATTGGGTCACAGCTTCGATCTTCGCAGGATCAACAGATAATCCTTCCTTGGTCAAGACATGACCTAAGAATCCAACTTTATGCAGCCAGAACTCACACTTGCTGAATTTGGCATATAGTTGGTGCTCACGAAGCTTGTCTAGGACCATCCTCAGGTGCTGCTCGTGCTCTTCCTCCGACTTCGAGAACACAAGAATGTCATCAATGAAGACAACAACAAATTTGTCCAAATATTCCATGAAGACTTTATTCATGAGATACATGAAGTAAGCTGGGGCATTGGTTAACCCAAAAGACATGACCGTGCACTCGTACAGGCCATATCTGGTTACGAATGCCGTCTTCGGAATATCTTGGGGTCTGATCTTCAGCTGGTAGTACCCAGATCTGAGGTCGATCTTGGAGAATACCTTGGCTCCGCTGAGCTGATCAAACAGATCTTCGATCTTGGGAAGTGGATACTTGTTCTTGATTGTAACTTCATTGAGGGAACGATAGTCAATGCATAAGCGGATGGTACCGTCCCTCTTTGCCACAAACAGAACGGGAGATCCCCAAGGGGAGGCACTTGGGCGGATAAATCCCTTCCTTAGCTGTTCTTCTAGCTGCTTCTTCAACTCAGCTAATTCTTTCGTCCCCATTCTATAAGGCTTCTTATAGATGGGTCCTGCTCCGGGCACGAGCTCGATGATGAACTCAATGTCACGGTCAGGGGGCATTCCCGGTAGTTCATCCGGAAAGACATCAGGATACTCACATACCACCGGTACTTGATCTAGCCCAACTTCAGACAGACAGTTGACTTTAGCGGCTTGAGCGGAAGAGGAGTTGGAAGCAAACTTGACTTCGACTCCTTGGTCATTGGTCACAGTGACTGTCCGATTGGCACAGTCTAACAAGCCTTGGTGCTTACTGAGCCAATCCATCCCTAAGATCACATCCAAGCCTTGCGATCTCAGGATGATGAGGTCTGCTAGGAAGTCTACACCGTTAATGGTAATACCGACTCCTTTACAGCCTATCTTGGCTCTCATCTCGGCTCCGGGGGTTTGTACCACCATAGGGTTATTCAGGGGTGTAGGGGTCATGCCACTTTTTAATGCAAATCTTTGAGTGACAAATGAATGCGTTGCTCCAGAATCAAACAAGACAGTTGCAGGTGCTGAGTTGACAAGGAACGTACCCAGCACGACGTCCGGGTCTTCCTGAGCTTCTTCAGAAGTGACGTGATTCACACGCCCCTTCCCTTGGTTCGGTGGATTGCGAGGAGCTGGGTTCCTTGGTGGCATTCCGCGGCCTTGTCCCTGGTTCTGCGCATTGGGGCGCGGGGCATCAGGCTTCTTGTTGGGGCACACCCTTGAGATGTGTCCGGGCTGACCACATCCAAAGCAAGTGACTTGGTTTGGATTGATCTTGTTGCCACCCCTGGTATTGGGGTTGAAGGCTGGCCTGGGGTTGGCATACTGCTGAGGCTGAGGGTTGGCACGAGGTGCAGGAGCTCTTGGTTGCTGATAGGTTGGCTTGGCCGGGGCTGACTGCCACGGGCGAGGCTCCTGGTTGCTGGAACTTCCCTTACCGACCAACTTGCGCTTGCGAGTGTCTTCCAAAGCACGCCGCTTGTCTTCAAGCATAAGTGCCTTGTTCACCGGGTCAGGGAAAGACAGGCAGTCGCCCACGTCAAGCGAGTATTGCAGAGTCTGATTGAGGCCTTCCATGAAGCGCTCCCTTTTGGCAGCATCAGTGCTGACATCTTCAGGGGCATACCTTGACAGAACACTGAACTTCTGCATGTACTCCTTGACAGTGCCACTTCCTTGCTTCAGGGCTCGGAACTCACGCTTTTTGATAGCCATGATTCCGGAAGGAATGTGGGCCTTGCGGAATTCTGACTTGAAGTTAACCCAAGTGATGTCTTGCTCAGCATGCATGACCTTGAATCCATCCCACCAAGCTCTGGCAGTTCCCCCGAGGCAGTGGACTGCATAAGCCACCTTCTCGCGGTCTTCGGTGCATCCGACTAGTTCCAGTATCTCCTCAATGGAACGGACCCAGTCGTCTGCATCCAGGGGTTCTGCAGTCTCGATGAAGGTTGGCGGTGCATGCTTCTTGAACTCTGCCAACGTGGAACGTCCATTGCCATTCCCCGCCGGCTGGCGGTTGTGGGCGACAGCTTGAGCAATCAGCTGAAGGGCTGCAGTGTTGGCTTGGCGTTCCTCTCGGAAACCTTGGAGAAGCTGAGCCATGTCCATGCTTGGAGGAGGTGGTGGTGGTGGAGCTTGGTCATTGGTTTGGTCGTGGCCTACCTCTGGCTGAGAGGATGCTCCGGCTTCGGGCTGCTGGGTAGAGGTACCAGTACGAGTTACAACAGGCATCCTGTTGGAGCGGTAAAAGGTCTCATGACTCGGAAGAGGGAAAGCAAGATAGATGGGTGCCTAGTAAGGGGGTGGGTGTGACACTAAATTAAATCATGCAAGGGCCGGAAGGCCAAAGCACATTCATTAAAATCCAAATGGTTGATGTAGTCGTTTACACATTCCCGAAGGAAGAATACGATATACATCCAGACACAACAAAAGCAAACACTAGATGGTTTCATATGAACCATACAAGGACTCGACTGTGCATAGGGGTTACACGACCTATCCTACCGTAGAGGTCACAACTGGCATATCCAAGTAGCGAATAATGCCTAAGCGGCGGAATGCTCGGTCGCGTATTCCGGCTCTTCTGGGTCTTCCTCCTTGTCTTCATCCGTCTGGGCCCCCTTGTCACTTGAGGGTGTGGGGGAGTGGAGGAGTTGGATACGACGGTGCTTTGTCGGTGATGCTGGGAAAAGCTTGCGATATTCCCTTGCTGTCATCCGGCGTCGCCGAGGTGGTTCTTCATTCTTGGAAGATACATCCTCGGAGGGCCTTCCGCCTCGATATGCGATAGCGGATTGTCCGGAAGGTGCCCCTTCCTTCTTGATCCTATTTGCCTTCTATTGGGCTCGACGAAGAAATGCCGGTCTTGTGAAGTTCTTCTCGGAGCTTCATTGATTCCGAGGCCAAGTCTTGTGCCAAGCTGTCGGCACATAGACTGAAGTAGGTCTGGAACCGAAGCGAGAGTCCTTCCTTCAGTGGAGGGGCTAGTGCGCTACTTTCTTCTTCACCTTCCTTCCGGTAAGGTAAGAAGCGAGTTGTCATCTTGGCTGCCATCTCCGGAAGAAGCTCGCGGAGACGGGTTAGTGCCTTGAGTGCAGCAGCCTCGACAGCGAGTGGTAGTGTTGCCATCTGGGGTCCCTCGAAGAACCAACTTGTGGGAGGATCGTTTGCCCTCACGATCACTTCCACATGGTACTCCACCTCAGTGTCGCTCACCCAATGCTCAAGGTCGGTGAGGATGGGTGCTCGCTGGAACTGACACTCCTGGAGGCTATCCTCGAGAAGCAAGGGAAACCCAGTGGTCAGGTGCTCTTCGGGTACAGCGGCCATCTACAAAGGTGGAATAGGAGGGGTTAATAAGCTGATGAAATCTCAGGTTTAGAAAAGAAGAGAGGTTCAGAAGGTTTTGAAAAGGGGTCTCGTCTAACTAACGCCCATGCTAACTAAGGCTTCCTACAGTCAAGATGGCTCTGATACCAGCTCTGTGGGTACCCCGACTTAGAAGTCGAGATCACCGAATGCACGTGTACATTGATCCCAGAGATCAATGCTCACTGAACACACAGAAGCTGAATAACAAGAGTCTTACATCCATACAAATAGTCTTACACGAGTTATGGCCATTATGGCCAAGTCTTACATAGATAGAGCCTCACGGGCTGAATAGCAAATAACACAAATAGCGGAAGTCTTCGATAACGGGTAGAATCCATGCCATCTGCCTTAACCCTACAGGCATTCTGACTGGGATAGCGTCCTAGTTCGCATGTTCGTCTCCAAAGAACTCTTCCTCATATTCCTGTTCTTCCATGCCTGGCCAATTAAATAACCAGTGGCAAGCCAATGAGTACTTTGAATGTACTCGCAAGCAACCCATGATGTGGATCAAAGTAACAATGCAATGGAACAATAATGAACAATCTAGCAAAAGGCTAGAAAAAATATTCTACCATCAAGTTTATGCATCAATAACCTCGCGTAACCTCGAAGACAGGTTACCGATATCAACATGAATATGATTCAACTCATCGAGTCAAGTCACCATCTTGACTCATCACACACAACTATCACCGATGAAGTAAAAGTCTGGACATAAATTAAGTAGCACCACCCAACTGTCCATGACCGTGGACACGGCTATTCGAATAGTTTTGCACTCTGCAGAGGTTGCGCACTTTACCCACAAGATCCGGGGAACTTCCGTGTCATCCACGACCCGCGGTACCTCAAGTACCCGGGGTAAGCACCCGGTCATTACCTTTCCTTAGATGACACTAACATAGAGTCCACTCGTTGATACACGGCCCTCGGGTACAAACAATAGATCACGGGACTTGCCCTAATTTCAATGTCACGCGTACCCGAAGGGACCAACGGTGTGTCCGGTGCCCTGTGAAAACAGTCATGGTCGTCTATCCAAGCACGACCCCGTCCCGGGAAAGACCTCAAGTCTTCCCGTCCCTAGTAATGCGGGCACCATGCTAGTATCGACCTAAGTAATCAATAAAGCCCCGTCCCATAAGGGGTAGTGTGGTTGCACATGTTTGGTTGGGACGGTAGTCACACATAAATCTAATCCATCGTTTCACCATGCACATGATTTACCGGCACATCACTTCTTTCTCAAGTGATGACCTAACACATCATCACCCCCGGGCATTAGGGGCACCCGATGGGTTCATGCAAATGATTTCAACTACGAAGGTTCATATCACACATGCATCATTTGAGCATCATGACCAACTATTTGCATGTCATCTAGCACATAGCAAGATCAACAATAAAGCATGCATCATGTGGTGGTTCATCTAGGTCACCATCGTAACCCTATCAACATGCATCGGAATCAAACGGGTTCCAAGAACAAGTGTATCATGGTCAAAGGGCTGCTTGCCAGGATTGGCTTGGTCTTCAAAGTCTTCAAATCCTTCTCCTTCTCCTTCCACAGCAACTTCGTCAAATACGGGATCTATACGTCGCATAATAACCACGGGAAAATAAGAATACAAACAAAACAGAAAAATCAAAGTGCTCAGAAAAATGTCAACTCATTTATGTAAAATACTAGAGGAATTTCTAAGATGGGGAAAAATCTAGGTTGGAGTTTTGGAGTTACAGAATAGAATCTATTGATTTTTGAACAGGAGTATTACTGCCCAAATTTGAATTTAAATTTGAACAGTACAGAAAAGTTTCATGGATTTGAGTGAAAGTGGTACCACTAAATAGGTTGGAATATTACAAGATTTTAGGAGTTGGAATTATTTAATTTGGACCATTATTCTTTTCTGTAGAAATGTTTAAAACAATCACAGAAAAGAAAAAGAATAAAAAGACCTGTGCAACTGGGCCAGAGAGGCCACAGTGCACGGCCCAGGGCGGTCCAGCCCAGCGGCACGGGAGCCTGCGCGCGCACGTCAGGTTTTTGAACCTGACGGGCGGGGCCCGTGGGTCAGTGAAAGAGAGGAGGGGGAGAGAGGTGTGGGGATGACAGGCGGGGCCCGCCTGTCATCTCCAACCTTGCGGCCACGGCGACGGCGAGCTCACCGGCGAGGTTCCCGGCCACGGCGACGGCAACGGAGGGTAGGAAGGTGACCAGCGTCGTGTCACGGATGCAGGGGTGCTGGTGCGGCACGCCGGGGAGGTCCGGTTCGCCGGCGGCGAGGTGGGACGGCGGAGGCTCATCGGGAGGTGGTTGCTGTGGTTGTTTCCGACTGCAAACGGAGGGGAAAACAAGGGGGGAAAGGGTCAGTGAGGCGAGGGGGTTCCGAATCAGGTGAAAGGAAGGGCAGGGGAGGCCCGTACCGCGAGATCACCGGCGGCCCGACGCGGCGGCGCTCCGATCGATCCCGAGTACTCGGACCTCTTGGGGTCGAACTGAAGGTGCTGGGGGGCTTAGTGGAGTGGAGTGAGGCTGGTGGTGCTGCTGGAGAGGCTCGGGAGGGGATTATATAGCCGCGCCCATAGTCCATCGTGGACCCGTGCGCCGGCGAGGTTGCAGGCGAGGCTAGGAGAGGTTCTGGAGCCTGGGATCAAGCCGGGGAGGACCGTGGACTTGCTCCACGTCTAGCTGAGGGGAAAAGAGGAGCGGGGAACCTTCCAGTCGACGCGCGCGTCCGAGGCAGAGGAGTGGCCGTCGCGGGCGGCCAGCGCGCGTGCGACGTCGGCCACTGGAGGGCGTAGGAGGAGGGGGGACAGCGCCGGGGAGGTTGCGGACGTCGAGAGGCCTCGACTGGCGCGAAGGGGAGGCCCGAGGCTGTCGGGGGAGGCTGATTGGCTGAAGCTACAGTGCTTGTCTGCACTGTTACGTGCTCCAGAGCGCGTGTTTGGCTGGCATCGTCGCGCTCTCGCCGTCCTGGTCAAAACCAACGTGCCACAGAGTGTCTAGCACGTTGAGGGAGGAGTAAAGAAATGGCCTGAGGCCTTGGATGCCCTGGAGATGCTGAGGGAGAGGGAGGAGGCTGGTGACTTGGTGAAAACCTGCTGTCCAGCAAGGTAAAACAGGGCTCTTACCTCTCAATCATGGAGCTGGGGTGCTGGGGAAGTTACTGGAGGTAGCTAGTAACTCAATGATCAGGTGGTAAAAAGTTGAGGCCATGGAGAAGAGTAAAAGTGATCAAGTTGAAGGTTTTAGTAAAAATCCAGAAGGTGTTTGATCAGTGTTTGGTCAAGTAAATGACCTCCACTTGACATGGCACTTAACAGGGTTGAAAGACATGAGAAAATAGGGTGCTTCACCAAATTTGGGCTCATTTGAAGAAACTAGCTGTCGGGACCCCGATCCTAAGTCACACCGATCTAGCATGTAACACACCATATCACTTTGCGGCCTCACGCACGGTATCCCCACGGGTGCCACCTTACCTGGCCCGGGACCGTTTGCGCATTTTGGCTCACGTATATGATAGTGTCGCTAGCATCCATATGACAGAGAACCCGGGCCGACATGACCAGTTATAAACAAAAAGTGGCACTAAATTACAGAGACAGACATCCATGAACCAGCAACGAACGTGTCGGTCATCAACGTATGAACCCAAGTCGTAGCAAGCTACAAGGACTTAAAGGAACAACGCGTGACATTTCCCCTAAGGGACAGACACAGGAACGAAGAAGGACATATGCCGGTCAGCCTAAGTGATCCGGAGCAGTAGCAAGCTACCAACGCTCAGTGGAAGCACTAGGAGACATTTCCCTGTAAGATAGGCTACCAAGGGTAAACAACTAGGTGTCGGATCCCACACATACCAAGCATTTCAATAACATACACACAATATGCTCAATATGTGCAAGTACAACATGGCATCACAACAAGACTCTAATAAACAAAGTATTTATTCATTAGGCTCCGAGGAGCCAAGTATTACAAACATGGGTCTCACGACCCAACATTCAGAGCATACAAGCAACAAGCGGAAGCACTACATGTCTGAGTACAGACATCTACAAATGAAAAAGGCTGAAGAGCCTGACTATCTACAACACTCGTCCAAGATCGTAGCTGAGGTACAAGCTACTTGTCGAAGTCCAAGCGGAACTACTAGTGAGACATCAATCCTATCTGCAAAACATAAATTAAGCAAACATGAGTACAAAAGTACTCAGCAAGACTTACATCAGATTCTATCATACATGCACTTGTATCAAGATGGCAAAGTGGGGTTTAGTTGCAGCAAGCCAGCTTTGACTCAGTGGCTATCCTATTCTACGATTGCTGGTAACTCTTTGAGGTGGCGCACACGAGTCCACTAAGCACCACACAATACACCACTATGGATTCATTCCCTTCTCCCTACGAGTAGGCCATCCATAGCACTCACACTTGTCTTGAGTATTTTAAAGTATCCACTTCAAGTTATCTATGTACCACGTAAGCATCCAAGAAGTCCATATCCGCGGACCCGGCTATTCGAATAGATTATGTTAACCCTGCAGAGGTGTACTTCTTCACACACGCTCTCGCCACTTACCGCCAGGTACATTTCGTGTATCTCGGCAACCTTCAAGCGGAAGCCTGGCGAGGGCGTCGGCCACAACCTGACTAACCACACAAGTCTCTCGTCCAGGTCTATCGCCTATTCGGGTTCCATCCGTGGGGAGATCCGGCCGGGGTGTCGCTCACGGCCCCAAATGATGTGCGCAGGGTTCCCAAGCCCACCTCGCCGAGTGGATCTACGCTTGGTACACCGTGCCACGGTGCCTAGTCTGTCCCAAGCCCACTGGCCGAGTGCCACTTGGTAGACTACTAACACTACCTACAAACACCAGAAACTAGTTGCAACTCCTGGACACAGATCATGTTGATTAATAAGTCGAGAGGGGTCGAGTTACCGGAACCCAATGTGTGGTAGTAACTAGTCATTGGACAACATACACAGAACTCAGTTCTTAGGGACGGTTCCAGTGAGACAACTCACCATGTACTCCTACATGGCCTCTCACCGCTACCTTTACCAAATCGTGTTCACACGTTTAACCCTCAGCATCAGAACATATCATTTCACTCCAATTCATTCCCGATGAATTAGACCTGACACACTCTAAGCAATAGCAAGCAAGGCATGGTAAGATCACATCATGGCTTCAATCAACTCCTACACATGCTAGTGGGTTTCAACTATTACTGTGGAAAGACAGGTCATGCAGAGGAATGGGTTCAACTACCGCAGCATAAAGTAGCAGTTGAAGTCGTTGTTGTCCTAATGCAATAACAGGGAGCAGGAGCGAGAAAGGGGGTTGTATCGGAATGAACAAGGGGGTTTGCTTGCCTGGTGAAACAACGTGCAGAGCACTGCTCCTCTGACAGGTACTCTGGATCGGTCTCCAGAGCTGGACATATCGAGAAGAATGGTGCCGACAATCAAACACAAGCATATGCAACAATATGATGCATGAATATGGCATGAAGTTATGTTGTTGTTTGAGCTAATGCAACTAGCATTTTAATTGGTTGAACAACATTTGAACCAAGGGTTCAAATGCAACTCTTTAATAAGTATTATAAAATGCCATATATGTGTTTTCATATGAACAGTAGGTTTAACTTCATTTGTCATGCATGAAAATGGTACAGATGGATAGATTGAATTTTTCTGATAATTTTTCATATATAAATTATTTCATTCTGAGCTACGGTTAAATTTCTGTGAATTTTTGAAGTTTAAGCCAATTTCTGAATTAAATAAATCATTTAAGATTTATTTAAAAACCAGAACTGATTTACTGCATCAGCATGACACAGGCATGACGTCAGCAGGTCAAAGGGGCTGTTCCAGAGTCAAACCTGACAGTGGGGTCCCACTGGTCAGTGACTCAGTTAATTAACTGAGTTAATTAACTCTAAAAATAATCCTAACAGAAATATTAGCAGAGCTGGGCCCACATGTCAGTGTCTAAACTAATTAACAAAACTTAATTAATTTAACTAATCAGTTAACTAACTAAAAGGGTGGGGGCCCACCTGTCATAGACCCAGGGGGTCAAAGTACGCCGGCCAGTGGTCAAACCCAACCGGCGGCTCGACGCCGGCGACCACAGACGCGGCGGAGGGGCACGAAAATCCTACTCCGGGGGTCTTTTGAGCAGCTGAGACCACGGGCGAGCTGCTGGAGCTCGTCCGCGTCCATTCCCGCAAGCAGCAGCAGTTGGGACGGCCGGAGCTCGCCGGAAACAAGCTCGCGGCGGCGCCGGAGTTCGGCCCTCGTCGGGTCAAGGGGCTACAGGGCACGGGGAGAGCTACGGAGGGGCGCTACGGTCTCCTGGTGAGACGGCGGACGCGGTGGCGTGCTCCGCTTGGAGTGTGGGTGGCTGTGGCCACGGCGGTGGCATCGCCGGCGGCGGTGAGGTCGGGCAACTGCGGTGGTAGGGCTAGAGGCCGCAGACGACGGCGAGGATAGGGGGGGAAAGAACCGGGGGCTCACCGCGGTTCTGCTGGGGAGGTTAGCGGGCTCGGGGAGGCGCTGAAGGCGGCGAATCGTCGGCGGCGATCGTCGGGGCAGAGGAAGAAGACGGCGGCGTTTACGGTGTTCCAGGGCACCCGGCGTCTTGTGGCTCGACGGAGAGGACGAGGGTGAAGTGGCGGAGCTCTCAGGCTACTCGGAGGGGCGAGGGGTGGCCGGTGGCCACGGCAGCGGTGATCGACGGCGACGGCGGCGCTCGGGAGCTCCGAGAGAGGGAGATAGAGGAGAGGGGAGAGGTCCAGAAGAGAGAGGGAGGTTCGGGGGGATCGCGTGGCACCTCCAGAACGACCAGGCGGCGAGGGGAGGGCAGGCAGGCAGCTCGCGTGGCGCTCCCGCCGTGCGCGCGC
Organism: Secale cereale; assembly: GCA_902687465.1. Classification (NCBI taxonomy): domain Eukaryota; kingdom Viridiplantae; phylum Streptophyta; class Magnoliopsida; order Poales; family Poaceae; genus Secale; species Secale cereale. The sequence continues at coordinate 513,568,247 of LR738711.1, forward strand.
GCCGGCCACACGCTCGGCCTCCTGTCGTCGGGGAAGACGACAGGGAGAAGCGGGCTGGGCTGGCCGGCTAGGCCGGCCAGGCCATGCTGTGCTGGGCCAGCACAGGTAAGTCTGCCTTTTTTATTTATTTTTTTTCTTTTCTATTTTCTTCTGACATTTGTTTTGATTTAATTTCCAAACTAAATCATTTATTTTCTTCTGACATTTTATTGTGCAGGGACCTAGGAATTAATCCAAGCCCCTAAAAATAAAGAACCAGAATTTTGGACATATAATAAAAATATATAATAATTATATATCCAAGCAAATATTTATTGCATTAAATCCAAATGCCCAAAATAAATTCTTATGAGCTCCTAATAATATTGGTTTGATTTTTATCTCTTACCAATATTTTTAGAGGGCCACATGAACATTTTCTTGGACCTTTTTGGAGCAACTTTTATTTGGGTCATTTTCAATAGGGTTTCTGAGGGTTTCACAAGTCCTCATTTCAATTTCATTTGGAATTTTAAACATGATGCAACAACAAGGCTAACCTAGTGCATACCAGAACTAGGGTTGTGACAACTCGCCTCCACTCGAAATAATCTCGTCCCGAGATTCAGGAGTAGGCGGAAAGAAGGTGGGGTACTCCAGTCGGAGACGATCTTCTCGCTCCCAAATAGCTTCTCTCTCGGAATGATGAGACCATTGAACTTTGAGAAACTTGATGTTATGACGTCGAGTGACACGCTCTGCTTGATCCAAAATGCGAATGGGATACTCTCGATATGTGAGGTTATCTTGGAGATCAAGCGTTTCGTGGTCCACTCCGCGGATGGGATCCGAGAAGCAACGCCTGAGTTGAGAGACGTGGAAGACATCATGAACTCGAGAAAGATGTGGGGTAGTTCCAATTGGTAGGCAACCTCTCCTCGTTTAGCGAGAATGCGAAAAGGACCAATGTAACGAGGAGCCAGCTTGCCCTTGATACCGAAACGATGGGTACCTTTTAAAGGAGTAACCCGAAGATAAGCTTTGTCACCAACTTCATAAGCCACTTCCTTATGATGACGATCATACTGGCTCTTTTGACGAGACTGGGCTGTTTTCAAATTCTCACGAATGATGCGAACTTGCTCTTCTGCTTCCTGGATCATATCCGGTCCAAAGAATTGTCTTTCACCGGTTTCTGACCAGTTCAAAGGTGTTCGACATCTTCGTCCATAAAGAATCTCAAAAGGAGCTTGCTTAAGACTGGATTGATAGCTATTGTTATAAGCAAATTCGGCGAAAGGAAGACATTTCTCCCAATCCATACCGAATGAGATAACGCAAGCTCTAAGCATGTATTCGAGAATTTGGTTAACCCGTTCCACTTGACCACTTGATTGAGGGTGGAAAGCGGTACTGAAGGAAAGATGGGTGCCCATGGCAGTTTGGAAACTCTCCCAAAAATGAGAAGTGAAAAGACTACCACGGTCTGAATTGATCTCTAGTGGGACACCATGAAGTGACACTATTCGAGAAATATACAAGTCAGCAAGCTAACTAGCAGTGATACTCTCTCGAACAGGTAGGAAGTGAGCCACTTTGGAGAGACGATCAATGACTACGAAGAAAGCATTATTCCCTCTCTTGGTCCTGGGAAAGCCGGTGATGAAGTCCATACCAACTTTATCCCATTTCCACTCAGGAATAGCTAGACGCTGAAGGGTGCCAGCAGGTCTTTGATGTTCTGCCTTAACACGACGACAAACATCACATCTAGCAATGAACTCAGCAATTTCTCTCTTGATCCTAGTCCACCAGAACCTCTGGCGTAGGTCCTGATACATCTTAGTACTACCGGGATGAATCGTGAGAGGAGATTCATGAGCCTCTTTAAGAATCAATTGCCGAAGATGTTGCTTCTTGGGAACCACCAGCCGGTTTTGGAAGAGAACAACACCTCGGTTATCTATGGAGAAACTACCAGCAATACCTTTGGCAATGTTTCTCTTGATCCGGGTAATTCCGGTATCATGCTTCTGGGCTTCTATGATATGATCCACAAGAGTAGGTTTCGCCACCAAGGTAGAAAGGAATCCGTGAGGAGCAATGTGAAGGTTAAGCTTACATAATTCCTCATGGAGAAGTGGTTGGCCCTGCTGCAACATGAGATTGTTGCAATAGGATTTACGACTTAGCGCATCAGCCATGATATTTCCCTTGCCTGGGGTGTAGGTAATCCCTAAGTCGTAATCGGAGATCAACTCCAACCAACGTCTTTGCCTAAGGTTCAAATCTGGTTGGGTGAAGATATACTTGAGACTCTGGTGATCGGTGTAGATCTCGCAACGATTACCAAGGAGGTAATGTCGCCAGGTCTTAAGTGCGTAGACTACGGTTGCAAGTTCTAAATCATGTGTAGGATAATTCTCTTCATGTGGGTGCAACTGTCGAGATGCATAGGCAATCACACGACGATCCTGCATAAGAATGCAACCTAGTCCCTGTCGTGAGGCATCACAGTAGATAACAAAGTCCTTAGTGAAATCCGGTGGCACAAGTATGGGAGCAGAAGTCAGGCGTCTTTTCAGTTCCAGAAAACTGTGCTCACACTGTGGGGACCACTCAAACTTTTTATCTTTCTTAAGAAGTTCCGTGAGAGGTTTGGCCACTTTAGAGAAGTTCTCAACAAAGCGGCGACAATAACTAGCTAGACCAAGGAAACTCCTAACTTGTTTAACTGTTTCAGGCGGAGTCCAATCAAGAACGGCCTGAACTCTCTCGGGGTTGACAGCAATGCCCTTACCAGAGATTACATGGCCGAGATAGGTCACTTCTGGCAACCAAAATTCGCACTTGGAGAACTTGGCATAAAGGCGGTGCTCTCTGAGTTTCTCTAGGACAAGTCTAAGATGTTCGGCATGCTCTTCCTCGTTTTTTGAGTAAATAAGAATATCATCGAGGTAAAACACGACGAACTTATCTAGGTACTCCATGAAGATTGAGTTCATCAAGCGGGAGAAGGTGGCTGGAGCATTTGTTAGACCGAAGGACATGATGGTGTACTCGTACTGACCATAACGAGTGACGAAAGCCGTCCTGGGTATGTCCCCATTTCTAATCTTGATTTGATGGTATCCTAACCTCAAATCCATCTTGGAGAAGACTGAGGATCCAGCGAGCTGATCATACAGGTCGTTGATCCTGGGAAGCGGATACTTGTTATTTACCGTGACCAGATTAACGGGACGATAATCTACAACCATCCGATCCGTACCATCCTTCTTCTTAACGAAGAGGACGGGGCAAGCCCAGGGAGAAGAACTAGGACGGATGAAACCCTTTTGCAAAGACTCATCAAGTTGTTTCTTAAGCTCGGCTAGTTCTAAGGGTGCCATTTTGTAGGGTCTCCTAGAGATTGGAGCGGTTCCTGGGATAAGCTCTATAACAAACTCTACATCTCGGTCGGGTGGAACACCTGGCAGTTCCTCTGGAAAGACATCCGGAAAGTCACAGACTACCGGAACATCTTCAAGATCTGGAAGAGGGCTGGCATTAAGAGAATATAGTTGACGTTTTGCAACTTTGGTGTTGACAGTGACTGTCTTGCCAGATGGGTGTGTAAGCTGAACAGACCTAGTGAAGCAATCAATCTTGGCATGATGAGCTATCATCCAGTCCATACCCAAGATGATATTAATATCTGAAGACTTGAGGGTTACAAGTGATGCAAGGAACACAAGTCTGTCAACAAGGATTTCATTACCATGGCTTACACTAGAAGTCTGCCATTTGGATCCAGGACTTTGAATAAGTAGTGGGGAAGGCATATCACAAAATGACATGTCGTGCAAGCGGGCATAACTTTCGGAAATGAAAGAATGAGATGCTCCAGTATCGAATAGAACCGATGCCGGATGACAATTGACAAGAAGTGTACCAAGAACGACATCTGGATCATCATGAGCGTCATTGGCTGAGACGTGATGTACACGTCCATGTTCGATGGGAGCTGACTTAACACTGATCATCTTGCGTGATGACTTATCACGTCTAACAGACTTTGCGGACTGGAATGGAGCAACACGGGTCTGAGTGCAATTACGGGCAATGTGGCCCGGCTCTCCGCACTTGTAACAAATCCTGGGATTAGGACGTGGACCCGCATTGGTAAACGGTCTACCAATAGGCCTGGGTGGAGCATACTGCTGAACTGAAAGAGGTACCACACGATATGGCCTCGAAGGATAGATGGGTGGAAGAACAGAGTTCGGAACCCAAATCCAGCGCTTCTGGAGACTAGTACCGGAGGAAGTTCCCAATTCAAGGGTGTGCTTACGAGACTCATCGTAAGTGAGCTTAGCTGTCTCTGCGTTGATGGCCTTGTTCACAAGAGCCTGGAATGTGTTGCAATGATGCAAGTGGAGATCACGTCGCAGTTTGGGGTTGAGACCCTTTCGGAACCTAGCCTGCTTCTTGGCATCCGTGGACACTTCTTCTGTAGCATAGCGGGCGAGGTTCTCAAACTCTCGACTATAGGCATCAACAGCCATCTTAGCCTGTGTAAGACAACAGAACTCTTCTCTCTTACGATCGATAAGGGCTTGAGGGATTTGATGTTCACGAAAAGCCTCAGTGAAATCTCTCCAGGTAGGAATCTGGTCAGCTGGAATCATGGCCTCATAGTTCTGCCACTAAAGACTAGCAGGACCTTCCAGGTGATAAGTGGCATAGATGACTTTATCATCTTCAGCTACGTTCGCAGAACGCAGCTTGTGAGTGATACTACGGAGCCAGTCATCTGCCTCGAGTGGCTCAATGGAATGATGAAAGGTGGGTGGTTTCAGACGAATGAAGTCATGGATGGTTGTTGATTCCTTGCACTGGTGTGCGGTGTTCTCCTCAATACGTGCCAACAGGCGGTTAGACTCACGCTTGTTTCTCTCCATCTCTATCATTAACTCTGCCAACAAAGGCTGGTCGGGAGGATCCTCCTCATCCCTACCACCTCCGTGGTTCTGTCTAAGAGTAGCTGAGCTTCGCTTAACTGAAGACATCCTGAGAAGCGAAACCGAAGACGGAAACATCAACAACTATAGGAAGCATAAGGTAGAACAAGAAATTAGTATCTCTCGAACTACTAGGATAATTCCGGCAGCATAACGGCAGTAAAATGCTCAGAATGAGACATCCTGCTAACAAAGGGTAGTTCAACATCTCAACATCATCACTCAAGGTACTGTGATAGTACTAAAACAACTCCATCGGAGGAACTTGAGAACAGGAGTAGGACTCTGATCAACCAATCCTAAGGGACTACGGAGTAGTAACTCGTGATCCTGATAAATAGAAGAGAAAGCCTATTTCCTTAACCCCGTATGAAAGGTAAGATGACTCAGATCAGAAGACATGAGGTAAAAGGAGTAAAAGAGCCTTACGTTCCCTTCCACAATCAATTCCCTTATATAACTAAAGAATTTCTAGACTCAACTTCGACCAGTTTGGCTTGGTAATCCTACGGGCAGTCAGGCTCTGATACCAACGCTGTCGGGCCACGATCCTAAGTCACACCGATCTAGCATGTAACACACCATATCACTTTGCGGCCTCACGCACGGTATCCCCACGGGTGCCACCTTACCTGGCCCGGGACCGTTTGCGCATTTTGGCTCACGTATATGATAGTGTCGCTAGCATCCATATGACAGAGAACTCGGGCCGACATGACTAGTTATAAACCAAAAGTGGCACTAAATTACAGAGACAGGCATCCATGACCCAGCAACGAACGTGTCGGTCATCAACGTATGAACCCAAGTCGTAGCAAGCTACAAGGACTTAAAGGAACAACGCGTGACATTTCCCCTAAGGGACAGACACAGGAACGAAGAAGGACATATGCCGGTCAGCCTAAGTGATCCGGAGTAGTACCAAGCTACCAAGGCTCAGTGGAAGCACTAGGAGACATTTCCCTGTAAGATAGGCTACCAAGGGTAAACAACTAGGTGTCGGATCCCACACATACCAAGCATTTCAATAACATACACACAATATGCTCAATATGTGCAAGTACAACATGGCATCAAAACAAGACTCTAATAAACAAAGTATTTATTCATTAGGCTCCGAGGAGCCAAGTATTACAAACATGGGTCTCACGACCCAACATTCAGAGCATACAGGCAACAAGCGGAAGCACTACATGTCTGAGTACAGACATCTACAAATGAAAAAGGCTGAAGAGCCTGACTATCTACAACACTCGTCCAAGATCGTAGCTGAGGTACAAGCTACTTGTCGAAGTCCAAGCGGAACTACTAGTGAGACATCAATCCTATCTGCAAAACATAAATTAAGAAAACATGAGTACAAAAGTACTCAGCAAGACTTACATCAGATTCTATCATACATGCACTTGTATCAAGATGGCAAAGTGGGGTTTAGTTGCAGCAAGCCAGCTTTGACTCAGTGGCTATCCTATTCTACGATTGCTGGTAACTCTTAGAGGTGGCGCACACGAGTCCACTAAGCACCACACAATACACCACTATGGATTCATTCCCGTCTCCCTACGAGAAGGCCATCCATAGCACTCACACTTGTCTTGAGTATTTTAAAGTATTCACTTCAAGTTATCTATGTACCACGTAAGCATCCAAGAAGTCCATATCCGCGGACCCGGCTATTCGAATAGATTATGTTAACCCTGCCGGGGTGTACTTCTTCACACACGCTCTCGCCACTTACCGCCAGGTACATTTCGTGTATCTCGGCAACCTTCAAGCGGAAGCCTGGCGAGGGTGTCGGCCACGACCTGACTAACCACACAAGTCTCTCGTCCAGGTCTATCGCCTATTCGGGTTCCATCCGTGGGGAGATCCGGCCGGGGTGTCGCTCACGGCCCCAAATGATGTGCGCAGGGTTCCCAAGCCCACCTTGCCGAGTGGATCTACGCTTGGTACACCGTGCCATGGTGCCTAGTCTGTCCCAAGCCCACTGGCCGAGTGCCACTTGGTAGACTACTAACACTACCTACAAACACTAGAAACTAGTTACAACTCCTGGACAGAGATCATGTTGATTAATAAGTCGAGAGGGGTCGAGTTACCGGAACCCAATGTGTGGTAGTAACTAGTCATTGGACAACATACACAGAACTCAGTTCTTAGGGACGGTTCCAGTGAGACAACCCACCATGTACTCCTACATGGCCTCTCACCGCTACCTTTACCAAATCGTGTTCACACGTTTAACCCTCAGCATCAGAACATATCATTTCACTCCAATTCATTCCCGATGAATTAGACCTGACACACTCTAAGCAATAGCAAGCAAGGCATGGTAAGATCACATCATGGCTTCAATCAACTCCTACACATGCTAGTGGGTTTCAACTATTTACTGTGGAAAGACAGGTCATGCAGAGGAATGGGTTCAACTACCGCAGCATAAAGTAGCAGTTGAAGTCGTTGTTGTCCTAATGCAATAACAGGGAGCAGGAGCGAGAAAGGGGGTTGTATCAGAATGAACAAGGGGGTTTGCTTGCCTGGTGAAACAACGTGCAGAGCACTTCTCCTCTGACAGGTACTCTGGATCGGTCTCCGGAGCTGGACCTATCGAGAAGAACGGTGCCGACAATCAAACACAAGCATATGCAACAATATGATGCATGAATATGGCATGAAGTTATGATGTTGTTTGAGCTAATGCAACTAGCATTTTAATTGGTTGAACTACATTTGAACCAAGGGTTCAAATGCAACTCTTTAATAAGTATTATAAAATGCCATATATGTGTTTTCATATGAACAGTAGGTTTAACTTCATTTGTCATGCATGAAAATGGTACAGATGGATAGATTGAATTTTCCTGATAATTTTTCATATATAAATTATTTCATTCTGAGCTACGGTTAAATTTCTGTGAATTTTTGAAGTTTAAGCCAATTTCTGAATTAAATAAATCATTTAAGATTTATTTAAAAACCAGAACTGATTTACTGCATCAGCATGACACAGGCATGACGTCAGCAGGTCAAAGGGGCTGTTCCAGAGCCAAACCTGACAGTGGGGTCCCACTGGTCAGTGACTCAGATAATTAACTGAGTTAATTAACTCTAAAAATAATCCTAACAGAAATATTAGCAGAGCTGGGCCCACATGTCAGTGTCTAAACTAATTAACAAAACTTAATTAATTTAACTAATCAGTTAACTAACTAAAAGGGTGGGGGCCCACCTGTCATTGACCCAGGGGGTCAAAGTACGCCGGCCAGTGGTCAAACCCAACCGGCGGCTCGACGCCGGCGACCACAGACGCGGCGGAGGGGCACGGAAATCCTGCTCCGGGGGTCTTTTGAGCAGCTGAGACCACGGGCGAGCTGCTGGAGCTCGTCCGCGTCCATTCCCGCAAGCAGCAGCAGCTGGGACGGGCGGAGCTCGCCGGAAACAAGCTCGCGGCGGCGCCGGAGTTCGGCCCTCGTCGGGTCTGGGGCTACAGGGCACGGGGAGAGCTACGGAGGGGCGCTACGGGCTCCTGGTGAGACGGCGGACGCGGTGGCGTGCTCCGCTTGGAGTGTGGGTGGCTGTGGCCACGGCGGCGGCATCGCCGGCGGCGGTGAGGTCGGGCAACTGCGGTGGTAGGGCTAGAGGCCGCAGACGACGGTGAGGATAGGGGGGGAAAGAACCGGGGGCTCACCGCGGTTCTGCTGGGGAGGTTAGCGGGCTCGGGGAGGCGCTGAAGGCGGCGAATCGTCGGCAGCGATCGTCGGGGCAGAGGAAGAAGACGGCGGCGTTTACGGTGTTCCAGGGCACCCGGCGTCTTGTGGCTCGACGGAGAGGACGAGGGTGAAGTGGCGGAGCTCTCAGGCTACTCGGAGGGGCGAGGGGTGGCTGGTGGCCACGGCAGCGGTGATCGACGGCGACGGCGGCGCTCGGGAGCTGCGAGAGAGGGAGATAGAGGAGAGGGGAGAGGTCCAGAAGAGAGAGGGAGGTTCGGGGGGATCGCGTGGCGCCTCCAGAACGACCAGGCGGCGAGGGGAGGGCAGGCACGCAGCTTGCGTGGCGCTCCCGCCGTGCGCGCGCGCCGGCCACACGCTCGGCCTCCTGTCGTCGGGGAAGACGACAGGGAGAAGCGGGCTGGGCTGGCCAGCTGGGCCGGCCAGGCCGTGCTGTGCTGGGCCAGCACAGGTAAGTCTGCCTTTTTTTTCTTTTTTTCTTTTCTATTTTCTTCTGACATTTGTTTTGATTTAATTTCCAAACTAAATCATTTATTTTCTTCTGACATTTTATTTTGCAGGGACCTAGGAATTAATCCAAGCCCCTAAAAATAAAGAACCAGAATTTTGGACATATAATAAAAATATATAATAATTATATATCCAAGCAAATATTTATTGCATTAAATCCAAATGCCCAAAATAAATTCTTATGAGCTCCTAATAATATTGGTTTGATTTTTATCTCTGACCAATATTTTTAGAGGGCCACATGAACATTTTCTTGGACCTTTTTGGAGCAACTTTTATTTGGGTCATTTTCAATAGGGTTTCTGAGGGTTTCACAAGTCCTCATTTCAATTTCATTTGGAATTTTAAACATGATGAAACAACAAGGCTAACCTAGTGCATACCAGAACTAGGGTTGTGACACTAGCCAATGTAACTTTGGTGAACCCTAGAAATCAACAGAAACAGCTTCATCTTGTTTGAGTCAAGCTAATCATCTCCCCTTGATGCACCACTTGGTGTAGCATCATCATTTGGGGTATTGATCATGCCCACAAATTTTGAAGCTCCAGATAAAAAGTTGGTAATGTAAAGTTGTTCAAATTTGCATTTGAGTAGAAAGGGTTTTGAGGTGATCTGATCAAGTTGCTCTATTCCAAATCTTGTGCCATTTGGTCAAGATGCCTTATTAGGTCATTCTAGCATGTGCACCAAGTTTGAGAGCATTTGGACAAGTTTGGCAATGTAAAGTTGCTCAAACTTCAATTATGGACAGAATGGTTATGAAGGGGTTTGAGGATGTTTTCTTGCTTCCCAAGGCATGGGACTTGGCAAGATCATCAAATATGTCATATATGACATGATAGAATTTCCCTGGAATTTCTGGAGAAAATTTCCTTTGTAAATATTTCAAAAGCTTGAAATATCCAGAAAGGGTTTTAGAGGGTTTAGCCCATTATTTTGAACATGACCAAGTGTTGAAACTCTTATATATGGACAATATATGTCCTCTGAGTCTCTCTGAATTTCGGCAAATATTTTTGAAATAGTTAAATAATTTTCCCCTATTAAAGACCATTTCTGGCCTTAAGAAAAAGCTTTTAAATAAAATAGGAAAATAACTTTTAAAATTATACCTTTGTGGTTTCTGGGAGTCCTATGACTACTAGGTCTCAAATAAACCTTTTGAAAAAAATTTCTCACCCTAAATCAAGTACTTGCAGTGCAAATCTCAATTCAGGGGTTTTTGGAAAACTAAATTTATAAAATACTTTTTGGCCAAATTAATTTTGTAGGAAAATACTATACTGCTATATAACACTTGGCATGATCATTGGGCAGAAGTTTTGGGTATGGAGATGAATTCTACAAGAGGTCATAGTTGACTTTAATGAGCACAAGAAAAAGCACATGAAGAAAACTCAATTCCAAATAAAAGCCAAATGATGCTAAAAAAATTTGCTGGTCCAAATTTTCATGCTTCAAAGGTACAAATAACATGTTACAAAATGCAGGGTGTGACAAGGTATGTACCATTGCTCCTAGCTCGAGATCATGTGTGTGGTAGTTCTTCTCATTTGGCTTCAATTGGCGAGAAGTGTATGCCTTAATCTTCTTGTCTTGCATGAGAACACCACCAAGTCCTTGTAAAGAAGCATCACAAAAGATTTCATAGGGCTTGGACTCATCCGGAGGAGTAAGAACCGGAGAAGAAATGAGCTTCTCTTTGAGTGTTTTTAATGCCACATCACAATCAGGAGTCCAGTTGTACTTGACATTCTTCTGCAACAGGTTTGAGAGAGGCTTGGCAATCTTGGAGAAGTTCTCAACGAACCTTCTGCAATAGCTAGCGAGACCAAGGAAGCTTCGGAGTTGCTTGACGTTCTGCGGGGGTTCCTAGTTGACAATAGCTTCAACTTTCTCGGGGCTGACAGAAATACCCTCGGCAGAGATGATATGGCCAATATATAAGACTTTATCCAGCCAGAATTCACACTTGGAGAACTTCGCATAGAACTTGTGTTCACGGAGTCTGTCAAGGACCAAACGGAGGTGGTTGACATGTTCTTCTTCATTCTTGGAGAATACCAAGATATCATCCAGATAGACGAGAAAAAATTCATTGGTGTAGGGGTTGAATATGAAGTGCATCATCCTCGAGAAAGTGGGTGGAGCATTTGCGAGGCGAAAAGACATGACCGTGTATTCATAGGAGCCATAGCTTATTCTGAATGCAGTCTTGTGAATATCCTATTCACGGATACGGATCTTATGATAACCCATCCGGAGATCGAGCTTTGAGAACACCTTTTCTCCTTTGAGCTGCTCGAAATATTCATTTATGTTGGGGAGCGGATACTTGTTCTTTATTGTCTTCTTGTTCAATGACCGGTAATCAACGCAAAGGCGTTCCGTGCCATCCTTCTTCTTGACAAATAGAACACCACAACCCCAAGGAGAAGTACTAGGCCTGATTAGACCCATACGTTCTTGCTCATCAAGTTGTTTCTTCAACTCCTTCAACTCATCAGGGGAGAGCTTGTACAGACGCCGACATGCTGGCTCGGTACCGGGCTCGAGTTCAATGATGAATTCAACTTAACGATGCGGAGGCATGCCTGGAAGCTCTTCAGGGAAAACATCTTCATACTCGTTGACCACCGGAATCTGAGAGATGGCATTAATCTCGCCCTTGTCATTGAGAGAGAAAAGCCTGACTGTATTATCTCGAGAGGCGAATATAATCACGTCTTCGTTAGGATGTGTAAGCTTGACTTCCTTATTTGCACAATCAATGTTTGCATCATGCTTGGAGAGCCAAACCATCCCAAGAATAAGATCAATGTCGGAGTTGCCGAGAATAACCGAACAAACCAGAAAGCGGTAATCACCCATATAAATAGATATATCCAGAGCATACACACTAGAAGACATTCGTTTCCCCGTAGAAGTAACTTGCAACTTCTGAGGTAAGCTTTTGATGTCAACATTGTGCTTGGATGCAAAAGGTTGAGACATAAAAGAACATGATGCACCCGAATCAAACAACACTTTTGCAGGAATAGAGTTAACTGGAAGATTACCAAGTATCACATCTGAAGAATTCTCCACTTGAGCTTCATTCACCAGATTCACTCTTGCTTACTTGGGATTGTGCTTGACAATAGCAGTGCTGACAGGTGGAGGAGGCGGAAGGCGCCTTGGGTTGGGACACTTGTTAGCATAATGACCCTTCTGAGTGCACTTGTTGCAAACCACTTCTGAGAGGACGGTGATAAGGACCACTTGACTTCGAAGCTTGAAAGTGATTCTTGGACTGATTGCTTGGGTTCGGTGGGTGGGAGAAGCCACGGCCACCAGAGTGCTTGTTGCTGTTGTTGGGAGGTCGGATCACTGGAGGAGGTGGAAGCCAAAACTTCTGCTGCTTTGAAACCACTTGGGAAGAAGAGGAGGAGTTGACAGCATCTCTGATCCTCTTTTTGGAAGCTTCAACCTTGAGCTCGGCTGCCTCTTGCTTAAGAGCCATGTTATAAAATTGATCAAATTCATCCGGTTCGAACAAGGTGAGAGCTAGTTGGAGTTCATCTTTCAGACCACCACGGAACTGATAAATCTTGCTCTTGGAATCTGGGATGTCTTGCTTGGCATAGCGAGCGAGATTATGGAACTTGACATTGTATTGATAAACGGACATCGTGCCTTGCTTCAGGTTGCGGAATTGCTCACGCATGCCTTCGATGACACTAGTAGGAATGTGGTGAGAGTGGAAATCCTTGCAGAAGTCAGTCCACGAGATTTCATGTCCCTCTCTGGAATCTTTGTACTGTTGCCACCAATCAGCGGCTTGGTCCTTGAGTTGGAAGGCAGAAAACTTGAAACAATCCTCAGATCTCACGTTACTGCACTCGAAATGCTTTTTGATGTCTGTTATCCAGTCTTCAGCATCTAGCGGATCCACACAGTAACTGAACGCCTTTGGTTGGTTTGCCAGGAATTGGTTAATAGTTGCAAAGTGAGGTTGATTGAACAGATTGCCTTGGCCTTGGTTGCCATGACCACCTGATTTGCTTGGTTGGCTTGAATGTTCTGCATCATTTGCATAAGCATCTGGGTGTTCTGGTTTGTCGCTTGCATAATTGCTCTCCAGGCCTTAGACGGAGGAGGAGGGGAAGGAGGACGATCAGGAACTTCTTCACCCTCTGGGTTAGCATTGTGAACCTTCTTAGGAGCCATCCTGAATGAGATGACAACTATTAGCCATTGATTGAAATATATAAGCTGAATCAACGGCTAGAATTGCAACATAAGTCTTCACAAGAACATTCGAACAAAATTAACGAATGTAATCCACAGTTCAATGCTACAACAATCTTCACGAGAAGCCACTTGGGAGAACAAAAGGTAAATAAAAACAACAAGGAGCAGATAGAACAAATACAAGATAGAAGCTTCGGCCCACATGTTCGTGCTGAAAGTTCATGGAACGTGTTACAAAAGGGTTTTGCAATCCCTGGATCAGCATAGCCAATGACCCTTTAAGTTGCAACTCCCGATCGGAACAAACGCCCATAAAACAACTTCACTCAATGTAGAACCCCGAACTCCATATCATGCATTCGTTGGAAGAATTCCTATGAGCTACTAGATGAACACACCTATTAATTTCCAAAAGTTTCCAGTTATGCAATCGGGTGTTGGGGATACAGGGGAAGCACCGCGCACTCAACTCTAATCCTACACCAGCTGTATCCATCCTTCAACACATAACCAGTTATTTCCGGAAACCCTTTACGTCGGACCTTCGAAACGCATTTGCTATACAAGCTATGGCAATACTCCCGAACTACCTCCCTAGTACTGGGTGATGTCGGGGTTATCTTGCCATTAACCGCATAGAAGAGTTTTTGATGCCTGCCGTCTTAAGTATTCCAGAACTGCTGCGATAGATTTGTGACGACAACACCTCAGAGCTCAACTCCCCGGGACACTGCCACAACCCCTAAATGACAGGAGGCATCGAGAACAATGTTCTCGTCACAAAGACATTTGAACAATCCAAACAATACTCGCGTGATCCTAAAAAAAATAGTGAATTTTTTAGAGTAGAAGAGATAAGTAATCGTCAGGAGTCCTCACCAGAGTGAAAAGAGATGAGGAGTAAATTGAAATCCTACTCTCCGATATATATAGGACTCAAAACATTTTCAAGTGTGTGCCTAGACTCAACCGTCAATGATTCCATCAATCAGTGGGGGCTCCTAGGTCGGAGAAGGCTCTGATTACCAACTTGTAATGCCCAGTATGAGATTATACCTCCCACGTGTCGATGCACGACTTAAAGGCATAATATCATACTGTAATGGTCTCAAGAATGGTATCTTTGCACAACTCATGTAAAAGAGGGATGAAAATGCAAAAGAGTAGTTGGCTTACACTCGCCATGTCACAGAATGCATTATATAAACATTCATCATCCAAATAACATCAGAGTCCAACTACGGACGGAGATCCAAATGAAAGATACCATAAATAAACAACACAAGTACCCGATCATCCTAGTAAGAGCCCTACTGATCCTCTGGATAAGACATGTAGTATCGCCCACGTTCTCCGTCGAACTCCCAGTACAACTCTGAACCACCAGCTGTGTAGTTCTCCACGGTACTTGCATCTGGTGTGGTGTAGAATCTGTGAGCCACGGTGGACTCAACAATCCCGTTCCCGGGTAGCAATACTATCAAAGCCTTGGGTGTGGAACAAGGCTGAAGAACAGGGGTTGCAGCTGCACTAGCACTAGCTTACGTGTTTAGAGCGAGAAGAGAAGAGCCAACGATCGATAAAGTGATCATGAAGTGATCCTATCTAAGCACGTCAAACATAACCCCACAGTGTTCACTTCCCGAACCCCTTCGGAAAATGACCGTCACGGTTACTCACGCTGGTAGTGTATTCTGAACATAGTTTCAAGTTTTCTACAACCGGATATTAACAAATTCCCATCTGCCACATAACCGCAGGCACGTCTTTCGAAAGTTCAAACCCTGCAGGGGTGTCCCAACTTAGCCCATCACAAGCTCACGATCTGCGGAGTCGCAACTCCAAGGTGGGAAGACCCGAGTGTTCTCAGAATCCCGTGCTCAAGATATTCCGACTAAGGTAAAACTAATCCAGCAAGACCTCCCGGCGTGCCGACACCCTGATAGTAGCCGCGCGTATCTCGTCTCAGGCCACGACCGGATGGGTGATGGTACAGGTTTTTACCAGCCCTCGGGTTTCCCCAAGGTGGCCCCGTAGGCTCCCCAGTTTGGACCAACACTCATGTGGAGCACTGGCCCGGGTTGTTGATTAAGAAAAGGGTTTATAACTCCCTATGTATGTTGTGGTTATTAGGCAAATGCAAAACCAATGTTGGGCCTTGCTGGAAAAGCTTTAGCGCTAAGCGGGTTATCGAGGGGGGCCCATAAACCCCAACCGTGTTAGGGACGCAAAATCAAGGAACATAATGCCGGTTTATACAGTTCCTAGGGTGGCATGAGTGGAACAAAACACCAAGCAAGAGGCTTAGCCTTCCACCCATTGCCAAATATATAGATGATTTAGTTCAACAGATTATATATTGTGATATCCCAACAATAACTTCATCATGAAGCAAGAATCTTCAAATCTTCTCCTGCAACTAACAATGCTATAAGAGGGGCTGAGCGAAGCTTACATAGCCAATCAAAGGTTTGCTAGGTTGGGTGGTTAGAGAGGTTCATGGCAACAATAGGAGGCTGACAAACAGACATAGGCATCGAGGTAATAAGCTAAAGAGCGAGACATCTAGCATAGGCAAAGATAGTAGTGATATCTGGGTAAGGTCATCTTGCCAGCTGAATCCTCGGAGGGAACGTAACCTTGCTCCTCACACTCAACCTCGGTAGAAACCTCGTACTCCGAATCGACTCCCAGCTCTACTCAACACAAGAACACAACACGGCACAATATCAAACAAGGTGCAATGCATAATCAACATGATGCAAGTATGATGAGCGTATGGCACTTGAGCCTAAGGAGATGATGATCGAGAAGTCCTCATCTTGGAAAACCAAGCAAGCCACTGGATAGAGGGGAAGATTTCGATTGAAATCGATATAAAGATCGCCGGAAATGGACACACGGTTTGCAAATGGCAAGCAAAACAATATTCAAGCAAAACTGAAGTTTACAGCCACATGGCATCTTTGGAGCAAGAAATAATTATGCTACAGCACTCAAACATGGAGACAAAGGGCATGGCTCTGAAGTAGACATGATACTTAACAAGCATGAACTTAGAACACACCCAAAAACCTACTGCAACACACTTAACCAAGCATGGAAAGTTGCAATAAATTTATGCAGACTTAGTAAAAATCTGGGAAGGCAAACATCATCACGATGCTGCCTTCGGAGGCACAAAACAACATGCATATCAACTCTACTAAGCATATAAAGATCATGGACATGTACTAGACACCGCATACTTCAAACAACTCCATTGGAGCAACTCCATAGGAGGCATGGGTCAATAGCAACAAGCTTCACCAAATTGATCATGCTGATAAAAACCTAATAGGTTAAATTTATAGCAACTTGAGAGCAAGAAATAAATAAGCTACAGCAGGACATATGTGCAAATAAGGGCATGGATGGATAGAGCATAACATGGACAACAAGATATGACCATTGGCCACTCCAAAACAAGCATGAAATTGAGTGAGGCATCAAGCAAACATAGCATCAGGTTAACAGATTCCAGACTTAGCAGTTTTTTCACTAAGTATAAAACAACAACATTGGCATGGCATGTTTACAAGCTTGTTTAAGTCACCTCAAAGCATATCATGGAAAGTGGATTGCACCATAGCAAAGACCATATGATTCTGCTTCTAAAACATATTGACATGTGGCATGAAGACAAACACACTAATAGCAATGAGCTAGTCAAAACATCATCTCATAACAAGTTTCAGCACTTAACAGCCACATGCACTTTTGCAACAGAGATTAACATGGCAATATGACACCTAACATGAATGCTACAGCAACCATCATATAGAGCACTTCACAATGAACATTTTGACATATCATATGCTCCATTTGGACCAACATGCACAAAGTTATCACATCTCAAACATGGCAACAAAATTACAGTCATCAGCAGTTTTAAACTTATAGCACTTTTGCAACGATGATTAGGGCATCAAGATGAACTCAAACAAGCATGTCAAAATGAAGATCATATCACAACGAACATTATGACACATTATATGCATCATTTGGACATACACACAAAAAGTTACGGTCACAAGAACATGCACATAAATTTACAACTTCCACGGACTTAGCAGAATTCTAACTCAGAAAAAACACATGAGCGCACAATAACTATAAAACGCACGGGCGGGGAATTAGGGCTGCTCACCCTGGGCTTCGGCCCAAAAAGACGGGGAGTCAGCGGGCCGGCGGGGAGACGGGCCGGAAGCAACTGGGCCTGAAGGAGGCAGAGCGGGCCGTCCTTGGGGCCCACGACGGCGGATCGGGAGGAGCGAGCGGCGTCGTCCTCGCGGTGACGCCGGCGGCAGGGATGGCCGGCGCGCGGCCTCCGGCAAGCTTGGGCCGGCGAGTAGGGCCGGCAGCGGCGGGATCCGGCCGCGGGGATGCCGATCCGGCGGCGGTCGGAACCACGGCGGCGGGGCGCGGCCCGACGGTGGCGTGGGGTCGCCGGAGGTGGAGGGTGGCGGCGGTCGACGCTGGAGGGTGGTCGCCGGTGACGGGGCAGGCGAGATCCGGCGGCGTAGGGCGGTGGAGGCGATGGGCCGAGGGGGCCCGATCCGGGCCGGCGGGCCCAGACGGCGGCGCGGTGGAGCCTGGCGGCGGTGAGGGACACATGGGGCGGTGCGATTCGTCCGGCGGGTCCGGGCGGACGTGTCCGGTCCGTTCCGGACGTGTCCGGCGGCGCGAGGAGGGAGGAGACTAGGGTTTCCCCGAAAAATGGACGTGGGGGACGTTTTTATAGTCATAGGGAGCTAGGAAGGTGCAAATGGGGTGCGGTTTTTGCCGGCACATTCACGATCCGACGACTGAGACGATGGGAGTGGTTGTGCTGGGTTAGTGGGCTGTTGTGGAGGGGGTCTTGGGCCAAAAGGAAGAGGTGCTTTTAGCCCACTAGGTTAACCGTTGGAGTACCAAACGAACTCCAAACGCGATGAAACTTGACAGGCGGCCTACACGTACCAAAACAACAACGCACGAAAATTCTCACCTTATTCCGGGAATGTTACACGGCCACACACAAAAGAAGGACTCGGGGGTGCCACGGGCACGTTTGTGAGTGTCGGAACTCGAAACGGACAACGGGAAGAGGCGAGTGGGACCGGGTGCAAGTGACAACATGAATGCAATGCAATGCACAAACAACATGACATGGATGAAATACACACACGCACACGACAAAACGAAGAAACCGAAAATGAAAGAAGAGCCCAGAATGGAATTGATGAAGTCAACGTTTCATATATTGCCATAAATGGAAGGTGTTACAACTAGGGTGTTACAATCATCATCATCATCGCCCTCACCTTGAGTTGTGAGTAGTTTACCACCGACCTTCATGTCCATAGCTAGTATCTAGATGGCTTCTTCTCCCTCTCTAGATGTCAATACAAAGTTCTCCTCGGTCTTCGAGGAGATCTATTCGATGTAATCTCTTTTTGCGGTGTGTTTGTCGAGATCCGATGAATTGTGAGTTTATGATCAAGGTTATCTATGAAAGATATTTGGTTCTTCTCTGAACTTTTTATGTGTCCTCATAATATCCTTGCAAGTCTCTTCGAATTATTGGTTTGGTTTGGCCTACTAGATCTATAGTTCTTGCAATGGGTGAGGTGCTTGGCTTTGGGTTCAATCTTGTGGTGTCCTTTCCCAGTGACAGTAGGGGCAGCAAGGCACGTATTGTATTGTTTCCATCGAGCATAAAAAGATGGGGTTTTCATCATATTGCTTGAGTTTATCCTTCTACATCATGTCATCTTTCTTAAAGTGTTACTCTGTTTGTATGAACTCAATACACTAGATGCAAGCTGGATAGCGGTCGATGTGTGGAGTAATAGTAGTAGATGCAGAATCGTTTCGGTCTACTTGTCTCGGACGTGATGCCTATATACAATGATCATGCCTAGATAGTCTCATAATTATTCGCTTTTCTATCAATTGCTCGACGGTAATTTGTTTACCCGCTGTAGAATATCGCTATCATGAGAGAAGCCACTAGAGAAAACTATGGCCACCGGGTCTATTCTCAACATATCAATCTACATCTACTTTATTTTTCTTGCTTTTATTTGCTGTTTTATTAAACCAAAAATACCAAAAATATAACTATCATCTCTATCAGATCTCACTCTCGTAAGTGACCGTAAAGGGATTGATAACCCCTTATCGCGTTGGTTGCGAAGTTCTTATTTGTTTGTGCAGGTGCGAGGGACTGGCGCGTGGTCTCATAGTGGATTGATACCTTGGTTCTCAAAAACAGAGGGAAATACTTACGCTACTGTGCAGCATCTCCCTTTCCTCTTCGAGGGAATACAACACAAGCTCAAGAGGTTGCTAGAAGAATTTATGGCGCCGTTACCGGGGAGGCTTACGCAAAAGTCATATACCAAGTACCTATCAAGCCCTTATCCTTTGCATTACATTTATTTGCCTCACGTTTTCCTTTCCCCCACTTCACCTTTGCTGTTTTATTCGCCCTTCTTCCGCCGTGTGTTTATCGTTCGCTTCAATCTTGTTTGCTTGTGTGTTGGATTGCTTGCTTGTCACTATGGCTCAGAACAATACCAAATTATGTGACTTCTCCAATACCAACAACAATGACTTTATTAGCACTCCGATTGCTCCTATTACCGATGCCGAATCTTCTGAGATCAATACTGCTTTGTTGAATCTTGTCATGAAAGATCAATTCTCCGGCCTTCCTAGTGAAGATGCCGCTACCCATCTAAACAACTTTGTTTATTTGTGTGATATGCAAAAGAAAAGGGACACATATAACGATATTGTTAAATTGAAGTTATTTCCGTTTTCACTTAGAGATCGTGCTAAAACTTGGTTTTCCTCTTTGCCTAGAAATAGTATTGATTCGTGGAATAAGTGCAAAGATGCTTTTATCTCTAAGTATTTCCCTCCTGCTAAGATCATCTCTCTTAGAAATGATATTACGAATTTTTAGCAACTAGACCAGGAGCATGTTGCACAAGCTTGGGAGAGAATGAAACGTAATTGCCCTACACATGGTTTGAATCTATGGATGATTATTCAGAACTTTTATGCTGGCTTGAATTTTGCCTCTAGAAATCTTTTAGATTCGGCCGCCAGAGGCACTTTCATGGAAACTACCTTAGGAGAAGCTACCAAACTCCTAGATAACATTATGGTTAATTATTCTCAACGGCACACCGAAAGATCTACTAGTAAAAAGGTGCATGCTATCAAAGAAATTAGTGTTTTGAGTGGAAAGATGGATGAACTTGTGAAATTATTTGCTGCTAAGAGTGCTTCCTCTAATCCTAATGATATGCCTTTGTCCACTTTGATTGAGAATAACAATGAATCTTTGGATGTGAATTTTGTTGGTAGGAATAATTTTGGTAACAATGCTTATAGAGGTAATTTTAATCCTAGGCCTTTTCCTAGTAATTCCTCTAATAATTTTGGTAATTCCTACAACAACTCTTATGGAAAGATGCCTTCTGAATTTGAAACTAGTCTTAAGGAGTTTATGATCTCGCAAAAGAATTTCAATGCTATGCTTGAAGAGAAATTGCTTAAAGTTGATGAATTGGATAGAAGTGTGGATATAATTACTCTTGATGTTGATTCTTTGAAACTTAGATCTATCCCACCTAAGCATGATATCAATGAGTCTCTCAAAGCCATGAGAATTTCCATTGATGAATGCAAAAAAAGAACCGCTAGAATGCGTGCTAAAAGAGAAAATTATATTAAATCGTATTCTTCTAGTTACCGTGAAAATAAAGATGAATATCTGAAAGTTATTGATGAGTCTCTTATTAGATCCTTGTTTTCTAGTATTAATCTTGATGAGAATAGGATTGGAGATGATTCTGCTTTCAGGTGTCCCAATAATTCGGAGTTTTTAGATCTTGATGATAAAATTGCTAAAAGTGGGAGTGAAGAGATTAAATATTTGCATAGTGATGAACCCACTATTTTGGATTTCAAGGGATTCAATTATGATAATTTCTCTTTGATTGTTTGTATTTGCTTGTTGCAATCCGTGCTAAATTCTCCGCATGCTTATAGTGAAAATAAAGCTTTCACTAAACATATAGTTGATGCTTTGATGCAATCTTATGAAGAAAACTTGAGTTGGAAGTTTCTATAACTAGAAAGATTTATGATTAATAGGAACCTACTATACAAATAAAAATAAATGATCATGAATGCCGTGCTTTGTGTGATTTGGGTGCAAGTGTCTCCACTATCACAAAATCTTTGTGTGATTTGCTAGGGTTCCATGAGCTTGATGATTGTTCTTTAAATTTGCATCTTGCAGATTCCACTATTAAGAAACCTATGGGAAGAATTAATGATGTTCTTATTGTTTCCAATAGGAATTATGTGCTCGTAGATTTAATTGTTCTTCATATAGATTGCAATCCTTCATGTCCTATTATTCTTGGTAGACCTTTCCTTAGAATGATTGGTGCAATTATTGTTATGAAGGAAGGAAATATTGGATTCAAATTTCCGTTAAGTAAAGGCATGGAACACTTTCCTAGAAAGAAAATCAAATTACCATATGAATCTATCATGAGAGCCACTTATGGATTGCCTTCCAAGGATGGCAATACCTAGATCTATCTTGTATCGTGCCTAGCTAGGGGCGTAAAACGATAGTGCTTGTTGGGAGGCAACCCAATTTTATGTTTCTTGTTTTTGTTGCTGTTAGGGAATAAATATTGCATATAGCCTCTTCTTATATGTGGTTTCATGTTTTGTTTAGTGTTTGTGCCAAGTAGAACCTTTGGTAAGACTTGTGTGAAGTTTATTTGATCTTGCTGTGAAAAGCAGAATCGTTAGCGCTCGCTAAAGTAGTCTTCAGATTTTACTGGAGCGTGCTTTTTAGTTGATTCTTTTTGCTCATGATTCGTAGACAAATTGCAAAAATTTACCAATTTAGTTTGATTTTTTTGGAGTTTCAGAAGTAGGAGAACCCAGAATATTACTACATATTGTTCGGTTTTTGACAGATTCTGTTTTTCGTGTGTTGTTTGCTTATTCCGATGCATCTATGAGTAATATTGGAGGATATGAATCATAGAGAACTTGGATTACAGTAGGTTTAACACCAATAAAAACAAAGAATGAATTACTTGCTGTAACTTTGAGTAGTGGTTTGCTTTCTCTTACTAACGGAGCTCACGAGAATTTTTGTCTAAGTTTTGTGTTGTGAAGTTTTCAAGTTTTGAGTATTGCTTTGATGGACTATGGATCAAGGAGTAGCAAAGGCCTAAGCTTGGCTATTCACATGGCACCCCAAGTAGAATCAAGATAATCAAAAGCCTAAGCTTGGGGATGCCCCGGGAAGGCATCCCCTCTTTCGTCTTCATCCATCGGTAACTATATTGGAGCTATATTTTTATTCGCAACATGCTATGTGTTTTGCTTGGAGCGTCTTGTATAATTTGAGTCTTTGCTTGTTAGTTTGCCAAAATCATCCTTGCTGGACACACCTATTTGAGAGAGTTAAATATGGCCTAGAAATTATTAGAACACTCTATGTGCTTCACTTATATCTTTTGAGTTGAATAGTTTTGCTCTAGTGCTTCACTTATATCTTTTAGAGCACGGTGGTGGTAATATTTTGTAGAAATTGTTGAACTCTCATGCTTCACTTATATCTATTTGAGAGTCCATTAAAACATCATGGTATGGTGTTTAGGCTAAAGAAACTAGTCTTCACATGATAAACATCCAATGTCAATGTAGTAAAATTTTCACACCAAGTGCATTGAATAGAATGAGATGTTGGATGCTTGATAATTGTTTTGAGACATGAGGATAGTGATATTAGAGTCATGCTAGTGGAGTTATTATGAAATTGAGAAATACTTGTGCTAAGGTTAGTGATTCCCGTATCATGCACGTATGGTGAACCGCTATGTGATGAAGTTAGAGCATGAGGTATTTGTATAGTGCCAACCTTTGTGTGGAGGTCGGGGGCGCGCGATGGTTAACTCCTACGAACCTCCCCCCTAGGAGCATGCGTTGATTGCTTTGTTTCTGATGAATCGTAGATTTTTGCAATAAGTATATGAGTTCTTATGACTAATGTTGAGTCCATGGATTATACGCACTCTCACACTTCCACCATTGCTAGCCTCTCTTGTACCGCGCAACTTTCGCCGCTACCATAAACCCACTATATATCCCTCCTCAAAACAGCCACCATATTGTTCCTCAAAACAGCCACCATACCTACCTATCATGGAATTTCCATAGCCATTCCAAGATATATTGCCATGCAACTTTCCACCGTTCCGTTCATATGACACGCATCATATTGTCGTAGTGCCATGCATGATCATGTAGTTGACATCATAGTTTTGGCAAAGCCACCATGCATAATTTTTCATATATGTCGCTCTTGATTCATTGCTTATGCCGGTACACCACCGGAGGCATTCATGTAGAGTCATACTTGTTGTGGTATCGAGTTGTAATTTGAGTTGTAACAAAAAGTGTGATGATCATCATTATTAGAGCATTGTCCTGTGTGAGGAAAGGCCAATAAACAAAAGAGAATGCCCAAAAAAATAGAGAGGGGCTAATAAAAAAATAAAGAAAAGCCCCTCCGAAAAAATGAGAGAAAAGAGAGAAGGGACAATTGCTTCTATCTTTTTCCACACTTGTGCTTCAAAGTAGCACCATGATCTTCATTGTAGAGAGTCTCATGATTAGTCACTTTAATATACTAGTGGGAATTTTCATTATAGAACTTGGCTTGTATATTCCAACAATGGGCTTCCTCAAATGCCCTAGGTCTTCGTGAGCAAGCAAGTTGGATGCACACCCACTAGTTTCTTCTGTTGAGCTTTCATTCATATTTAGGTCTAGTGCATCCGTTGCATGGCAATCCCTACTCACTCACATTAATATCTATTAATGGGCATCTCCATAGCCCGCTGATATGCCTAGTCGATTTGAGACTATCTTCCTCCTTTTTGTCTTCTCCACAACCACCTCTATTCCACCCATAGTGCTATATCCATGACTCACGCTCATGTATTGCGTGAAAGTTGAAAGGTTTGAAAAAAATAGAGTATGGAAACAAATGCTTCGCTGAAATCGGGGTTGTGCATGATATAAATATTTTGTGTGATGAAGAGGGAGCATAGCCAGACTATATGATTTTGTAGGGATAACTTTCTTTAGCCATGGTATTTTGAGAAGACATGATTGCTTTGTTAGTATTGCTTGAAGTATTGTTATTTCTTATGTCAATATAGAATTTTATTTTGAATCTTTCAGATATGAACATTCATGCCACAATTAAGAGAATTACATTGAAAAACTATATTGGTTAGCATTCCACATCAAAAATTCTTTCTTTATCATTTACCTACTCGAGGACGAGCAGGAATTAAGCTTGGGGATGCTTGATACGTCTCCAACGTATCTATAATTTTTTATTGTTCCTTGCTATTATTTATGAAGTCTTGGATGTTTAATGGGCTTTCTCATTCACTTTTATATCATTTTTGGGACTAACCTACTAACCCAAAGGCCCAGTCCAGATTGCTGTTTTTGCCTATTTCAGGGTTTTGCAGAAAAGGAATATCAAACGGAGTCCAAACGGAATGGAACCTTCGCGAGAGATATTTTTGGAGGAAATCATGCACGGAAAACGTTAGGACCAAGTCAGGGGACAGCTGGGCTGCCCTCGAGGGTGGGGGGCACGCCCCCCTTCCCAAGGCGCGCCCCCTTCCTCGAGGCTGGCCCACACGGCCCCCGGTGCCCTCCTTCTTCCTATATATACCTACATACCCCAGAAACTCCATACGCAGAGAGAAAACCCTAATTCCACCGTCGTAGCTTCTGTTCCCGTGGAGATCCCATCTTGGAGCCTGTTCCGGGAGGGGGATCCATCACGGAGGCCTTCATCATCATCATCATTGCCCTCACCATGAGTTGTGAGTAGTTTACCACTGACCTTCGGGTCCATAGCTAGTATCTACATGGCTTCTTCTCTCTCTCTGGATCTCAATACAAAGTTTTCCTCGGTCTTCGAGGAAATCTATTTGATGTAAACTCTTTTTGCATGTGTTTGTCGAGATCCGATGAATTGTGAGTTTATGATCAAGGTTATCTATGAAAGATATTTGGTTCTTCTCTGAACTTTTTATGTGTACTCATAATATCCTTGCAAGTCTCTTCGAATTATTGGTTTGGTTTGGCCTACTAGATTTATAGTTCTTGCAATGGGAGAAGTGCTTGGCTTTGGGTTCAATCTTGCGGTGTCCTTTCCCAGTGACAGTAAGGGGCAGCAAGGCACGTATTGTATTGTTGCCATCAAGGATAAAAAGATGGGGTTTTCATCATATTGCTTGAGTTTATCCTTCTACATCATGTCATCTTTCTTAAAGCGTTACTCTGTTCGTATGAACTCAATACACTAGTTGCATGCTGGATAGCGGTCGATGTGTGGGGTAATAGTAGTAGATGCAGAATCATTTCGGTCTACTTGTCTCGGACGTGATGCCTATATACAATGATCATGCCTAGATAGTCTCATAATTATTCGCTTTTCTATCAATTGCTCGACAATAATTTGTTTACCTACTGTAGAATATCGCTATCATGAGAGAAGCCACTAGAGAAAACTATGGCCCCCGTGTCTATTCTCAACATATCAATCTACATCTACTTTACTTTTCTTGCTTTTATTTGCTGTTTTATTAAACCAAAAATACCAAAAAATATAACTATCATCTCTATCAGATCTCACTCTCATAAGTGACCGTAAAGGGATTGGCAAACCCTTATCGCGTTGGCTGCGAAGTTCTTATTTGTTTGTGCAGGTGCGAGGGACTAGCGCGTGGTCTCCTACTGGATTGATACCTTGGTTCTCAAACACTGAGGGAAATACTTACGCTACTGTGCTGCATCTCCCTTTCCTCTTCGAGGGAATACAACGCAAGCTCAAGAGGTAGCAGTTCTCACTCGAGACATATATAGCAGCCCACCAGCTGATTTCTTTCTGCGTGCTATTATAATTTGGTGCGTCCATGATTATCCAGCTTTGGGCACTATGTCAGCGCAAACGGCACATGGTTACAATGCATGTGTTCGCCGTGACAAGAATCCACTGTCATGCACAATACTTAGAAATTTCTATTACATTGGACACCATCGTTTCCTTGCCAAGGACAAGCCGTGTCCTACAAAATACCGAAGACATGTGTTCAATGCAAAGCATGAAAACTGTGATGCGCCAAAGAGGCCCGCCGATGATGAGTTGCAAGTGGATATAGAGAAGGTCAGGCATATTACACCAAGAAACCACCCTGATAATGGTAGTGGGAAAAGCAAGCGTGGCAGGGCAGAAGAGAGATTATTGTTTACCCACAGGTTCACTTCATGGGACTTGGAGTATTGGAAAGATTTGGATCTGCGGCATAATCTTGATGTGATGCACAACGAGAAAAATATATGTGATAGCATTATCGGCACACTTCTTAATATTGATTTGACACACCTGGGTACGTTAAATGATTTGCAGGTGGAACATGATTGTGCACCACGGGATATGGAACCAGTTGTGTACGTCTTGGACAAGGTAAAAGGAAAAGAATTCTACAACGTCCTGTCACGTGTGCGGTTCCGACATGGATTTGCTTCCAACTCTGAAAGGAGAGACTGCAGATGGAAACAAGGTACAAGGGTTGAAAACTCATGACTGCCACGTCCTACTTCAAAGGGTTTTACCTGTTATCCATAGAGGATTGGGCCGCCCTGACTTATATAGAGCAATTGCAGAGTTGGGACAATTCTTCAGGGAACTCTGCAATAGAAATATTAGGATAGATGCTTTGGATCATCCTAGAGACAAGATACCAACTATCCTATGCGACCTTGAGAAGATATATCCTCTAGCCTTCTTTTATGTGATGGTGCATTTGGCTGTTCATCTACTGATGAGGCACTACTTAGAGGTCCAGTATAGTATGGCTGGATGTACTCTATTGAAAGACGGCTAGGAAATTTCAAGGGCCATGTTAGGAATAGAGCTAGACCCGAGGGTCCCATTGCAGAGGCCTACATTGCTACAGAAGTGTTGACATTTTGCTCCAAATACATTGAAACAGCTGATCAGCTTAGCAAAGAGGTGGGTGAAGACAGTCCAAAGCTCAATGTTTTCGATTGTTCTGCTCGAGTTACAGAGAAGAGACGACAAGTCGACAAACCTAAAGAATTGGACAAAATAGTTTGATATCTCTTGAATAACTGTCCTGAGATTCTACCTTATATCGAGTAAGTGCTAAAAACTGCAGCTTATTCATTGTAATCTGCTAAACCTGCAGCACATTCTTATATATTTATATGTATGACGCGATCACTATGTTGTGCAGTATCTACAAAAATGAGTTACTGCCGCAGAATCTAAGAAACATGGACAGACTGGTTATGGCATGATTTGCGAAATGGTTCAAGATCCATGTAAGCTTTTGAAATGCACACTCAGTTTTTTTAATATATTGAGTGCATAAGATGATCATCTTGTCTATTTTCTAACCATAGGTTAAGAAGATGCGGGAGGATGGACAGGCAGTTAATGATTCCCTTTACGCACTAGCAATGGGTCCTAATACTCGGGTAAGACATTATGAATCTTGCGTTGTTGGAGATGTGCGCTACAACACCCTTGCACGCGACGAAGGCAGGAAGACACAAAATAGTGCGATCATGAGCACGGATACGTATGGCGAAGAGACAACTTAAATGTATGCTAACATAATAGACATTGTACTGTTGTAGTATATCTTCAGTTTCGAGGTTCATCGGTGTGTGGTTCTGTTGTGTTGCTGTTGGTATAACTTGTTTTCCAGGATCGCAAAACCCAAAGCTGATTATTATTTCAAATCCATCAATGTCAAGGCGGCGTACAAGACCGACGAGCCTTTTATTTTTGGCAAATCAAGCAACACATATATTTTTCTTGGAAGACACATATGCACGTAGCGATGACTGGAGAGTATTGCAACAGTTTGAGCAGAGAAATTTGTCTAATGAAGTTGCACAACAAGATGATGCTTACAATGTCCCTGATGTAGAAGATTCCACAGAAGTTCCTAATATTTTTTAGAACCATCACGTCAATTACGTTGGCGAAATGATTGCATGTCGG
This sequence comes from Secale cereale, assembly GCA_902687465.1. NCBI lineage: Eukaryota > Viridiplantae > Streptophyta > Magnoliopsida > Poales > Poaceae > Secale > Secale cereale. The sequence goes on from LR738711.1 coordinate 513,596,899, forward strand.
GCTATGGACATACGAGAATTGATCAATAATACACCAACGTTCCAGGACATTGAGGATGAAGAAGAAGATGACACTGGGGGGAATTACGATTCAGACTAATAAACATGGCGAAGATGTTGAGGCTGCTGCTGCGGATGATGATTAGATTGCTTTTGTCATATTTCCCTGTGAGAAGACGAATTTCTATTTACCATGTGAAATTGTGTTTGCAATGACAACTCAAACCCGATGAAGTTGTTTTTTACTATTTTGCTGTGAGAACATCACTTATTATGTATGTTGATTTGTGTTTGGTGATTGTATGATGACTAAAACATGATGATATTGTTGTTTAGTTGTACTCATATTGGGCTGTGAAACTTGTACTTGATGACATAGTTTGTTGTTTGACTGCAATTTGCTCGACGTCTTCGAATGGCAACAAAGCTGACCCGACAGGGCCTCTGGTAATTTATTTATTTATCAGCAGCAGGGCCTCTGCTATTTATTTACTTAATAGCAAAAGGGGATACCCCCTGATTTCCGTTAATAGAAATCTTTAAATGTTCAGAACACTACGTCCAGCCTGGTAAACAGATTTCATTCATTGCTAGTTTCAGCAAAGTGCTCATGTCATAGCCATTGAATACACCACGAGTGCTACATACACTGCAAATAAAGAGACAATCATCCTACAGAGCACAATGATCTTGCCCATTATCTTCACAAGCTCTTTCATCTCCTCATTGCCAAGGCCGTTCAGTAGCTGTTGCTTGACCATGATCAGATGAACTACATCTTTAACCTTTTGCTCTGCATCTTCTTCTTCTGTCGTTCCTTCAGTTACTTGTCCAACACCCCAACCTACTGGTATTGAGATTCCTCGGCTAACCAAATAATCAGCGTAGTTCCAATCCCGCACATAAGCAAATTCCCAAACATACAAATCACGCGAATCTTTCCCTTTCTGCACGAATCAAATTGGAAGATCATCAATGAAACTATTAGAAAAATTAGGAACTGAAAGCAGGCGCAAAACACTTAAACATGTTATTACCCCATGATCCGGGCATTTGTTGAAGACTCGTCCAGGGTTGAGGACAGTTTAGTTGAGACGCGACGGATAACTCTGCGTGAGTTGTAGAAACGGCACCACACCAATTGTAGCGGGTTGCGATGAGCAACCGGCTGCGGTGAGTGTACCGACAGGGGTGTGATGAGGCCCACAAGGGATGGTACGGGTGGCGACTTGGCACATATCTGGTTGTTGGCTACTGAAGAGTACGTGAACGAGCCGCCAGCGGACATGGTTGCTGCGGCCGGAGCTTCTTATGCTAGGCAGAGTAACCAGAGAAGAGGAGAAGCGAATGTTGGATATGTCAGTTTCATTACTTACAGAGTAGCATAGCACTATATATTGTCATAGTCAAGGTTTGGATTTGAACCATCTACAGGAGCACGTCTCTCTATTTTCTAAAACTCTGCAATGTCTCTTACTAGCTTGTTCTGTATGCCTTCTCAAGTCTCTGATTGTCGGGAATGTTATGTGGCGAACGTTCCTTGTGAGGAGGACGACAAACGAACGCATTTTCCTCGCAGTTTTAGTTGCGACACAAGATCAAATGCTAGCAGTTTCGGGAATGTTATCTGGCGAGCGAGCCCAGTTTTTCTTTTATTCCTAGATAAAAAGTATGCTACATGGTGTCGACTTAGTCAATAAATGATTGTGCCAACCTTGACCATTGGATTGATATTCAACGTCTATCGTGTTTCTTCAGTCTTTTTTCCCTCCAGCCGCCAAAACCAAACCAGCGCCAGTGGGACTGCCTGCTACCGCCTCCCACAGCTGGGTCTGCTGTCGTGCATGCATCGCGGCCACATCACACCCACTGTCATTATAGTCAATAAACAGGGTAACTTCACAAGGAGCTGCTGATAACCGGGACCCAACAGCTCGTGCAGTATTATTTTTTTGTTTTTGGGACAGAGCAGGGTATCAACTGGGTGGTGCGGGAGCTATGGCCCATCTAGCCCAGGTTTTTAGTTCATATGTCACTACAGGAATCAGGATCTTTGCCGTCTGCCATGGCTGACGGCAAAGGCATACCTAGCGGACGGCAAAGACCTTTGCCGTGAGCCAGCAGACGGCAAACTGTCTGGCAAACCGTCCGGCTGAACGGACTCCTTCTATTTTCCATCTTCTTATTTCTTCTTCTTCTTCTCCTTCTTCTTCTACTTATTGTTCTTTTTTTTCATCATCTTCTTCTTCCTCTTCTTCTTTTACTTATTTTTTTCATCTTTCTTGTTTATTCTTAAAAAACAGAAGAAAAAAACTACTTAAACTAAACTAAGGTTGTGTTTGGGTGCTTAGTATTTTTGGAGTTTTAGGAGAATACCATGGTTTGGGGAAACTAATTAAACTAAATAACCTAAACTAATTAAACTAAATAACCTAAACTAACTAAACTGAATAACCTAAACTAACTAAACTGAAAACCTAAACTAATTAAACGTAAACCTTAACTAATTAAAATAAATAACCTAAACTCAGTAAACTAAATAACCTAAACTAATTAAACCTAAACTAACTAAACTAAAAAACCTAAACTAATTAAACCTAAAATAATTAAACTAAAAAACCTAAACTAACTAAACTAAAAAACCTAAACTAATTAAACCTAAACCTAAACTAAAAAACTGAAACTAATTAAACTAAATAACCTAAAATAATTAAACCTAAACTAATTAAACTACGTAACCTAAACTAATTAAACCGAAACTGGAAAACCTAAACTAAAAAACC
>LR738711.1:513599849-513645179 GCA_902687465.1 Secale cereale
GAGGCGGGTGGCGACGGGGCGGGAAGGGGGCGGTGACGGGCGGCGCTCCTCGGGGACGGTCGACCTGCGGCTGCGGCGGGGAGGCTCGGGATGGGGTTGGGAGGCAGTGAGTGGGCGGCGACAGCACGGGGAGCTGGCGGCGACGGGATGGCGACGACATAGGGAGGGTGCGGCGGCGACGACATGGGGAGGGTGCGGCGACGACGACGCGGGGTGGCAGAGGGAGGAAAGAGGAGAGGAGACAGAGAGGGCGACGGGTCGGGCGCGGCGCCGTTAAGTGAATTTCTAAGCTTTGTTGTCCACCTCTCCTTTGTCGTCAGCTTGCAGACGGCAAATAACGCTTTGTCGTCTACTAGCGGACGGCAAAGAGGGGGCCCGTTAGGGTTTGACAACCAGTGGGACAAACCCCCTCTTTGTCATCTGCTAGCACACGACAAAGAATCTTTGTCGTCTGCTTGCAGACGACAAAGAGTTGGCTGATGTCAAAGCCTGCCTTTGCCGTCCGTTGCCTCTTTACTGTCCGCTTTTTGGTGGCTTATGGCAAAGCCTACCTTTGTCATCTGCTAGCGGACGACAAAGAGAGGGCAGACGACAAATCTGCTGATTCCAGTAGTGTGTTTACTACATGACCAACGCAGTTTAGTTTTTTCTTTCTGAAAATGGCTAACACAGCTATTTTGTGTTTTGGAGAATAAACAACGGAGGCTTACTTGCTATTCTACGCCCTACTGGGCCTAAAATATGTTAGACGAGAAGGGATGCATTCAGCTTGCCCAGAAAATGGGCTATAAGTAATAAGAAATGGGCTGTAAAATGAAAAATACTGCAAACATGCAATTACTTCCAAATTACTTTTTTCTTTCCGATTTTGATATTTTAAATTTCATTGTATTTGTGTGGGTAAAATTTCATTGGATTTTACATTAAGGTATGTTTCTTTTTAAAATTAACTTGAATCTGGCTAGAAATTTCGGGTTGTATGCTGTTGGGATAGATTTGGAGGCTGACTCGTGGGTCTACAAAAGGCTTTGTCAACTTATTCCACAAATGATTCTAGTAGCAGTGACCGTTGGATTGTTAATCCAACGACCATAATCGAACGACCATACTGCTTCTTCAACCTCTGGTGTTCCTTCTCCAGCCGCCCAAACCAGCGCCGGCCGTACTCATGCCTCCCGTGGCCGGCGGTGCTGCCGCGTAGGCCTGGCCATCCCTCTACGCACCCATAGTTACTGTTACTCTCCGGCGACGGCACATGAACAAGTAAACCCTCGTACTCCCCTCCGTGAGGAAAACAATTGTCAAGTCTTCCTCGGCTCTATGCCGTTCCCTTCCTAGGCCTCGCCGTCTTCCACCGCCCTGGTGCTCTCGACGCGGCGTGGTCAACGTTGTCAACAAATGACATCCATCGGTATAGGACTGTGCGTGGAGAGGATGACATCTGGGTCCACGACCACACGCAAGGCCGTGTCAACTTAGTCAACACATGAGAGGAGTGACTGTTGGATGTCCATCCAATGGCCGTAGTGCTTCTTCCATCTCTGCCCTTCCTACTCCAGCCGCTCAAACCAGTGTCGACGGGACTGCCTGCTCCTTCCTCCCGTTGGCGGCTGTGCTACCGCGCAGGCCGCTCCGCCCCACCCTACTCCATCGCAAGCCAGGAGGCCATTCCTTTACTCACCCACACCTCCTATTATTTTCCGGCGATGGCAGACGAACCAGTAAACCCTCGTACTCCCCACAACATGGGCAACAATTCCACCGCGTGGGTAACAACTTTCGAGTATTCCCTGGTTCCGGGTCGTTCCTTTCCTAGGCCTCGCACTACTAGGAAATGGGCTATAGGTAATATAGACACTAATGGCGCACCAGATAGTGGTGTGCCATTAGTGTCCTCATTACTAATGGCGCACCAGACAAATGGTGCGCCATGACTAACATATTTTATTTTATTTTTCTAAAACCACTAATGGCGCACTAGGGCATAGTGCGCCATTACTAGTTTTAACTAGTAATGGCGCACCACACACTCTGTTCGCCACTACTAACAAATTTTTTTATTTTTTATTTTTACTTTTTTTTTCAAAATTAGTAATGGCGCACCCCCTAACAGGTGCGCCATTAGTAACCAGGGTTACTAATGGCGCATTACAAGGTGGTGCGTCATTGGTAACCTGAGAGCAGCTAGATCTTTTTGACATCCACCTACCACACTCACTTTCCCCACTTCATTCTCTCCACCTCCTCCTCCAAGCTTGTCTCGGCTGCCTCCTCCTCCTCACCTCATTTGCACCATAGATTCACCCAAATTAAGTGGTTAAATTACCTTTTTTGATAGGTAAGTAAGGGGAAAGCTTTCTTTACGTTGTAGATCTACTTTTTTCTCCCTCCAACAACGTGCACATGCACTTTTTATGGCCTAGATCTACGTATGTTTGTGGTCTTGCATACGTTTGTGTTTGCAGGTACCGGTATTTGAAATGCGATAGTTGCCAATATTTTGCCGGAATGTTGATTCATTCCCTTTTCGGCGAGAATTTGGTACTATGCATTCTTTTTGGTCCTATTTTTAGGCAAAGTCATGCCAATTTTTTTTGGGTTTTAAAATATCGGTTTGCTCTACCCCACAGGCGACCATGGTCCGCACGATGACCGAAGGCATCGTGAATAGATTTTTGAGCTCCGTGAAGGCCGAGATGTTTCAAAAGAACGAGACGGACATAAGATGTCCGTGTCGAAGATGCAAGCTGAAGAGCCTTATTACGGACTCGGATTCCGGACAGGTGCGGGACCACCTGCTCTTGCGTGGTTTCATGGATGGCTATCGGTGGCAAGGTGATGAAGATGACTATGAAGTCGTCCATGGGGGCAGGGCAAGAAATGAGGAAAGGCAACAAGACAACCGCAGCGAGGGCGGGCGAGAAGATGAAGAATCTCCAGGACACAGTCATCATGTACAAGATGCCAGACATGATGATGAGGAAGATCAAGACGAAGGGCATGATCATGAAGATGAAGATGAAGATGCCGGAGCAGACGACGATGGAACATTGATGGGCTGGATGCAGGGCCCTCATATTCAAGAGCTGCTTCTCAAGCAGACGGATAACGCAAGAGCTGCCGCCCGAGAGAAAGCCAAGCTGGATCAACTAGAGATAGACGCGGTTACTCCATTGTATGAAGGATGCAGGCCCGAGGATACCCGCCTGAAAGTAAAGCTCATGGATCTAGAGATGAAGGTAAAAAACAAAATGACCGACGCATGCTTCAACGAGAACATGTCATTCTGGCACGAACGTCTTCCCAAGGGAACAAGTGCCCGACCAGTTTTGAGGAGGCGAAGAAAATCATGTGTCCTCTGGATTTACCGCACGTGAAATACCATGTGTGCATTAACAATTGCATCATTTATCGGGACGAGCACGCGGAGTCTACCATATGTCCGGTGTGCGGCGTCACTCGATACAAGAAGAGGAAGAAAGCTCCTCAAAAAGTGGTGTGGTACTTTCCGATCACTCCTCGTCTGCAGCGTTATTTTGTGGACCCTAAGCTAGCAAAGCTCTTGCGTTGGCACGAGGATAGGGAGGAGAAGAAGCGAGAAGATGACGGAAATGATCCGGATATAAATAAAAAAGACAAGATGCTGAGTCACCCTAAGGATGCGAGCCAATGGCAAGCGTTGAACTTCGAAGACGCAAAATTTAGGGACGATCCAAGGAACATCGTGCTGGGCGCGAGCACCATTGGAGTCAATCCGTTTGGTAGCCAAAGAAGCACACATAGCACCTCGCCTGTGTTTGTGTGGATGTACAACCTTCCCCCTGGTTGTGCATGAAGAGGAAGTACATTCACATGAGTATGCTGATTGAAGGGCAGAAACAACCAAGGAACGACATCAATCTGTATCTGGGGCTGCTGAAAGAGGAGCTAGACACGCTGTGGAAAATGCCAGCCAATATGTGGGACGCCGCAGAGAAAGAATATTTCCCTATGAGAGCCGCACTGCTCACGATGGTGCACGACTATCTCGGTTACGGATATGTCGCGGGGCAGGTGGTCCACGGATTTTCTAGATGCATCAGGTGCATGGACGACACAGCGTATCACCAGCTAGATAGAGATCCCGGGTCTTCAAAAACCGTGTGCATGGGACATCGAAGATGGCTTCACGACGATGACTCATGGAGAAAACGCAAGGATCTGTTCAATGGTGAAACCGAAACCCAAAGACGCCCGCGTACGAGGAGCGGCGAGGAAATAGACGAGCTGTTGAAAAATTGGAAAGAGTGCCCACCGTCGGGAAAGAAGCGAAAGGTGCCAGAGCCACTGCTGAAGGTATGGAAAACAAGGTCTGTTTTCTGGGACTTGCCGTACTGGAAGATCCTCTGTGTGCCTCACAGCCATGATGTCATGCATATCACGAAGAACATGTGCGAGAGTCTGCTTGGTACCCTGCTCAACATGCGAGAGAGGATGAAAGATGGGCCGAAAGCAAGGTCAAACTTGAAATCAATGGGCATCAGGGAGGAGCTTCATGCTAATGATGATGATGATGATGAGGCGAAGCAGGACACAGAAAGTCATCGCAAAGGCAAAAAGGCCAAGAAGATCGGAAAATACTACCCTCCCGCATGCTTCACTCTAAGTCGGGAGGAGATCGAGCAGTTTTTCACCTGCCTCGTAGGAGTAAAACTTCCTTACGGTTACGCGGGGAAGATAAGCAGATACCTAGACTCAGCGAAGCAGAAGTTTAGCAGGATGAAGTCTCACGACTGTCACATGCTGATGACGCAGATACTTCCAGTTGCAATCTGTGGGATCATGGACGCGCACGTCCGGGAAATGCTATTTGGCCTATGACACTTTTTCGACGTCATCTCTCGGAAGTCGGTTGCCGTGAGGTAACTCAGAAGGCTACAGGAAGAGATCTTGGTGATACTATGCGAGCTTGAGATGAACTTCCCGCCCGCATTCTTCGATATTATGGTGCATCTGCTGGTCCATATCATGGAGGATATCATCCAACTCGGGGCGACGTTCCTGCACAGCATGATGCCATTCAAAAGGATGAATGGTGCCATCATAGGATACGTTCGCAACATGTCACGTCTAGAGGGAAGCATAGCTAGAGGCTTTTTGACTGAAGAGTGCATCTCCTACTGCACGAATTATCTAGGCATCGAGAACCCCGTTGGTTTGCCCGTCAACAGGCACCTCGGCAGGCTCGCTGGATGGGGTCACCGTGATGGTCGCCGCGAAATGCATGTCGACTTCGAGGGTCGACTCGCCAACTTTGAAAGAGCAAACCTAGTCGCGCTACAACATATAGACATGGTCAATCCTTGGGTGGTAGAGCACAAAACCTTTATTGAGAAGACGTATAATGATCGAGGCCAACAGAGGACGGACGGAGATATAATCAAAGAGCACAACTCATGTTTCACGCGTTGGTTCAAGGAGAAGCTTCTGTCGTACCCTTTACATGAGGATTCTTCCGTGGAAGAAAATCTCATATTCGCCTTGTCACAGGGCGCCGAGCATAACCTGATGACGTATGAGGCGTACGATATCAACGGCTACACGTTCTACACCGAGGACAAGGACATGAAGAGCGATGGTTATGAGAACTCCGGGGTAACGATGGAATCCTACACCGGTAACAACAAGGACAGATACTACGGAAGGATCGAAGAGATCTCGGAGCTGAGCTACGCTAGAGAGAAGGTCCCGATGTTCCGTGTCAGATGGGCCAAGAGTGTCCTAAAAGAAGACCGGTATTTCACTACCATGGTTATACCCGAAGCCAAATCCAAGACCGCGGGCGCAAACATCACCACGAAAAATGAGCCATGGGTACTCGCTTCCCAAGTGGACCAATGCTTCTTCATTACCGACCCATCAAAGCCCAGTTGTGTTGTCGTGAGGAGAGGCAAAAGGAAGATCATTGGAATGGATGGAGTCGCCAATGAGCAAGACTTCGACAAGTACGGCGACCCGAAGATGGAATATGATGACGACGATGAAGTGCCATACACCACAAGAAGAAGCAGGACCACCCTACCTAAAGGACGTCCGTTCAAGAGAAGAACTCCATTTGCGAAAAAGAAGGGCAAGAAGATTGTGAAAAGATAGCTAGCTAAGATCGATTGTACTTAAATTATAACCTTCATTTCTCGATTGTATTTCGACATATGGAAATGACATTTCTTCTGTTCTAGTCCTCATGAATATTTATTTAAGTTTATTTGAACTCATTAATATTTTTGAACTAATGAATATTTTTAAATTTCATAGGCACTTTTTGAATTCATGAATATTTTAAAATTCCATGGGCACTTTTTGAATTCATGAATATTTTAAAATTTCATGGGCACTTTTTGAATTCATGAATATTTTTTCAAATTTGATGATATTATTTCATATTCATAAATGTTTTACCAATTCACAAATGAATGCAACTAAAAATCCAAAAAAATACTAGTTGTGCTTGGTTAGATGTTACTCCCAAAAGCATATAATGTTTGTCAAATTTGGAGCTATGGATATTTAGTTATGATTTAAACAAGTTTGAACATATTTAAACACAAATAAATATCAAACAACATTTGAAATGTTGTTAACATGGCAACAAACTGCATATTATTATTCTACATGAAATTCTGAGCATATAGCATATGTGACATGTTATATTTTGATGCATGGATAAAAAGATATGAGCAAAGAAAAAAAATGGTGGCATAAAAACAAAAATTGGGGCACCTGGGAATCGAACCCAAGACCTCCTAGTGTGTGTGTTGCGTGCTGACCAGTCGGGCTAGTTAAGTGCTTCTGATACACAAAGGGCTCGACAGCCTATAACCTGAGAGCTCACACTAGTAATGGCGCACCGCTGCGAGGTGCGCCATTGCTATCTGTGTTCTTATGGCGCACCAGCAGGTGGTGCGCCATTGCTATTTCTTCCCCCAGTCCAACTCCCTCTGGCCCTACCCCCATTCCCGTCTCCCTCTGTTTGCCGCCGCCCCTCCCCGACCCATTCCCCTCTCCCTCCCGCCAACTCCCTCTGTGCCGCCGCCCCGTCCCTCCACTGCGCCACCGCCCCGTCCCTCCACTCCGCCGCCACCCCTCCACACCTCGGCCTCCACTGCGCCGCCCCTCCACTCCTCCAGATCTGCTCCCCAGCCGCCGGGGTGCCAACCCCTACCCTCCCTTCGCCGGGCCCCGCATCGCGTGCTGTCGCCTCCTGCCATTTGGATAAGGCAGAGGGAGAGAGTGCTCGAGCGGCGGCGGAGGGCGAGTCCATTCTTCATGTTCATGGCGATTTGGAGCTCATCTGCCGTAGGATTTTGACTCCATCCTCTTCTTCGTCATTGCCTCCGGCTGCGCTGGTTGGTTGTCCCTGTCTCTCGCGTTTTTGCCCTTGCTTTTCGTGACCATGTAGTTTCAGATCTAGGCTGCTCCTAGTGGGAGTTGGTGTTTAGAAGGATTAGCTTAAACCTGCAGTTTCTAGCCCTGCAGCTAGAGTTAGTGTTCAGGAGGGTTTGTTTTAGACCTGCAGCTTTCTAGGTTGGTATGTTTTTCTTTTTTAGGTAGAAGGAACACTAGTAAGAAGTTGATGAGGTCTGAGATTTCTAGCTGATGCCCTGTACTAGTGTTCAAAGCCATGTGTTTGTGGGTTGTGAGATGTGCTGTAGTTCATTTTCCTAATAACATCCTATATGAAATGCATGTGCCAGGTACAGTACTTGTTAGAAATCTAAGCTCCCAATACATGAACCAAAGTGACCTGTCGTTCAATTCAAAGCTTGTACTAGCTTAGTTGTTGTTGGCTGTGTTATGCCTAACTTGGCCAAGTATTTATGTTGTTTTGTTAACCCGAATGTTGATTCCGTTTACTCGCGTCAAAGCAGAATCGACACAAGTTCAGTTTGCACACACATGTTCAGATATGCACAATGTCCAGTCTGCAAAGAAAAGATGCCCACATTTCTGCATGATGCTTTTCATTTCATTCATAAAAGGGGGAGCAGTCTCCATGCCGTGATCTATGTGTTGTTGTAGTGGTCGCATGTGAAATCCCACCCCCAATTTTTGGTTCTCGTTGTTGATGTGTAGGTAGGCATAGAGGCTAGTTCTCCTACAGATGTTGTGGAGGTAGGCATAGTAGGTGTTAGTTTTAATTGCAGATGTTGTGAAACCAGAAAAGCCTCCTACAGTTCTAAGACCTCCCGCTGATGCATCCCTTCCGTTCCTGAATAACCTGACACAAAACAAATAGACATAGCAAATTACAGAATGTTTTTGCTCCCCATGTGCAGTACATATGATGACTTTCGTTGCTTTATTACTGGAAGCCAGCTAATTTTCTATCAATGAAGTTTGTTTTGGCTTGCTATGTTGAGAGGGACGGACATTCAGCTTAATTGCCATGGGAGAAATAGTTGATAACTTTATCTATAGTGTAGTATAGCTGTTGCATATGGTTGGCTTTAAATGGATGGTTCATTTATATGTCCTGCTTAATTACTAACAGGACTTCTCATGATTTGTGTCATGCATGCATTTTATCACTTCATGAGTTGTGCAACTTGGTGTCATGCTTCCCACATGGTTTCATTTTCTCGCTCGGTTTCTTCATCGTTGGGCCTCAATATATACCCTCACATGTTTCACCGGGCGTTTGCATTATCCATTTAGCCCTCTGACTACTTAGCTAAGAATCAGAATGCATCTTTTCTCCACCCCACAATATCTTCACATATTAAGTGATTGTACAGCGCAACTGATGTTTTCATGAACTTCCATGACTGGATTCCTTTGAGTTAGAGGTCGTGCATTTTTTGTTACGGCCTAATGCGTGTTTTAAGTTATATTTTCGCCACCTGATTTAACCATGACAGCTATACATACACCAATAAAAAAGCACACCTATATGTACACTGTGTTGGCTATACAAACAAAGTCTGCATGTGATACTCAGCTACGGCTTTTGGCGCATTTGTTTATACCAGTATTGTCTGCGATCTTCATCGCATTGAGCTCCACGCTTGTTGCCTCCACGGCCAACTGTTGGATGTTCAGTTTGAGAGCATTTAAAGTCTTTGCTTTGGTCCCCTTGCATTTTTATCTAGATAATTGAAGGCTTGTTTTGACTGATATGTCCCCACAAGCTGTGCTTTCTCTTGGAAATGCTCATGGGAGTAATAATTTACTCATTACCACGGAAACCAAGTCTCTGATTTTTTTTCTTTTGACCCAAAGCTTGGTTCAATGTGCTGAAACCAGGATTGGGTTATTAAACCCTAGCTAAGCCCTCAAAGTCAAGGTCATGTGACAGTCTGACACACAACCCCCGAGGTGCCTTTCTTAGCCAGATCTACAAAACACTTTACATTGGGTGTTCAGTTGTCATTGAACTAATTTATGCCCTTTTGAAGCATTGTGAATTCGGGCTGACGTCGGTCAACCATTACCACATTTGCCCCATCACTTTGTTACCCCTTTCTCCTGAAATGTTGATTAATTTCCATTTCAATTGGGATTGGGGCACTCCTAGGTCAAGAAAATTTGCAAAGGTCATGCCCAATTTTCCTGACCTAGAAGGTGCCGGATTCTCAACCGAAACAAAAATTAATCAGTATGTATCTTGACATCAACCAACTTTCTAGACACATCCCTCGACAACTAGGTTATCTTGAGAACTTAGAGGAGTTGTGGCTTTGGAAAGAGGGCTTGGAAAGCTACTCCTACTAGCTAGATGGAGATTTGTGCTCTGTTGTGGCACACACTAGTTATTTGGTCAACTTAGGGATCTTGTTCCTTGACAATAACCAACTTTTTGACCAAACTTTTTTCCTATTTAGAGCGAACATGGCCCACAACGATGAGGCCGGTGGTTCGGGCAAGGCATTCTGGTAGCTGTCCCAGGAGATGGAGGAAGAACCTCACCGCTATGAGGATGCCGCGGAAGACATCGATCCCGAGTACACAACCCCGGCGTTGGGGATGACACCATTGATGCCGCCGCCGAGGATGCCACCACTGATGATGACACCACTGATGCTGCCGAGGATGCCGCACACAAAGATGGCAGCCAACCAAAGAGGCAACGAAAGGACTGGCGCCCGAACGTGCTCGGCACCGTCAAGGAGGAATTTACTGAAGTGTCCTCCAGTGGGCATCCAACGGCGCCCAAAGAATTAGTCAAGGGGTACGCGGAACAGCTCGGGTGCATTCTTTGGAGCACCATCTCGATCAACACAGAGAACCTGAGGCATCGTGACCAAGGGAATTTGCGCAACCTCCTCTTCACGAAGCTGCACGAACGATACAAGTTCCCCGGTGAGTTCGCAAACACACGCCTCTTAAGGAATAAAGTGAACAGTGCTGCCCTCACGAAGATGAGCGCGGCCCAGGCTACTTGAAGAGCCGCGGTGAAGAGTATGATAGATAAAGGTGATAATTATGAGAAGATCAAGGAGAAACATCCTTCGATCAGCAAAGCTAACTACCTCGAGTTCAAGATCAAGTGCGAGAGCAACGCATCCGAGGAATCAAGTCAGTGGGGGAAAGATATGTGTGACTTGAACTTAGGGGTCCACAGACTCGGTCCCGGCGGTTACAGAGTGGCGGAACCTATATGGGACAAGGAGGATGCGGAGCATGCCAAGCAAGACCTACCGCTCCTCTTCGATAAATACCGTGACAAGCAGACCAGGAACTATGTCAGGGCCCGGTACAAGATTGACCCTTTAACAAATGAGCTTACCACGGATCTGAAAACCAAGGCACTTGAGCTTGTTCTAGTAAGAAATACCCCCCCCAGCGTAATTAGATCCATATGGTTGCATTCTAATTAATGAAGCCAAATTTCTAAATGGTTCACGTTCCTTCCGCAGGCTTTTGAAAGCAGTAGCGGGGGGTCGTCTAAGAGCTCCCCTTTTGATAGCACTTTAAATAGGGCACTGAACGTAGTGAAAAACAAGGATAAGCTCAGTAAGCCGTCGTTAGCTGGTCGTGTGGCCGGCAAAGTCTTGTCCACAAAATGGTCGGAATACTATACTGCTGGGCGAATGGACAAAAATACCAGCTCAAAAAGCCAGGAGCGCGAGGTTCAAGAACTCAAGGCACAAGTGGCGCGGGTTCCGGAGATAGTCGAAGAGCAAGTGCGAGACCAACTGGGAGAGACGATCACCGCCATTGTGCCTACCATGATTGAGGGGTTGCAGGCGTGGATTGCGGGCGGCCAACGGGGGCCGCCTCGATTCCCAGCTTCACGGGCAGCAACTCGCACAACGCGCTGGTGGCGCCATTAGTGTCTCCGGCGGAGGCGGCATTGGAGCTTAATGCACCCGGGTGTGGGAAGAATACGCCGGCCGACACCTCGGCATCATCCGGCCCCTCCGTCACTTGCGCGACCGCCGGTGGCCGTGCCTCAACATTAGCCGAGCTCGACGCCATCACGGTAACTAATTAAGCCTCTCTCGGCCGATGACTTCATCTCCTTGCCTTTGACTGTGCATCCCTGATTCCCTACATGTTTTCGCAGGGCGCCGCCGACGTTCCATGCACTCTCCTGCACTTCGTGGACGGCAAGTTGATCGATGTTGCCAAGGCCAGAATTGTTCAACCGGGCAGCCGCGTGTTCCACAGTAATGCGATGCCACCCACTGTGTATAGGGTTCAACTGGTTCGGGTGCTGCGGGGCTTCAACGACTTGTTACCTTCGTATCGACCCCCTGGGTCCAACGAAGATGATGCGATGACCCTCAACGCCTGCATAAGCTGGCCCATGCTTTGGCTGAAGAGTCAGATTCGTTTGGGGGCGGGGGACACCATCCCACAGACAACACCGCCAGTCATGCCGGCGCCAAGCCATGGCAAGACTGCCGCAACGCTACGCCGTCAGCTGATCCGGACATGCATATGGCACAGGATCCGAACGACGACAATGGTACATTTACCAACGTTGATAAGTACATCAACGAACATGGGTACGATGACGAATTCTTGGGGCCTCCTTCTCAAGAACCCAACCCTACAAAAGACGATCGCGATCTAGCTGGTACAACAGAGAAACCCAATTGCAACAGGCATCGTCTGGTGTTCAGTTCTCAGGAGACGCCTCTAGCTGCCGCCTTCACCGAGCCTCAGATAGCCGAGGTGCGAAATATTATCAGCCCCAACAAACTCAAGAAGGTGGTCTCTGAGCAGAACTCGATCCCATTACAGGATAAGAAGAAGAAGGGACGGAAAAGAAAGAATAAGAAGGGTGCGAGCCAGCCGGCACCGAGTACGATCCATGCTTAGGACGGGCCACCTTCACCTATGGATATCTCGAGGAGGGTGCATGTGGCGGGTAGGCCGATGCTACCGACTAATCTGCTCAATGTTGCAATCGATGCTATGCGGAGTCTGCATGACAATGTTCTTTCTTTGGAGAAGCGGCGCCTCTTTGAGAATGATGTGGCATACCCGGTTTTCGTGGCCAAGGTGCCAGAGCGCAAGGGCTTTGTGGATAGCGCCATCGGGGGTCTGATCGTCCTGTGGTTTGATGACATCTTTGCTATGTTTAACCTTCATCTGCTGCACTACACCTTCGTTCGGCTATTTTCGCTGAGTATGGAGATGCGGATCATTAGAGACAAGACCCCGGACATCGTGATAGTCGACCCCTTCTACATGTGTGCCAAGATCTTGGGCAGCGCTGGGGACCAGCAAGTCGCGAGTTCATAGCTCGAAGGCATCATTCTGTCGAACGCAGATAAGGATAACTTCCCCGTGCCTTACTCTTCTGAGTAAGTCATCCCCTCACCGCCCCGTAACATATGATTTCTTAGATTTCGATCGTTTTTTCTAACATTCCGTGTGTTGTGCAGTGACACACATTGCACACTCATCCTCTTAAGACCTCAATATTCCATGGCCACGTATTTCGACTCGGACCGTCAGTCAAAGAAAGACTACTCAAATGTAAAGAAAGTTCTTGATGAAGTTCTCCCCGGCTACGCCAAATCTGGAGGCACCTTCAAGAGGCCATTTTTTAGGTACGGCAGGCACGTGTTCACCCACATAACGATGTTCCCCTACGTTAAGCAGCCGCCTGGCGGTCATAAGGATGCCTACTACGCCCTCTATCACATGCGGGTGATCGTACGGAACCATCATCACCTTCTGCTACCAAATAGTCTCAAAGCATGGGCTGCACGCTTGTCGGACATCCAAGACGCGGACCTCAGACAAGAATTCTTTCGCATCTAGTCGGAGTTTTCGGAAATCATCCATCAAGATGTCCTTCGTACCTCGGGGCAGTTCTACCTCAAATATCAACCGTCCAATAGTGAAATAGAAACAACGCTACAAATGCAGGCAGATAGCGACCGCACATTCATGACCATCACGAAAGACGACGGCTTCATCCACGCACCGGTCCCTGAGTTGAGTCAAAAGTAGTAGTGATGCTATGTAGTTGTGAAATATCGATTAGCTCATGTTGTAATTAAACTTTTTAATGAACTTGTATGTCTCTTTGGTTTGGACAGTCGTTCAACTTTTATGTAATCCATACTATTTATTAGTAGGACCATGAATCCTGCTATATATTAATGTGTTGATGATTTTCTCTTCCCATCCTTTTGTTGCATACTTATATGTTGCTTATGTATTGTCTATGAATTGCTACTTACGTTTTGTTTGTCTAGTGCATTGAGATGCCGTCGTATGTCGTGTACAAGGGTAAGGTTCCCGGAGTCTACGACGACTGGGAGGAGTGTCGGAGACAGGTTCACCGTTTCAGCGGTAATAGTTACAGTGGGTACACCACTAGGGCGGAGGCGGAAGCTAGATACGCGCGCTATCTAGCGGGAGAGAGGAGGGAGCGGAGGAGGAACCGGATGAAGACCAGTTTCATCGCGATGATGCTCATCTTGACCGCAACTATCTTCTATGTGATGATGGTAGTTTAGATATCAACTTGTAATGTCAAGACAAACTCGCTACTCGCGGTCTCGAGACTTGTAATGTTCTAACTTTGTTCGGTATTTTGAATTCGGAGACTAATATGATGAATTGTATTAGGAGACTAATCTTCTATTGTATTCGATAAATCTGTTGTTTATATGTTGTGCTATTTATATTCTGTGCTGTAATATATTTTGTAACGTGTGCAAATATCAGAAAAGCAAAAAAAAAAGAATCCTAATATTCGTAGTAGTGGCGCACCACTCTGCACTTTAGTGGCGCACTGCAATAAACACACGAGTGGGGCACCCCTGAGAGGTGCGCCATTAGTAACCAAAGCACAAGGTAAATATGGCCCCCTGGGAGGCATACTAATGGCGCATCCGGGCACATAGTAATGGCGCACGGCCTGGTGCGCCACTATTGTCTGGTATACTAATGGCGCACCAGGGGTGCGCCATTAGTAATTGTTACTAATGGCGTGGTAGTAGTGGCGCACCTATAGTGCGCCATTAATGGCCAAAACAGGTGCGCCACTAATATGCCTTTTCCTAGTAGTGTCGCCGTTGTCCACCGCCTTGGTGCTCTCAGTGCGGCGTTGTCAACGTGGTCAATGAACGACATCCATCAGAAGAGGAATGTACGTGGAGAGGCTCACAATTGGGTCCACGACCGCACGCAAGGAAGTACCTCCACCTGAAATAATGGTTCCTCCACCTGACAGCAGGGACTCACCGGAAGGGCCTTTGTATTTCGCGAAAAAACGTTTGTCCCACTGATAGCTTGGACCCACCAGCTATATATTCGCACACAAGGAAGTGCCTCCTTATTACGCACAAAAAAAATGAATACTACCCTTGCTATCTCGGACCCACCATAGTTGGAGGCTCACTTGTGGGCCTACTAAGTTGACACGGACGGAGGGCTTTGTCAACTTAGTTAATATTGAACTATTCTAGCTCCAGTGAACGTACGATGTCCATCCAACGACCATAGTGCTTATTCAACCTTTGGTCTTCTTGCTCCAGCCGCCCAAACCATCGCGGGCCATGCCGCCTGCTCCTGCCTCTCGTGGCCGACTATGCTGCAATGCAGGCCTCACCACCCCCTCCTATTCCTACCGCTGGCGAGGCCATCCCTCTATTCACCCACAACCCGTGTTATTCTGTGGCGACGGAAGCCTCACACCGCATCCAAACCAATCAACCCTCATACTCCCCTTCACGTGGGAATCCACAGCCGCATTTTCCTCGGCTCCGCGTCGTCCCCTTCCTAGGCCTCCCCATCGTCCACAACCTTGTTTTTTTTCGGCGTGGCATGGTCAAGGATCGACTTCCATCGGAAGAGGACTGTACGTGGAGAGGCTGGCAGCTGGGTCCACGGCCGCAGCAACTGCCTCCTTATTAGTCGCAACATAATTATTCCTCCCCTGACAGCGGGGACCCACCAGAAGGGCCTCTATATTTTGCGAAAAAATGATTTGCCCCTGACACCTCAGACCCGTATCATCGCACGCAAGGAAGTGCCTCCTTGTCCTCCCTGATAGCTGGGACCCACCCGATGGAATCGTACGTAGCGTTATTTGTCTGGTCGCGAACGTGTACATACATAGCAGTCGATAGGTCTCTGAGGGAGTCCTAGATAGAGGGGTCCTTAGGAGGCCACATAACTCTTGGTGGGCCGGACTGGTGGGCCGTGAAGATCATAGTCGAAGATCATCTCTCGTATCCGAATAGGACTCCTGTATTCATGTAGTGGCAAGTTTTAGCTTCGGGTGTAATCTTTCCTTCCTCTGCAAGGTGCTATGTGCAAACCCTAGGCCCCTCCGGTGTGTATATAAACCGAAGGGTTTTAGTCCGTAGAGGCTAACAGAGAATCTCAAATCCTAATAGGCTAGACTTTAGGGTTTAGCCAATTCGATATCGAGGTAGATCAACTCTTGTACTCATATTCATCCATATTAATATAGTAGGAAGTAGGGTATTACCTCGATCGAGAGGGCCTGAACCTGGGTAAACATCGTGTCCCCAGCCTACTGTTACCATCGATCCTCGGATGCATAGTTCGGGACCCCCTACCCAAGATCCACCGGTTTTGACACCGACATTGGTGCTTTCATTGAGTGTTCCACTATGTCGTCGATCGAAGGACTGATGGATTGCGTCATCAACAACGACGGCAACACCGAGAGAATCTTCCCTCCTGGAGAACTCTTCGTGTTCGGCGGCTTCGTGCTATGTGCCAACACTGAAGGCCATCTCGAGCAGATTGAGAGCTACGCCCTTGGCCATCAAGTCAGATTCGGAAGTTTAAACTACGTTGTTGATATCCGCAGATACTTGATCTTCACCGGATTCGAGCCGACGGCAACATCTCTCTGCCTTCACGATGAACATGACCTAGCTCTGTCATCGGATCAGGAAATAGCACCTGCAACAGTTCTGGCCCTAGATCCTGAACAGACCGCGCCGCCCGAGCACGGGAAGCTCAACCCCGCCACGAAAGCCGCGGACTCCACAGAGTTGGAGCGGCACATAGACCCAACTCTAGAGGAGGTCTGTGTCATTGGAACCCCGGACCTAACTCCAGCCTCGGATTCCGAATCACACGCATCTGCACCCTTCAAGCCAGATCGGGTGTCAATTACTGAATTCAGTGTTGCGGATATCTCGTTAAGACCCCTCTCCTTAGATGGGGACACACAGCCGCATTGTATCCGGTTCGAACTGGAGGCTGATGGAGAATTTTTCTCCCCACCCACCTCCCACTTGGTAGACACGGTGTAAGACGTAACCGATCTACTTGACTATGCTTCTGAAGACTTCGAAGGGATGGACCTCGAAGCCGACGTGGATCTAGATCAAAACAGGCCCGTAACCGGGCGGTGGACAACTACGTCCTCATACGACGTGTACATGGTGGATACACCTAAACGTAGGCGTACAAAGCGCCGAACTCAATCCCGTAAAGGAAGAAATACCAACGCTGTCACTAACGACAGTGATACTCCGAAACAAGCCGAAGACCCCGCAGAGCCAGCAATGGAGCAGTAAGAGTGGGAGGATGGCGAACAGAGTCCGAAGCCGCTGTCTGATGACAGCGATGCCGAAGACGGTAACTACAAACCTGTCTTCGAAGAATAGGCTAGCCTCGATAACGATGCATATATCGTCCCTGAAGAACCCTCTTAACAAAAGCGCTTCCATCGGCGGCTTATTGCCACCGCATGGAGCCTCAAAAAGCAGCAGAGACGGCTTCGAGCCGCACAGTACACACTCAACGATAGATGGAACAAGGTGCTAGACACCGAACAGAAACATGACTATAACGGCCAAACCAAAGGCTATCCCAAGCGTAAACTGCTGCCTGAATTCGATGACGAGGCCGCTGCGCCCGTCCTGCCCAAGAATAAAACCAACGACAAGCCGGACCGACCACCTCGCGAACGGGACAAAGAATCTAGCAATGGCGTACACAAGCCCAAACCACCACCCCATAAAGAAAAGAAGGATGCGGCTCAAGTGCGAAAACACGATCTGCATGAGGACCTGAACAAAAAAGCTAGCAAGACCAGGTCTATATACGGACCTAGGGACCGGGCTCCCGCACGGGGCGGCGGCTATCAAGCCGATCGCGCCGGTAACATACAATTTTGGGGTCAATACCGATATCACAACCATCGGACATATGCCACGATATAGCAAAATACAGAGGAGCCGCACACCCTCTGTTCTTCACCGATGAGGTGCTGGATCATGATTTTCCAGAAGGGTTTAAACCCGTGAACATTTAAGCGTACGATGGAACAATGGATCTTGCCGTCCGGATAGAAGACTTTATTCTTCACATCCACATGGCTCGAGGAGATGATCTCCATGCCATTAAATATCTACCCCTCAAGCTGAAAGGACCAGCTCGGCACTGGCTAAAGAGCCTCCCAGAGAACTCCATTCGGAGTTGGGAAGAACTTGAGGATGCTTTTCGGGCCAACTTTCAAGGGACTTATTTCTGACCCCTGGACGCTGACGATCTAAGTCACTTCATCCAACAACCGGAGGAGTCAGCCCGCAAGCTTTGGATTCGGTTTCTCACTAATAAGAACCAAATCGTCGACTGTCCGGACGCTGAAGCCTTAGCGGCATTCAAGCATAGTATCCGGGACGAATGGCTAGCCAGACACCTCGGACAGGAAAAGCCAGGGACAATGGAAACCCTAACTACCCTCATGACTCGCTTTTGCGTGGGTGAGGATAGCTGGATAGCTCGTAGCAGTACCAGCGACCCTGGAACATCCGAAGTCAGGGACAACAATAGAAAGCCACGACGTAACAAAAACAAACGTCGAAACAATTCTGGAAGCCCAGATGATACATCGGTCAACACCGGATTCAGTGGCTCCAGACCCCTCAATGGAAGAAACCATTTAAAGGCAATAGAGATGGTCCATCCAGTCTAGAAAAAATATTAGATAGGCCCTGCCAAATCCATGGCACCCCAGAAAAACCTGCCAACCGTACCAACCATAAATATTGGGACTTCAAGCAGGCCGGCAAGCTCAATGCCGAACACAAGGGGAAGGAGCCTCAAAGCGAAGACGAGGATGAACCTTGCCAGCCGAATATAGGTGGACAGAAGAAATTTCCACTGGAGGTTAAAACAGTGAACATGATATATGCCACTCATATCCCAAAGAGGGAGCACAAACGCGCACTCCGAGATGTCTACGCTGTTGAGGCCGTCGCCCAAAAATTCAACCATGGTCGGCATGTCCGATCACTTTCGATCGCAGGGATCATCCGACTAGTATTCATCATGGGGGTTCAGCTTCCCTAGTGCTCGACCCAATAATCGATGGATAGCATCTAACCCGAGCCTTATGGACGGCGGCAATAGTCTCAATCTGATATATCAGGATACTGTCCGCAAGATGGGGATTTACCCATCAAGTATCAAGCCAAGCAGCACGATGTTTAAAGGAGTGATGCCGTGCGTAGAAGCCCGCTACACGGGCTCTACAACATTGGAGGTCGTATTTGGCTATCCTGATAACACTCGAAGTGAAGAGTTGATCTTCGACATAGCTCCATTCCGAAGTGGCTATCATGCACTACTCGGAAGAACGGCCTTCGCCCGCTTTAATGTAGTCCCGCATTATGCCTATCCAAAGCTTAAAATTCCTGGACCACGTGGCGTCATCATGGTCAACGGAAATATGGAGCGCTCTCTCCGTACGGAGGAGGACACTGCGGCCCTAGCTCCCGAAGTCCAAAACGGCCTATTCAAGCCGGATAATATGTTAGTCACGGATATAACTAAACGTGTGCGGAGAACGCCTCAGTGTGGTAGCTCAGATGAACCTGAGCAAGATTAGCAGCTACGCCCCCATCAACTTCCCCATAAGGTGACAGCACATGTCCCTAGAGTGCATAATTATGCCTTAAAAATCCCTTGGGCGACGCTAGGGGCATACTGCATATAGTCCATAGTTTGGCTTGACTCTATTTGGAGTCTAAACTTATGTTTTTAGGTTCCTTAAACAAACCAGTCTTGTCATGGCCACACTGGATTTCTTTTTCTTTTCCAGGTTTATTTTATTTTCCTTTTACAGGCGGCCATCATACTCTCACCCCTTCAAGGACACATTACAGAGGAGGAAACGGCGCAGAAGTGCATCAGGGACCCATACTAAGGTTTCTCTTTAGATTAAGAACCTGTGTGAACCTTGTTTCTGTTTCTTCTTATATACCTTTTTGCCATGTCAAATTTCCAAAAAGGTTTTGGCATTATCTATAAGTTTGCGGCTCACCTTACCATAAAGGGATATTAATAGAACAGCTTGATTCGCATTATGTTCGGAGTTTTATTCACTCGTCATAAATGTTCTCTTACCACATCAGATTGCCATATGTGCCTTGTTAATAAGGGTTTATTACCAGGGGCTGTATTCAGCCCAGTATATGTTGAAAAGACCGAATGC
Source organism: Secale cereale (assembly GCA_902687465.1). Classification (NCBI taxonomy): domain Eukaryota; kingdom Viridiplantae; phylum Streptophyta; class Magnoliopsida; order Poales; family Poaceae; genus Secale; species Secale cereale. Next base: position 513,619,783 of record LR738711.1, read on the forward strand.
CTATAGGGAGTGTTCGGCGTCCTGGATGTTTGCCTTGTATGTAAAAGTTCTGAATCATGTCTTGGGTAAATAGTTGGGTTGCCTAGCTCCTGTGCTAACCCCTACGTTCCTGATTGTTTGGCTAGGGTGTAAAGGGAGAACTACTGCGATTGTACTTCCGTCTTGTCCAATCAAGTACCTTAGTAGAGAAAGCCGAAAACTGACCGTCATGATAGGCGAGAACCTGGTCCGCAATCCGGTGACTTAGTGTTATACTATGATCGATAGAGATCTACCCCGTGTTATACGAAGGGTTGGTTTTTTGCCCAGCCACGTGCAATTGGATGCCTTAAGTAAAAGAATATCATATCCACACCAGGTGCTAGTACCTAGCCCCACATGTCAAGCTCCTACGACTAAGTGAAACCAAAAACGCCACATAGTCTGATTGCCTGGTTCACTCCGCATACACCTCCTACACGTACCAATACGTTGGATAAAGATTGTACATGCATACGAGCGAACACCCCAGTATTATGTACGTGGGGGCTGAAGCCGACGACTGGAAACTTTCAAATTTAGATAAACAGTCACACAAGAGGTAAAAGACGCTGATATTGTAAATAGCGCCGAAGTTATGTACGTCGGATTCATAAGCATAGTCTTTACATCCGAATACAATCACTCGAAGATAAGATCCTTCGAACACTGGCCTACTACAAGGAGGGCGCCCTCGATGACGTCCTCGAAGTACTTTGCCAGCTTGCAGTGCTCCATGCCTACGGGCGGGCCAGCAGTAGCTATATGCCCTGCGTTCATCTTCGCCCAGTGCATTTTCACACGAGCGAAGGCCATCCGAGCACCTTCTATGTAGGTCGAACGCGTCAATGCATCGACCGACGGACTCGCCTGGATGATCCGCTTCACCAATCCGAAGTAGCTACTTGGGATTGGATCAGCGGGCCATAGCCGGACTATTAAGTCCTTCATGGCCGAACCCGCCATGTTGTGCAGCTCGACCGACTACTTCATCTAGTTGCTGAGGGGCAACAGATGTTTTGTGTCACATCCCTAGCTAGCACTTGCATTAGGACCTGACTAGAGTGTGCATCATGTTTACTTTCAAAGAAACTTGAAATGGGATTAACAGAAACCCCAGCACCCCTCCTCTAACAACTAGGGTTTGCTAAAATATTTTCCAATGTACCCAAAATGCCCTTCAAAATGTTCATCATTTCTGCCTTGGTCTTAAACCTCTGCCAAAAATGGTGCACAATTTTTTAGGACAATCTAGGGCTTTGGATTAAATCATATGGTATTTGAATTTGGGCATTTAAATGCTATAAAATATTTTAAATGCTCAAATAATCATGAACTATAATGTTTCTTACTGTTCATATTATATACAGTAGGTATGACAAGTGTCATGAGTTATAAAAATATTTAGGCATTTTTATTAATTAAACAAAGCTGCAAAAGAAATGATACAGAAAAGAAATAGAAAAAAAGAGAGGAAGAACACTTACCTGGCGCCCCACCTGCCGGCCCAGCCCAGCTGCCGCTCTAGCGAGCTGCTTGGCTCGGCCAGGCAGGCAGGCAGGTGCTCGACGGCGACCGCACGGCGCGCCACGCAGCTGCCCGCCGCCCTGCTTCGCCCCCTCGCCGTCCTGGAGGGATGGATCGAACCTCCACGTCCTCCTCGACCCCCCAGACACCTCCGCCTCCCCCCAGCTCCTCTCCTCCGCTCTCCCCGCGCCATGGCCGACGCCGCCGTGATCGCACCGTCGTAGAAGCCGCGTCCACCGTCGTCCCCGAGCTCCGCCGTGTTGTCCATCGTCTCCGCCGTCCTCAACTGCTTCGAACAGGCCGAGCCCCGAGCACTCGCCCGCCCTGGAGACGCCCCCGACCTCTTCTTCCCCAACTCCGGCCGCGGAGATCCCCCTCGCCGTGCTGCTCAGCTCCGACCACCCCCGATCTCGCTTCGGTGCTTGCTGCAACCGCTGTGAGCCTAGCTACCTCCTCCCCCTCTCCGTTGGCTCCCTTTTGCCCTGTAACACACTGCACGAAGCTCCACCGCACGCACCGCCGCCGTGCTCGTCGACGGTGATGCTCCGGTGACCATTTCGTCACCGGCACCCGTCCAACATACTCACCACAGCACGTAGATGCGAACGGTGCCACGCATGCATCGCCTACGCCCCTGCAGCCGCATCTCCACTCACGCCCGACGCCGGTCGTCGCCGTCGAGCTTGTTGCCGTCGTCTCCGGCCACCCCAGGTCCGGCGACCAACTCCATCCGACGCGCAAGAGAAAGGGCTATCCAACGCACCCAGCCGCAGCTCGAGCCGTGCACCGTAGACGTTTTCCGAAGCACGCCGCCGCGTTTGGCCTCGCCGGCGGCTAAACGCCGGCGAGTTGGACCTGTTTTGACCACGGGTTTGACCCCCTGGGTCAATGACATGTGGGCCCTGCCCGCAAGTCAAACTTAGTTTAGGTGTTAATTTAATATTAATTAGTTAATTAGTTTAGTCACTGACACGTGGGCCCTGGCCCCACTGACAGCTAATTAGTTTTAGTTAAACCCTAATTAACTCAGTTAATTAGCTGTGACACTGACATGAGGGACCCACTGGTCAGGTTTGACCTGGACTGGCCCTGTTGACTGGCTGACGTCAGCATGATGTCATGCTGACGCAGTAAAGGTTTTTCTGGGATTTTTAGATTTAAAAATAATTCAGGAAATTCCAGAAAATACCCAAAACTTCTAAAAATCATATAAAATCAACCATAGCTCAGATGGAAAAGATTTATATATGAAAAATGATCAGAAAAATCCAATCTTTCTAATGGCACTAGTTTCATGCATGTTTGAACAAGTTAACTTGCTGTATATGTCAAAAACATGATAATACACTTATTTAAATAATAGTTTGAACTTCAATTTGAATCCTTGATTAAAATAGGTTCAAACCCTTCCGGTTGTAGTTGCATTAGCCAACACACATGCATCTTGCCATGTCATAAACATGCATCATATTGTTGCATTTGTTTGTTAATGATTGTATCGTCGGAATTCCCTGTGTTAGGTCCTGCTCCCGAGGATACTGCCGCGTATCCAGTTGAAGAGCAGTACCCGACAACTACCTTGTCAGGCAAGCAATCATTGATCATTCCGATACAAACCCAATCTTCTCGCTCCTGCTCTCTTTTACTGCATTAAGGCAACAGCGCGTGAACTGCTACTTGCTGCGGTAGTTGAACCCTATTCCCTTGCATGACCTGTCATTGCCACAGTAAATAGTTGAAACCCACTAGCATGTGTAGGAGTTGATTGAGCCATGTGATGTGTGATCCACCATGCTTTTTTACTTATGTTGCCTGCTATGATTAGAGTTGTGTCTGGTCTGATTCATCTGGGTGATGGATCAGAGTGAAATGATCTTACCGATAAAGAGAAGGAAGTGTGGAATATGCTTGGTAAAGGTATCGATGAAAGGCCATGTAGGAGTACATGGTGGGTTGTTTCATTGGAATCGTCCATAGGACCCGAGATCTGTATGTGTGGTTCAAGTTACAGCTACTACCACGCATTGGGATCCTTAATTGACCCTCTCGGCTTATTAATTACCCTTGATCTCTGTCCAGGAGTTGCAACTAGTTTCTGGTGTTTATAGCTTACTGGAGGTCGTGCACAACGCTGACCCTCGGGGTGGGTTGTGATGCGACAGGTACGTGGCACGGTGTACCGGTTGCCCGTTTGGTGACTCGAGAACCCTGTACACATCGTTTGGGGCCGTGAGCGACACCCCGGCCGGATCTCCCCACGGATGGAACCCAAATAGGCGATAAACCTGGACGAGAGGCTTGAGTAGTTAGTCAGGTCGTGGCCGACACCCTCGCTGGGCTTCCGCTTGAAGGTTGCCGAGTACACGCCGAGTAAACGGCGATAAGTGGTGGAAGCGTGTGTGAAGAGGTACACCCCTGCAGGGTTATCAAACTATTCGAATAGCCGTTGTTCGCGGTACGAACTACTTGGTTACTCTTACAGTTCATAGACAAGTTGATGGATACTACTAAAAGCCTCAAGATAAGTGTGAGTGCCGTGGATGGCCCTTCCGTAGGATGACGGAAGAGGATCCTCGGTAGTGTATTGATGTGGTGATTAGAGGATTCGTGTTCGTAACAATATCTTGCAATCCGTTGAGAGTTGTAGTATAGGTTAGCCAAGGTCAAAGCTGGCATTCTGCTATAAACTCCACTACCCCCTTTGATAATGTTGCATGTATGATAGGTTCTGTGGTAAGACTTGCTGAGTACCTTTGTACTCATGTTTGCTTAATAACTGTTGCAGAGGAGAACCCCGCCCCTGCTGATGGGTTCTACATAGACGTTGACGTCGACGAGTAGCTTGACACCCAGACGGTGATCTGGAGCTTGTGAAGGGCCTTGTAGATAGCCAGGCTACACCAAGCCTGTTTTATTTTCTAAGTTGTCTATACTCAGACATGTAGCTTCCGCTTGTGCTTGTATGACTGTATGACTTGAGTGTTGGGTCATGTGACCCCTACCTGTATGAATATGTTATGTATGGCTCTTGGAGCCTTTTAAATAAAGTACTTTGAGTCATACAGTTCTGTTGTGATGCAATGTTGTATTTGCACATGTTGAGCATATTGCGTGTATGATTGAAATGCTTGGTATGTGTGGGATCCGACACCTAGTTGTTTTCCTTTGGTAGCCTATCTTACAGGGAAATGCCTCCTAGTGATTCCAATGAGCCTTGGTAGCTTGCTACTGCTCGGAACACGTAGGCTGGCCGGCATGTGTCCTTCTTCGTTCCTGTGTCTGTCCCTTAGGGGAAATGTCACGCGTTGTTCCTTTAAGTCCATTTAGCTTGCTACGACTTGGGTTCATACGTTGATGACCAACACGTTCGTTGCTGGGTCATGGATGCCTGTCTCTGTAATTTAGTGCCACTTTTGGTTTATAACTAGCCATGTCGGCCCGGGTTCTCTGTCATATGGATGCTAGCGACACTGTCATATACGTGTGCCAAGATGCGCAAACGGTCCCGGGCCAGGTAAGGTGGCACCCATGGGGTTACCGTGCGTGAGGCCGCAAAGTGATATGACGTGTTACAGCTAGATCGGTGTGACTTAGGATCGGGGTCCTGACATTTTGGCACATAGAACTACGACCAAAACAACTTCTCCGTGTTGTTCCCCTCCAAGGCTCGGAAGTATAGGGCGGCGTCAGCACTGTTCCTCGGAAGATCAGGAAACACGCCTGGAGAATTCCATAACCGTGTCAGCCCGATGTACTTCTACCATCCGAAGATGCTCTGTAAGAGAAATGTCTAACCAGATGCTCTCTGTCGTGCCTGCTCGATTTCTTGACGGGCGCTGCGCGACTCGCCTTGCGCATCCTGCGTAGAGTTCACTGTCGCTACAAGCTCGGATGCCTGTTCCGAAGCCTTCTTCTCAAACGCGTCACATTTGCGAATGGAATCGTTGAGCTCGACCTCGACTTCGGACACCCGAGACCGGTGCTTCTCGCACTCAGCCTTTTCGGCCTCCAAATCGGCAGCCGCTTTGTCAGCGGCTACCTTGTTCGCCTCGGCCTCCTTCTTGTCCTTGGTAGCCTCGCCCTTGAGGGACTCGAGCTCAGTGGCGCCAACTATGTAATAAAAAATATTACATCAGAATTTATAAACATACTCAATTAATTAAGTCTTATTGACATCTTAAAATCCGCATACCTTGCGTTTCATCTAAACGCCGATTGACGTGGTCGAGGTCCGCGTTGGCCAACAAGAGCTTCCAGTTTAGTTCGGCAACTTCCGCATCTCTTGGAGTTGCCGTAACTAGTGAAGCCTACACAACAGTTCAGCTTTGTAAGTATTCTATACTATGGATACTTTGTCCGATAGTTTCAGAATCACACAAAGCATCAGGGGCTACTGGCTATGTATGTGCGTAAAAAAATAATAAAGTTCTATAAAAAACATTACATTGCTTACCTCAAAGCCTGTTAATAGGCTGTTGAAGGGTGCGGTGTTCTTCAATGACGAGAGCACTCTACAGTGCTCCCTCCATAGAGTCCGGCGCCTCCAGATTAACTCCGAGCGCCACCATATCCTCCTCCGCTTGGGGAGTTGGGTCTTTAGACCCCGGTGCCGCACTAGGCTCCGGTATAGTATTTGGTGGGACCCCGGATTGTTTGGGCCCCACATCTTCGGTCTCCATGGGGACGGTTTCCCCCTGGTCGGCAGCCGCCGAGGTATTATCCCCGGCCGCCTTATTGCCTGCCCCACCTTCATCTCCTAGGGCGGAGGACACCCGCTGGGAAGACACTTCGGTGTCCCCGCCAATCATGGGCGATGAAGCCCGGACTAGCGGGTCACTCTTTGTCTCTCCAGGCGCTAGAGAGTTCCCCTCTGATAAGGAGGCATCGGGGTGTCCTCCGGGAGGACTTAAGGTCGACAGGAGAAAATTGCTACGTAAGCATCAAAAATACTAAACAAACAAAGGTGCAGCACAGGAATCCGGATTAACTTACGATTCGAGCAGGGGTTTCACCCTGGGCTTCACCACGAAGCTATGTTCGGACGAATCTGAACTAGTAGGGAGGGTCATCTTCCTCTTGGGAGCGGTTGTGCCTGCTTCGGCAGAGGCCGCCCTCTTCTTCCCCCTGCCTTGCGCGGGGGGCTCTTCTTCTTCCTCTTCCTCCTCATCATCTTCCTCCACATCGTCGGAGGAGAGGATGTTGATTTCCTCGGACTTTTTGTCCATAGGACGGGGGCTATCTCCGCCCCCCTTGCCCTTCGTCTTCTTGGGCTTCTTGGTCGGCGCCTTGTACGGCACCGGGACTAGCATCGCCGTCAGTAGAGGGAATGTTGGGTCCTCGGGCAAAGGCGCCGGACTCTTAATCTGGGTCACCTTCTTCGTCTAGCCCTGTATATCACGTAAAAACTCCAATTACTGTTATCATTACATAAAGGATGAAATATATGTTCGACAAGTTTTTCTATTACCTATGGGGCGGAGACCGCAGTGCTATAGCCCGCGTCCTTGGTCTCTTTGAGCCACTCTTTCTGGTTCTTGAAGAGATGCTTCCAGATCTCTTTGTGCGTAAAGCCGAAGAGATGCTTCAGTGGCTTGTTTCCTGCTGGATCGAACTCCCATATGAAGGAGTCCCATCTTTGGTAAGGGAAAAAAAGTCGGGTCAGCATCACCTGGACCACGGACGAGAGCTGGTGCCCCTTGGAGATCACGCCGGACACACGACTCTGGAGTGTCATCACTTCAGTTGAAGACCCCTAGTCCAGACCCTGTTTGGTCCAGGAGGCCAGCCTCTCTGGTGGTCCGGATCTGAAAGCAGGCTCCGCCGCCCATTTGGCGTCGTGGGGTTCGGTGATGTAGAACCACTCCTGCTGCCAGACCTTATTCGTCTCCACGAATGAGCCCTTAGGACAAGTTGCATTCAGGAGCCTACAAATCATGGCGCCCCCGCACTCAGCGTGCTGTCCGTCCACCACCTTCGACTTCACATTGAAGGTTTTGAACCATAGGCCGAAGTGTGGAGGGATGCGGAGGAAAGCTTCACACACCACTTTAAAAGAGGATATGTGAAGGATTGAATTCGGGGCTAGATCATGGAAATCTAGCCCGTAGAAGAACAGAAGACCCCGAACAAAGGGGTGGAGTGGAAACCCTAGCCCCCAAAAAAATTGGAAGTGAACACTACCCTCTCACCCGCCTCAGGGACAGGAATCACCTGACCCTTGGCAGGGACAGGGTGTGCGATGGTGGCAGCGAGATAGCCCGCGCTCCATAGATCCTCCATGGTCTCTTCTGTGACCGTGGAAGCTTCCCACTTGCCCCTGGCATCGGATCCGGCCATTGCTGGGAAGGGGAGTATTTGTTGAGGAACGAGGAGCGGTGGGCGCAGGAGATGAGACTATTAGGGCTAGGGAGATTGGAGAGCTCGAGCTTGAGGAAGGCGTGGGGCTGATGAAAGGGATAGATATCCTTTTAGAACGCTGCGAATACAGAGCGTCCCCCAACTTTAGCCATAAACCTCGCCGGTTCCAAAAGCGGTCGTGCGTAATGCGCGACGTGGGTGCTCACGTAATATTGATAAGGATCCCACAATAAGAGGGCACGATCTCTATTCTGATGGGACGTGTTAATGAGGATATAGATCGAAACGCGAAACTAGGACCAAATAAAATGGATCGATAAGTTAGTGTGTTGGAAGCGACGCTACACCCAAAAGTTGTCAGTAGAGACACACTATTCATTTTCCTTTAAAAGCCTTGCCTTTGAGGATAAGGGTTGTACTAACCTTGCAGAGCCGAACACAATACACTTTTGCAGAAGATGTATTCGAAAGAAGGAACCTGCCTTGCAATGGCGAAGACAATATGGACGCCGAACTCATCATCATCGAAGACAGGTTTAGGGGCTACTGAGGGAGTCCTTGATAGAGGGGTCCTCAGGAGGCCAAATAACTCTTGGTGGCCCGGACTGGTGGGCCATGAAGATCATAGTCGAAGATCATCTCTCGTATTCAAATAGGACTCATCTATTCATGTAAAGTTAAGTTTTAGGTTCAGGTGTAATCTTTCCGTCCTCTACAAGGTGTTATGTACAAACCCTAGGCCCCTATGGTGTGTACATAAACCGGAGGGTATTAGTCCGTAGAGGCTAACAGACAATCTCAAATTCTCATAGGCTAGACTTTAGGGTTTATCCCATTCGATCGCTAGGTAGATCAACTCTTGTATTCATATTCATCCATATTAATATCACAGGAAGTAGGGTATTACCTTGATCGAGAGGGCCTGAACCTGGGTAAACATCGTGTCCCCAGCCTCCTATTACCATCGATCCTCAGACGCATAGTTCGGGAACCCCTACTCGAGATCAGCCGGTTTTGACACCGACAGTCTCTTTGCAGTGATGAACCATGGCCAAGTATGGAGCGATGCGTGTCGTATGTACAATCCCTTCAAAACTGTGTACACGTACGTATAGCCACATGGCAAAAATATGGCTACGTACATACATATGGGCGGAGTCTCGAGCGCGTACTCGTGCATACGTACGGCCAGGGATGGTGTACATGGAGATGGAGTGGACGGTAGCAACGGCATCACGTCCATCGGCAGTCAACCGGCGGGGTCGGAACAGAGAAACAACGTCGTGTTGATTGGATGTCAACTGGCTTGGACGGAACATCTGAAACCTGGTGTGGCGTACTGCAAAATGGTGGGAAACGACCTTCTGCTGGAGCTTCTACGGTCGAAACGCGGCAAGGGTCTGGCATACCGCAAAACGGAGGAAATAGCATTCTTCTCGACCAGATACAGTAGAAACGAGATCTTGTTCATCGAGAGGGGTCTAGCGTACCGCAAAATGGAGGAAACGGACTTGTGTTGGAGCGCTACGGTCGAAACAGGGGTCTTGTTCATCGGGAGGGGTGTGGCGTACCACAAAACGGGACTCCACATGCTACTGTTCATCCACCGACGACTTCCTCCAGCCTCCACCGGCTACTGTTCATGTGACAGCCAGATTTTTGCCCTCTTTTATTTGCCTAAGTTTCATTTGGATTGATTTTGAAACTTGAAATTTTTGAATCTTTTCATGTGGACTTAAACACTTGGGTACCCTTGGCTTTCACCCTAGTGCCTCATCTACATCTCTAATCATCATTTCCTCTCTGGTTCACCCTAAAATAATAGTTGGAATATTTTTCTTTAATGAAAAATATTCATTTTTCCTCTCTAAAACCCTAGGTAGCTCAATGTGCTCCAAAGCAACCCCAATTTTTCTTGCCCAAAAAAATCCGAGAAACTTCACAAATATTCTTTGAACCCTAGGAGACCTTCCTGAGTAAAAATATTGCACCACTTTTTGGAATACTTTTGCTACAGAAAATATTTTCTGTCCTGGACAGAAATGGTAGTTTCTACAACAACTATCATTTTACTTGCCCATTGTAGCTGAATTTTCTTGTGCATCTTTACCTTAGTAGATGATTGCTAACCTCCAAAGCTCAGCCCCCAACTCCCAGCCGTTTGACCTCAGTAAAATCTCAAAGTTACTGTCCAGAAACTTACCTAGCTTGTGAAATCTTTTCTACTGCGTCTGAGTCCAAACCAAATCGTGGTAATCTTCAAAACTACCACGAACAACAAGCCAGACATGATCTTTGGACGCATGTTGGCCTGGGGGCAAAGTTCACGCAGTGACCATGCGTGTACACGATGCCAGCCTACGTGTCGAGGCGCTCTGAGTGCCTCCGAGCGCTCTATTTCGCGTGTGCTCGCTTCCCAGACTGCCATAGCACGCCAAACCTCGCCACCATCTTTGTCCCAACTCCATTAACTCCTCCTGGCACTCGCCGACACCGGAGCTCGCCGCAGCGAGCACGGGCACGGTTCAACCAAAGTAACAATGCGGTGTGCACTGTGGTCGTCGCCTTCTCCTCGATCATGTGCTCGTCCCTGTTCGCCCACAGTCCCCGTGTGAGCTGCATCGCCTTCTCCCCCTCTCACTGATGCCGCTCGTTGTCGGGCGTAGTGTCGAGGTGTCGCCGGCAGAGCCTAATTCCTCCCTCGCTGCTCGCCTATAAATGGAGCCACCCCCAGCCTCCTCGAGCACCATCCTCCACTCCCACACACCCCACAACCACGTAGGAAACCGTAGCCCGACCGGGCAGGCCGCAGGCCGCCATCCCTGAGCTTGAGCTCGCCAGCGATCCCCTCAGGTCGTCGCGGTAGCTCCAGCCCCTCCCATGCCTGGGCAATCCTTCTAGGGCCTCCGCCACTCTCCGATGGTGCCGCTCCACCTAGTTGGAGCCCCTAGAGTCACCGCTGCTCGTCGTCGTCTTCGTCTCCGACGACCACCTATATCTGCCTCCGTTTGCAAGGACGATTCCGACGCCGTCCGACCACCCCTAGCTACGCTACGGGTACGGGCAGGTGCGCCTCCATCCCCTCTCTAGATCCCTCCCTCTCGTTTTGGCCAAGGAGCTCTCATCACCGGCATGAGCTCCGGTGAAGCCGCGACCGCCTCTGTTTCCATCACCCTCTCCCCCTCACGTGACTAGCGAGGCCCGCTAGTCAGCCACTCTGTACACGCGTGAAGCGGTACAAGTGGTGGTGCCCCGAGGCTTTACACCTTTGACGTTACCCCCTCCCTAGTCTGTTTATTTGAATTCAAATTCGTATATATTCCAGAGAGCTTCAAACAGGAATAACTTTTTAACCATAAGTCCAAATGAATTGATTCTTTTTGCATTGTGTTCTTTGCAAAGAAATCTTGCAGACACCGAAAATGAGGTTTTTCTGTGCTGTGTAGATTTTCTGTTAAATTTCAGAAGGGTTCTTGATGTTTTATTTTTGTGTTTTAGAATATTTTCAGATGGTGAAGCTTGTCTTGAGGATCACAGGAGGTTTGTGAACTTCATATGCACTAAGGCAAGCCATAACAACAATTTCATGGTGCCATTACAATATTTGTGATTTTCCAACTTGAATGAATGATTTACTCCATGCATATAAATCACTTTTATTATTTTTATTCTGTTGGTTGCTTGTTTTAGTTGTCATATTTAGTTAACAGAAAGTTGGAAGTTAATTAAGTTGTTTATGTTAGTAGAAGTAAGTTTGGGTTATGAAGAACTAATATGGTTATGGATATTAGTAATTATTTGGAGTTATTTTCTTGCATAAGAAATATGATAAAATTTGCTAGAAAAGATTCTCTTTAAATTGTGGTTTAATCCTAACCAGAGAAGTATTAGAAGTTGTTGATGTTTATGTTTAGTGTGGAAGAGGTGACCCAATTCTTTACGATGATGCATATGTTGTATTGCATTTGCATTGCATTTTATGCACCGGTTTTTTTTAAGTTGAACCTGCTAATACCTCAACTTGAATATATCGTTGACCGGGTCATGGTGCCACTGAATCGAGTTTTTCCCAGTGCAACCACATTTTCCTTTTTTGGGAAGGCCTTTATTCGATCCGTTGTCATGCCTCTAGTCGGTGCCTCCAACTAGGGAAGGTTATGGGCGTGCGTACCCTGGCCCGGTAAGCAGACATAACCTTGTGTGCCCGTTTTTTAGATTATGGTACCGTGTCCCCGTTTGGGACAATTTATGTTTGGCCACAACAGTGGTTGTGGTGTCTTTGGTAGACACGGGGCCACCCAGGACTATCCCAATGGGGAGTGAGTCGGAGTGGCCGAGAGAGTGTCATGGCAATAGAGGGGTTTCGTCGGAATGTCGTTGGTCCACCCGAATGGGAGTGCGAGGCCATGGGTTCCGTGGTGTGGGTACAGTGCACTACCTCTGCAGAGTGTAATTAATCTATCGATAGTCGAGTCCACGGTCACGGACATGCTTGAAAGTAGGTCGCACCATGGGTCAACACTTAATAAAACTTTGCACACCAAGTCATGAACTTTGCACTATCGTAGATGGTGGAAAGACCAACGAGATGTTTGAGACCAAGGGTTGGTCATGGTTGTGATCGCCGGAAGGATCACGGGGTAATCCGTATTGAGACCGAGAAGTTGGTATGTTAGTGATCTAAGAAAGATCACCGTTGGTAAGCCAGTCCGAGGGACTGTCTTCCCAAAGGCATGAGCACAGCATGTTGGTTATATTCATATATATATAGTGTTGCATTTTAGTAATTGAATAATTATCATGATATTGTTTGTCATTATGTTTATGTTTGCTGTAAGCTTGCAAGTACATTCAATGTACTGACCTGGCCTGTCATGCCAGATTTCAGGAAAGTCTCACTGGAAAGGAGTGTCATCCGAGTCTAGATCATGTCCACGTCGGTGTCCCTGTGCTATGGAGTTCCACTACGAAGTTTGTTCTGCTGCCGCGTAGTTGTTATGACTGATGCCCTTTATGTTCACTAAATAATGTACATATTGTTCAGCCGCACCGTGTGTGCCGCTTGGCCTCGCTACCTGTTGTAATGTAAACTTTGATCCGCTAGCATCAATAAAGCGGTTGTTTTCTATACCAAGATGTTGTGTGTTCCCAGAAGACATGGTCTCTGGGCTGGCAATGCATGGTAAACCGGTCGCTCTGAGCCGGGGTGCCACAACACTTGGTATCAGAGCCGCGCTGACTGTAGGCCATGATAGACTATGACGTGTTAACTGAACGCTAGATACGAGTTTAAGTTGAGTGCCGGTAGCATGTGTAGCTGGTTGTTGCTTTATACTTGCTTTATTTTTATGCTTAGCTACTAATGGTTGTGAGTGTAGATGGCTCCGGTGTCGTATCCGTGCCAGTTGGAGCTAATGCCGTACACGTCACCGCACCTCCTTCGTAACGTGTGGCGTCGGTTGTACCCTCTTGGTGATGACCCAGTCTATCGTTTGTACTGGGAGCGTCTAGAAGGCTCAGTGTATGAGTATCAGGCAGTGGATACTCTGCGCATCAGTTCCGATTCCAGCACTTACACTCGTATCAATCGGAGCGGTTACGCTTCTACCGCGTCCCAGGCCGTCCAATTTGCTGCATTCGAGGTCCTTATCAAGCTTCATTACAGCGAGGTCCATATGCAGAACCACCCTGGTTTCTTATACTATCCTTCTCTGCATGACAATGGTCGTGTCTGTTTCCCTACTATTGATCCGGAGTCTAATAGTGTTGCCAGCCACCTTTCCCGTTATATCACTGCTAGCTTTCCTATGATCCACGAGCTGGCTCGAGAGCTGACTCGCACTGACTCGCACTCGTATTGCTTTAGCCACTACTAGGTCTGTCACTACTCCAGCATCCATGGGATTTACCCCTTACATTCCAGCCAGTTCTGGTTCCCCTATTTCACCGGTTACTCCTCCGAGTAGCTCGCGCGCCTCGACCAGAAATCCTCTCAGTGCTCCTGCAGAGTGGGTTTCTCTTCTCGCTACTCCTGTAGCTCCTATGCTTCACCCTACTCCTGCCCCGGAGGGAGAGCCCCTGAGGCAGCGCCGCCGTGTTACCTTTAACCCGGAGGTTTCAGTTAACCTCGTTAGTTCAGGATCCGAGTCCGCTTCTGGTTAGGACCCCGCAGCACCAGCAGAGCAGTAGAGCTTCTGAGTATTCGCAGTTGTCAGGATGGTGTACAGATGTAGTCGTACGTGTCATGATGTTTCATTTCCTGTATGAGCGTAGTGGAACATGGCATGTTAATTACTTTTCATGTATGAGTCTATGTATAATTATGCTAGAACTGTATTTCATCTATTCGCTATGTTTCCTTCGTCATTTCTTTTTCTCTCGGGATTTGTTGCTGGCTTTTCCCCATTTTACTTTTGGATGTTTCTCATCTCGGTTGCGTTGTCTTGGGAAAAATCCATAATAGGATGCTGCGGGGAGGCAGTAGTAGCAGCACTCACGAGGATGTTCTTGTTCGTCGTTCCGCCCGACAGGCAGGACACTCTCCCGAGCCGTACATACCACCATCGCCTCCACCGCCAAATCAGCCTACCACCGAGCAAATTTTGCATATGTTTGAGGAAAGGATGAATAATGATGTGATTGAGATATTAAGAAGTGTTCAAGCTATGGTTGGACAGAATGGAAATCAGAATGGTCATCACTCCAAGCTATCAGATTTTTAGAGAACCCAGCCTCCCAGTTTCAGTCAGGTTATTGACCCTTTGGATGCCGACGATTGGTTGTGGACCATTGCAAGGAAGCTTGAGATTTCCCATACTATAGAAGATGATAAAGTTCCATATGCAACTCATTATCTTGAAAGTGCTGCTGCCATATGGTGGGAGAATGCAAAAGCCATGTGGCCTGCTGATGAAGAAATCACTTGGTAAAAATTCAAGGATCAGTTCCGGAAATATTACATCCCTACTAGAATTATGAAGACCAAGCAGCGTGAATTTCTTGCACTCACCCAAGGAAATCAGTCTGTGGGTGAATATTTGCAAAAATTCAATCATCTCGCCCATTACTCCCTTTACGACGTGGCCACTTAAGAAAGAAAGATTGACATATTTCTTGGGGGATTAAACTCGCAACTCCGGTGCACCCTCAGCATGCTCGATTTTCCAGACTTGCAAACCTTGGTGAACAAAGCCTTCATTGCTGAAAGGGAGAATAAGCTCGTGCCAAACAATAGGCCTGCTAATAACAATCACAAGCGCAAGTTTGAACCTAGGAAGGAAGGGCAACCGGTACAAAAGGCTCAAACCTGGCAGCAGACTCAGGTAGAATACAAGCCCAATTGGCAATAGAATGTTAACAAGACCACTACCCAAGTCAAGAATGTCGTGACCAATCCAGTGCACGAGGAGCGTCAGCGCAACAATTCTTGCTTCAGTTGTGGGCAAAACGTACATTATGCCAGATAGTGCCCCAAGAACAGCAAGGCGAATGCCCTATTCAAGCCACAAGTCAACTTTATGGGGTCATACCCGAACCAACAAACATCGCTGGGCACGTTCATCACCTCTCTGCAGATGAAGCCCAAGAAAACCCTGAAGTAGTCATTGGTATGTTTTCTGTTAATAGCATACCTGCCATAATTTTATTTGACTCTACGGCTTCCCACTCTTTTATTTCTCAGAGTTTTGTTGCACAAAACAAATTTCCTTGTTCTCTTTTGGGCCTGAATATGCTGGTACAAACCCCGGGATCCTTAATCAACAGTAATATGGTCTGCTATGATCTGGAAATCAATATCAACGGGGTATGTTTTCCAACTTCCTTGATACTCATTGAGTCGGTACAGTTGGATGTTATTTTGGGTATGAATTGGTTGACCCAATATCAAGTATGCATAAATTGCGCGACCCGAGAAGTCACTCTGACCAGTCATTGGGGGCAGACTACCAAATTCTATTCTCGCAGAAGTATACCCAAGAAAGGAATGGTCTTCACCGATGTGGCTGAGATGGAATTAATTCCCGTGGTCAGTGAATTTCCTGATGTATTTCCAGAAGAACTGCCACCTATTCCACCTGATCGAGACCTTGAGTTTGTAATAGATCTTGTACCCGGAACCGCACCATTATACAGGAAATATTACCGGATGCCCTTATCAAAATTAGTGGAACTAAAGAAACAACTCGATGAAATGCTCCAGAAAGGATATATTCGTCCCAGCTCTTCACCATGGGGATCACCTGCTATCTTCGTGAGCAATAAGGATGGCAGCCTCCACATGTGTGTGGATTATCGTCAGCTGAATGATGTCGCCATCAAAAATTAATATCTGCTGCCAAGAATTGATGACTTGTTTGATCAGCTCAGTGGGGCCAAGGTATTCTCCAAGATTGATTTACGGACAGGATACCATCAACTCAAGATTAAAAAGGAAGATATTCCTAAGACCGCATTCACCACTCGATACAGTTTTTATGAATACACAGTTGTGTCCTTTGGTCTCACCAATACCCCTTCTCTCCTCATGCATATGATGAACAAAGTATTCACGGACTTCCTCGATAAGTTCGTGGTAGTCTTTATCGATGACATACTTATATACTCAAAAAGCGAAGGGGATCACAGAGAACACCTCCAAGCAGTGCTACAACGACTCTGCGAACATCAGCAATACACCAAATTCAGTAAATGTGAGTTTTGGCTCAAGCAGGTTGGATTTCTTGGACATGTGCTATGTACATTATTTTTATTCTGTTGGTTGCTTGTTTTAGTTGTCATATTTAGTTTACAGTAAGTTGGAAGTTAATTAAGTTATTTATGTAACTAGAAGTAAGTTTGGGTTATGAAGAACTAATATGATTATGGATATAATAATTATTTGGAGTTATTTTCTTGCATAAGAAATATGATAAAATTTACTAGAAAAGATTCTGTTTAAATTGAGGTTTAATCCTAACCAGAGAAGTATTAGAAGTTGTTGATGTTTATGCTTAGTTTGGAAGAGCTGACCCAGTTCTTTACGATGATGCATATGTTGTGTTGCATTTGCATGACATTTTATGACACTGGTTATTTTTTTAAGTTGAACATTCTAATAACTCAACTTGAATATATCATTGACCGGGTCATGGTGCCACTGAATCGAGTTTTTCCCAGTGCAACCACATTTTCCTTTGATGGGAAGGCCTTTATTCGGTCCGTTGTCATGCCTCTGGTCGGTGCCGCCAACTAGGGAAGATTATGGGCGTGCGTACCCGGACTGGTAAGCAGACATAACCTTGTGTGCCCGTGTTGAGATTATGGTACCGTGTCCCCATTTGGGACAGTTTGTGTTTGGGGCCACCCAGGACCAGCCCAACGGGGAGTGAGTCGGAGTTGCCGAGAGAGTGTCATGGCAATGGAGGGGTTTCGTCGGAATGCCGTTGGTCCACCCGAATGGGAGTGCGAGGCCATGGGTTCAGTGGTGTGGGTATAGTGCACTACGTCTACAGAGTGTAATTAATCTAGCGATAGCCAAGTCCATGGTCACGGACACGCTCGAAAGTAGGTCACACCATGGGTCAACACTTAATAAAATTTTGCACACCAAGTCATGAACTTTGCACTATCGTAGATGGTGGAAAGACCATCGAGATGTTTGAGACCAAGGGTTGGTCATGGTTGTGATCGCCGGAAGGATCACGGGGTAATCCATATTAAGACCGAGAAGTTGGTATGTTAGTGATCTAAGAAAGATCACCATTGCTAAGCCAGTCCGAGGGACTGTCTTCACAAAGGCATGAGCACAACTTGTTGGTTATATTCATATATATATTGTTGCATTTTAATAATTGAATAATTATCATGATATTGTTTGTCATTATGTTTATGTTTGATGTAAGCTTCCAAGTACATTCAATGTACTGACCTGGCGTGTCATGCCAGATTTCAGGAAAGTCTTGCTGGAAAGGAGTGCCGTGCGAGTCTAGATCGTGTCCACGTCGGTGTCCCTGTGCTATGGAGTTCCACTAAGAAGTTTGTTCCGCTGCCGCGTAGTTGTTATGACCGAGGCCCTTTATGTTCACTAAATAATGTACATATTGTTCAGCCGCACCGTGTGTGCCGCTTGGCCTCGCTACCTATTGTAATGTAAACTTTGATCCGCTAGCATCAATAAAGCGGTTGTTTTATGTACCAAGATGTTGTGTGTTGCCAGAAAGCATGGTGTCTGGGCTGGCAATGCATGGTAAACCGGTCGCTCTGAGCCGGGGTGCCACAGTTCAACCAGCCCTCCACCGGCTACTATTCAACCAGCCCTCCACCGGCTACTGTTCAACCAGCCCTCCACCGGCTACTGTTCAACCAGCCCTCCACCGGCTACTGTTCAACCAGCCCTCCACCGGCTACTGTTCAACCATCCCTCCACGGGGTCCTGTTCATCCACCCCCAAATCCACGGCTCCGGCGGCCTCGTCTCGGGGTCTGGTTCCTCCAGCGACAAAAGCCTACTACTACTACTACTACCACGGGGTCCTGTTCATCTAACCCCCACCCGGAACTATTCATCCAACCCCAACCACGTACGTCTCGACTCGTTCAACCAACCCCACGTTCACTATTCATCAAGAGGCAGCCGGTTCGAACGGCTTCAGTAAGCAGCAACAACGATCGATCGGGGTCAGTTAGCAGCGGAGGAGTCATTCGGGTTCAGTTACCAGCAAAGGGATCGATCACTCGGTTTCAGTAACGTAGCTAGTGCAGTCGCTCGGGTTCAGTAAGCGAAATCCTCGCTCAGGTTCACTTAGAGCCCAACGCCTCGCACATACACACGACGTGTATGAGAGAAACGCACAAACCTCCGTGCATCGCTCCGCCCCGACTACACCCACCGTAACCGGGAACTCCCCAAAATTTTCCTCGCCCTCGCTTCTACCAGGATTTTTTCCACATGGACGTCCCAAAGAGTGTCATGCAGGTGCGTCCCCGGCCCGCCTAGGATGAAAAGCCCATTTTCTGTCATGAATTTTTGTCATAGAAGTAGGAGCCACCACATCTATGATGATACATGTTTTTGTCACAATTATCGTCATAGAAGTGTCATAAGCATGACAGGAAAAAAAATCGTTCGTCCCAAAATGTCATGGATGTGTCTTTTTTTGTAGTGGAGGAAGAATTATCTCATTTTGCAATACGGAGCCGCCGTCACCTCCTATTCTTTGTCGGGAGGCCAGATCTGGAGCCCGTTTGGGGCTCCGGAGAGTGGAATCATTGGTGTTCGTCATCACCAACCCTCCTCCATCGCCAATTCCATGATGCTATCCCCAGGAGTGTGCAATTCCTTCATAGGTTCGCTGGTCGGTGAGGAGTTAGATGGGATTCATCATGTAATCAAGTTAGTTTTGTTAGGTCCTGATCCCTAGTATCCACTAAGTTCTGAGATTGATGTCGTTATGACTTTGCTGCTTAATGCTTGACCCTTTGGGCCCACATGCCATGATTTTAGATATGAACCGTTTATGTTATGACCACTATATCTATGTTCTAGATCCGATCTTGCAAGTCATAGTCACCTATTATGTGTTATGATCCGTAAACCCTGTAGTGACAATATGTGGGATACTTTCCAGTGTTGACATTAATTTGAGGAGTTCATGTATTCACTATGTGCTAATGCTTTGTTCCGGTACTCTATTAAAAGGAGGCCTTATTATCCCTTAGTTTCCTTATGTACCCCGCAGCCACGGGAGGGTAGGACAAAAGATGTCATACAAGTTCTTTTCATAAGCACATATGACTATTTACGGAATGCATGCCTACATTATATTTATGAACTGGAGCTAGTGCCGTATTACCCTAGGTTGTAACTGTCACATGATGAATATCATCCAAAAAATTGCGGATCTAATGCCTACGATTTTCCTACATATTGATCTTGCTAAGTTACTACTGCTACTGTTACTAATTCCACTGCTACAAAATTGTTATTATCATTATTATCATTACTGTTGCTGCTACTACTACTACGAAAACTATCATATTACTATTCTACTAATCACTTTGCTGTAGATAATTAATCTCCAGTTGTGATTGAATTGACAACGCAGTTGCTAATACTTGCAAATATCCTTTGGCTCCCCTTGTGTCGAATCTATAAATTTGGGTTGAATACTCTACCCTCGAAAACTGTTGCGATCCCCTATACTTGTGGGTTATCACATACCGATGCATAAGTTATCTTACGATATCCAAATTTATCCCGAAACACTTACGTGTGGTGCATTAACTCCCACTTTGTTTCTTGTGTTTTGACATAAACAAAGGAACAACCAATAAGAGACGTGACGCAAATATGTTTTCAACGACTTTACACTACCTAACACGACATGCAGTGTGGTTAGTTCATTGTATACAATGATATAAATTAGCAAATAAATATAGTTATTTACCCAAAACCACCACACTTGGGGCTATGGTAACAACTTGGTATTGTACTACATTTGAACTTGGGCACAAAAACCACAAGTTCTGCTACTAATAGGTACCGCAGAGCACTGACGCTCGAATTTGGCCGGGAAAACAACGAAGTCGATAGGTGGGGACCACCTATGGGGATGACATGGCGAAGACTAGTCCAAGTTGACATCTGATCTACTGAGGTGTACTACAATCCCACTTGACATCTACTCGTGTTCTTTCTCGGTTTTCTTCTTCTCCTTCTCTCTATCCAACCCGCATCCTCCACCCGTTGGCCCTTATCCCCGCCGACCACTCTCCCATTCACCATCCACCAGCCACTCTCGTCTTTAAGGTGCATGTGTTTGCCACGCCAGTGGAGGAGCTGGCCCATGACCTCCTCGCCACCGGCAACCATTCATGTGGGTTGCGGGGGCCAACAATGTTGCACAGGTCCCGCAACACCTCTTGATACGACGACCGTGGTGAGTGACACAATCATCGTCATTGGACACGCTCAACTTCAGGGTGCCGAGGGTGGCGATGCCGCTGTGGCACGATCTGCAGATCAACACCCGACTCATCAAGGATGCACTGGATGCTGGCGTATGCATGCGTCATGACGTGTCCGTGGAGTGTTCTAGCGCGGTCAACTGCATCCCAGGACCTGAGACCATTCTGGTTCGCTTCAGATTAGTCTACTTGCCTTCCCTACCAAAGGAATCGAAGCGGGAGGCTTCAAATCAACGGTGTCCTTGTCTTCTTCTCCACCTCAGGTGGCGCTCGATAGTGCGTCGTTCTCCTCCGTCAGCAATCACTACTTGTCTACCTCTACTTCCTCGAGTTGCCTCGTCGTTACCTTGGAGCCAAATGGCCTTGAGTTTCCTATTTCTTTTTCGTGTGTGTCACTTTAGGTAATTGGTGCAGCAAGGTTGTGCATGCACGACGAGAAGAGCAACGAGCTGGCCAGGACACAACTGGGAGATGGACATATGTGGCAGAGGTGAGGTGCTTAATCAAGTGTCTGAATCTCCCATCCCTGTTTATAGAAATGGGTGTATGTCGCACACTTGATTAAGTAGCCGAAAGATTAAGTACCAATTAGCACACCTCATAGCCATTCAAAGACAGGCAACACACATCTTCCGGCTACTTAATCAAGTGTTACACTTCACGAGTTGAAAAGTAAAGCGCGGTACACTTATTATAATGGTACTGATGCTAGTATGAATAACTATAGTACATGTGGTCTACTAGGCTGGCAAGGTGAGGTGCCAGCTTCATATATGTTTTCGGTGTTATGCTCTAGTACAAGTGTACGATATACAAGTTCAAAATGAAAAGGCGGTACACTTACAACATCGGTGTCACGTTCAAGTCCCACCACGAGACGGTCAGTCCGACATTTCGTTGACCCAAGGGAACACATGTCATCTTGATTTTTCAATGACATGTGGGATCGCATGGGAACAAAGGGCATCTCCAACATTGCCACACCAGCAACTGACTACCCTATCCCGGAAAAAACCCTCGTCTCTCACGCGCGTGCGTTCCAAGCCGGCGCCAGCTGCCTGTATTAATTTCGTCTGTCTATATGCCGTCATTAAGCAGGCTCGCCGCCCAAGGAACCAACTTTGGTGACTCATTGACACACTCGGACGCTTGGCATCACTAGAATGCACTACTTAAAGCGGCGACGCCCAGCTAAACTCCACACCAGAACACATCCTCCTCCCTGGCACCACATCCACTATGACCACAAGCGAGAACGCTCTGCGGGAGAGCTTGTCTTTGGGGATGAAGCTCGAGGTCGCCGCCCTTTATCAACTCACCGCTCACAATGCAATGCCAGCATAGCCGGATACGGACGCGGTCGCACAATAGGTGGCCGCACCAGCGGCCGACGATGTGAGCACCGCCAGCCACGCATCCTATGTGCCGTCGTCCAACGTTCGGTGGTGCATGTGGTAGGTGAACATTGATGATACACATCCATCACCATCAACCTCATGTCCACCAGCACCGCTGAGGTCCGGGACTCCTCCGTGGATGAGTAGGGTATGGTGGGCCAAGTGGGCTGGTCTGTCTCCCGTGTTCTACTCTTCCTTGCCGGAGACTGCACCTTCACTTCATGGGACTTGAACCCACCATCATTCATGGAGATAGCAGATGGAGGATGTCGTCGCCTATCTGGAAGTACAAAGGAAAGTGGACGTCAGTTGTCACCGTAGGATAGGTTTAGGGTCGTGTTTTTGTCCAAAAGTACGAAAGGTAATGAAAATTCGTCATGTTTGCATTAATGTCATCCGTTGAATATGAACTTTCATGATAATAGTAAGATATATTATATGAAAATATATTGAACGCCAATTCTAATCGTATTTACTTGGTATTATGGGTTAACGTCATATTGTGTGAAAATATATTGTATTTGGATGATACGGAGATGCAATTCTATGGTTAATATCATATTTAGCAAGCATATTACGGAAAAGACCATGAATAAAATGTGAACCACCATCAGTCATCAAATATCTAGGGACTCCAAACCTAGGAAAAATAACTTTTTAAGCATCTTAATAGAAGTGTTATGATCAGTACTACTAGTTGTAATAGCTTCTACCCACTTCGTAACGTAATCAACAACAACCAAAACATGCGTGTACCCATTAGAGGAAGGAAAATGCCCGATATAATCAAAACCCCAAACATCAAATGGTTCAATAACAAGTGAATAGTTCATAGGCATTTCCTGGCGTCTACTAATATTTCTAGTTCTCTGGCATTCATCACAAGACAAGACAAACTTACGAGCATCCTTGCAGAGAGTAGGACAAAAAAACCAGATTGTAATACCTTCTGTGCAGTTCTATCTCCAGCATGGTGTCCTTCGTAGGCCTCGGAGTGACACTTGCGTAGGATCTGTTCATGTTCACGCTCAGGTACACAACATCTAATAACACTATATACTCCTTCTTTATAAAGATGTGGGTCATCCCAAAAGTAATGTCTTATATTATTAAAAAAATAATTCTTATGTTGTATAAATTTAGCAAAAATGTAATTAGCATAATCAGCATACCATGGAGCATTACGAGAAGAATTTATGATAACTAATTTTTCATTTGGGAAGCTATCATCAATAGGTAGTGGGTCATCAACAACATTTTCTAACCTAGACAAGTTGTCTGCAACGGTTTCTCCGCTCCCTTTCTATCAATAATATGCAAATCAAATTCTTGTAACAAGAGAACCCATCTAATAAGTCTAGGTTCAGCATCTTTCTTTTCCATAAGATATTTAATAGTAGCATGATCAGTGTGAACAATTACTTTGGAATCAAAATATAAGATCTGAACTTATCACAAGAAAAAACAACTTCTAAGAATTCTTTTTTAGTAGTAGCATAATTTCTCTGGGCACTAGACTTTTACTAGCATAATGAATAGCATTCAACTTTTTGCCCTAGAATAGCACCAACAGCGTAATCACTAGCATCACACATGATTTCAAAGGGTAAATTCCAATTAGGTGGTTGAACAATAGGTGCAGAATTCAATGCTTTCTTAAGTATTTCAAATGCGTCTACACAATCATCATCAAAAACAAAAGGGGCATCTTTTTGCAAGAGATTAGTGAGCAGCCTAGAAATTTTAGGGAAGTCTTTAATAAACCTCCTATAGAAACCAGCATGACCAAGGAAACTTGTTATACCTTTGATGTCTTTAGGACATGACATCTTTTCAATAGCATCTACTTTAGCTTTATCAACTTCAATACCTCTTTCAGAAATTTTATGCCCCAAGACAATACCTTCATTAACCATAAAGTGGCACTTATCCCAATTGAAGACGAGATTAGTTTCTTCACATCTCTGCAAAACTCGATCAAGGTTGCTTATGCAATCATCAAAAGAAGTTTTTTAAACGGAGAAATCATCCATGAGAACCTCAACAATCTTTTCAAAGAAATCAGAGAATATAGCAGTCATACATATTTGAAAGGTAGCAGGTGCATTGCATAAACCAAAAGGCATACGTACATAACGAAAAGTACCAAAAGGGCAAGTAAAAGTTGTTTTTTCTTGGTCCTCTTTGACACAGGTATTGAGAAAAACAAGAATAACCATATAGAAGGCAAAAATGAGTATGTTTGGACAGTCTTTCTAGCATTTGATCAATAAAGGGTAGAGGGTAATGATCTTTTCTAGTAACTTTGTTTAATTTTCGAAAATCTATTACCATTCTATAACCTGTAACAGTTCTTTGAGGGATCAATTCATTCTTATCATTAGGAACAACAGTAATACCTCCCTTCTTAGGACACAATGAACGGGACTTGCCATCTACTATCAGCAATTGGATAAATTATACCTGCCTCCAGAAGCTTTAGTATTTCATTTCTGACCACTTCTTTCATATTAGGATTCAACCAACGTTGATGATCAACAACCGTTTTGCATCAGTTTCCATATTAATTTTGTGCTGGCATAGAGTGGGACTAATGCCCTTAAGATCATCAAGAGTATATCCAATAGCGGCACTAATAATAACAGGATATATCTTGTTCTCATCAAGATAAGCATATTTCAAAGTGTTAGGTAATTTCTGAAGCTCAAACACGAGATCACCCTTGGGTGGAGGAGGATCCCCAAGGATTTCAACATGCAAATTGTGTTTCAAAATAGGGCCTTGATTAAAGAATATTTCATCTAATTCCCTTTGTTCATTCATAAACATGTCATTTTCAAGGACTAGCTAATATTGTTTTAAAGGATCAGTAGGAGGCGCGACAATGGAAGCAAGACCAAAAAAGTCATACATACTGGGCAATTATTTAGAGAAACTAAATCATGAGACACACCCCAAAACCAATAGTAACAATATCTTTCGCGTAGTCTATCTTAGCATTAACGGTGTTCAAGAAAGGTCTACCAAATATAATGGGACAAAGGTCATCTTGTGGGGAACCAAGAACATGAAAATCAGTAGGATATTTTATTTTCCCACACAAGACTTCAACATCTCTAACAATCCCAATTGCTGATATAGAATCTCTATTGGC
>LR738711.1:513652661-513685207 GCA_902687465.1 Secale cereale
TGTAGGTTTCTCAAG
The DNA here is from genome assembly GCA_902687465.1 of Secale cereale. NCBI lineage: Eukaryota > Viridiplantae > Streptophyta > Magnoliopsida > Poales > Poaceae > Secale > Secale cereale. Next base: position 513,652,677 of record LR738711.1, read on the forward strand.
CCAAACTGGTCGATGTTGAGTCTAGAAAATTCTTAGTTATATGTAGAGGAATTGATTGTGGAAGGGAACGTATGGCTCTTTTTACTTCTTTACCTTATGCCCTTCTGATCTGAGTCAGCCTATTCTTTCTACGGGGGTTTAGGACTAGGCCTCTCATGCTTACTAGGTTCACGTGTTACTAATTCGTAGACTCTTAGGATTGTTGGTTTCAAGCCTCAGTTCAGTTTCTACCCTTCAAGTATGATGATTAGTTGGACCCAAAACCTTGATATGATATTGTTGAGTGGCTATGCTATCATTTGTATGATGTCTCAAAATCTTTTTTGAGCATTTACAGTTGTTATGCTGCCCGATTTCTTCCAAAAATTCTAATGCCTTTGCATTATTTCATGTTTCACATGTCTGGTCGCACACCTCACCAGGTGGTCCGTTTGACTCGGTGCATTAATGTGCCAGGTCACACGGCCATGCTAGTCCATGTGTTGACTGAGACCGGCTACCGTTGGTATCCTGAGTACACCGTGGAGGAATAGTACTGGGATTTCAACCAGAGTCAGTATTTCTGCACCGTCCGGATATACCCCTCATATCCCGGAGCTAACGACCCCATCCATTGGTCTTATGGACTCCAGGTTACCATCGAGATGGCAGTGCAGGATGCCGCTTACTCGATGATGACCATCATCCAGGCTAGGCATGCCCTGCTGCTGAACACTGAGTTCTGTTACATGCCAGCCTCACTTCCTGGAGAGGAAGGCTACTACACTGGTCTGTATACTAACGCTGCTCATGAGGAGCCACTGCTTCAGACTACTGTCCAGATGCTGGAGGATAGGGACCGTGAGGTCCGTGCCCTCCGGATGGAGCTGTATAACACTCGAGCCACCCACTGGACTACTTTGACACGGCTTGCACCTGCTATGCACGCCGAATATCTGGATATGCAGGATTTGTACCCCTTGCGGACTCGTCTGCCTGATCGTATGGATTGGCGTGACGTCGGGGGTATTACACCTCCACGTGGGCGTCGGTTGCCACCAGCATCGGGACCGAGGCCACATCCATGTCCCTATGGTCCACAGCCTTCGAGTGCTTGAGAGTTTCAAGATCCATCTGTTCCACTTCCAGGCTACAGTGGTAATCTTTACGAAGATTACTACGGGAATGTCTGAGCTAGACCGTGTCAGTAGTAGTATCATAGTAGTTGTATTTCCACAGTCCTGCGCGTCTTGTGGAATATGACTTAGCTAGTACTGATATCCGGAGGTTTAGTTAAATAATGTATAGGAGCTTGGAATGCCTCTGATGAGATGTATCGTCTTTTCACCGTAGTTGTACTTTAGCCTTGGCTTGTACTAAACTATGTATGGTGTGTATGACCACTGGTGTATATATGGCAGTTTCTATATTACCATGTCGTACGAGTGAACATCTCTGCATTCCGTGTCATCCATTACATTCTGCACTCCTATGTCAAAGTTTTTGCCATCCTTGTCTAAACTGTTGTGTTGTTTTCCTAGGATGGTCAACACTCGCAGCACTCCTGCTGCTCAAGAGCAGGGTGAGGCTAGTGGGGCTAGAAATGAGAATCTGCCCTAGCCACCCTCCTTGGCTGAAGTTATGCTCGAGGCAGAACGGAACAAGAGAGATACCAACGGTCTTCTGGAACGCATAGAGCAGAACACTGGGTTTCGTCAGAGGAATGACGTGGTGTCAATCAATGACTTTATTAAGATGTGCCCATCGAAGTTCCATCACTCCGCTGAACCTCTAGATGCGGATGACTGGCTTCGCAGTATAACCCACAAGCTACACTTTGCCCGTGTGGCCGAAGCTGACAAGGTTACCTACGCCGCCTACCATCTTGAGGGCCCTGCCAGTCTCTGGTGGGAAAACTTTGAGGCTATGCGTCCCGTTGGCCAAATCACTACTTGGGCTGAGTTCAGTGAGGCATTCCATGAACATCACATTCCGGAAGGTCTCATGGATCGCAAGCGGGAGGAATTCTGCAATTTCACCCAGGGCCGGTTAACCGTGGATCGCTATAGTCGCGAGTTTGGCAACTTGGCACGCTATGCACCCGAGGAAGTGTCCACCGATGCCAAGAAGCAGGCGAGGTTCCGCAAGGGACTCAGCCTTGAACTTCGCCGAGATCTACGTCTGCACGAGTGCACCTCCTTCCAGAAGTTGGTGAACAAAGCTATCAGTGCTGAGACAGGACAGACTGATTTCGAAGCCACACGCAAGCATCCTCGTGACTTTGGTTCCTCATCCGGCTCTGGCTCTCACAAGCGCCGTGTGTGGGTTCCTAACACTGCTCTGCCACCCAAGTACACACCGAGGCCATCCTATGAGGCGCCTCGCCCTACTCAATAGTATGCACCTGCCAAGACTTATGGAGGACCACCTACCAACTTTGCTCCATGCACTGGCACTGTGACATGCTTCGAGTGTGGAGAACCAGGGCACTACATGCGTGAGTGTCCTCAGAACCAGCCAGGAAAGCCCGTTGGCCGTGGTAAGCCAACATGCAAGGTGAACTATGTCAAGCCAATCCCCACTGCACGTGGTCATGTCAACTATGTCTCTGCTGAGGAAGCTTATGAGGATCTAAACGTCGTCCTTGGTACGCTTCTCGTTAACTGCCATCCGGCATCTGTTCTTTTCGATACTGGAGCGTCTCATTCGTTCATATCTGAGAGCTATGCTCGATTGCACAACATGACTTTTTGTGACATGCCCACCACCATGGAAATTCAAACTCCCGGCTCTAGATGGCAAACCTCTAGAGTAAGCCATGGGAATGAAATTCTTGTTGATAGACTTTTTTCCTTGCATCACTAATCGCTCTCAAGTCCTCGGAGATAAACATCATTTTGGGTATGGACTGGATGACAGCTCATTACGCCAAGATTGATTGCTACACTAGGACTGTTCAACTTACACACCCATCCAAAGGTCTCTGGATTAATTCATATTGTAATTGCATTTGGGCATTTAAATGCTATAAAATATTTTATGTGCCCAAATAATCCTAAACTGAAATGTTCAATGTTGGTTATATGCTAAACAGTGGGCATGAGCAGTTTGGTGATTTTTGAAAGTGCCTAAGCATTTTTAGAAAAGCCACAAAGTTCTAAAAGAAATAGAAAACAGAAAACAAATAAAACAAAAGAGGAAGCAGAGACTTACCTGAGGCCCACTTACCTACCTGGCCCAACACGGCCCAGCCCATCAGGGGCACACTCGTCTTCGCCCCCGTGCCAGCACACGAAGCAGCTCGGTGGCGAGCGCCGACGATGCGCCGGCCAATTCCTGCCTGCCTGGCTACTCCCCCGACGCCCTGGACGGCTTTGGATGTCGCCACAAAGACCCCCTCGACCCCCTCGACCGCTCCCCTCTCTCCCTGCCTCGTCTCTCTCGCTCCGCGCCTCGTGGCCGAGCGCCACCGTCGCCATCGATGTCGTTCGCCGTAGCCACCGTGCCGCTCTCGCCCACCCGTTTTGCCCAGGAGCTCCGCCTCGTCCTCCTCGTCCTCCGCACCGAGCTACACGACGCCAGAAGCCCCGCTTCATCTTCACCGTCGCCGTCTTCAACCTACGGCCACAGAGATCGCCGGCGACCGTGTGCCCGCCCCGACGCGTCCCCGAGCCCGCTGAGCATCTCATCCGCCTCCCTGTGAGCTCCTGCGTCGAACCCCCTCCTCCCTGCTTCCTTTGCTCGCTGTAGACGCCGCCCCCTTGCTCGCCGTAGCACGCCGCCGCACAAGCTCGTCACCGACGGGGCTCGGGTGACCAATTGGCTCCGTGCACATGACCGTCGTCTTCGTGAGCGCACGTAGCACCCATAGGAACCAACCGTTGGTCCTCCTGTGCCCTGTGACGTAGTTTTCATCAGCACCCGAGCTTCGGCCGCCGCCGTTGAGGTCGCCGCTGACGTTTCCGGCCACCCCAGCTGCTCCGACCTGTTCCGTTGGATGCGCGACTTCTCCAGCTCTCCATGGATGCCCTCCACCGCTATTTTGGTCATCAGAACGCCGTCCTGGCTCTGGCCGGCGGCGAGTCGCCGGTGGGGTTGACCTGCTTTGACCACGCCTGGATCCGCCTGTGTCCAGGACATGTGGGGCCGGCCTTTGACTAGTTTTAGTTTAGGTTTTTAATTAAGTACTAATTGTTGTCATTAGTTTAATGAGTCACTGACACGTGGGGCCCAGCCCCTGTTAACTTTTAGTTTAGTGTTAAACTTATTTAGTTAGTACTGAGAGACTGACCAGTGGGGCCCACTATTCAGATTTTACCTGGACGCCCTTTGACTGGCTGACGTCAGCATGATGTCATGCTGACACAGTAAATGATTTTCTGGGATTAATTGATTTAAAACAAATCTGGAAATTCCAGAAAATGCCTTAAACTTCAAAAATTCATATAAATTCAACAGTAGCTCAGATGGAAAAGATTTATATATGAAAATTGATCAGAAAAATTGAATCTTTCCAATGGCACCGGTTTCATGCATGTTTGAGCAAGTTAACCTTGCTGTTCACCCTAAAACATGATAATGCTCTTTAATAAATATTAGTTTGGGTTTCAATTTGAATCTTTGATTTAAATGGGCTCAAACCCTTCTGTCTATAGATGCTTTAGCCCAAAACACATGCATCTTGCCATATCATGAGCATGCATCATATTGTTGCATTTGTTTGCTTATTGATTGTATCGCCGGTGTTCTCCGTGTTAGGTCCTGCTCCCGAGGATACTTCTACGTATCCAACTGAAGAGCAGTACCCGACAACCACTCTGTCAGGCAAGCAACCATTGACCATTCCGATACAAACCCATCTTCTCGCTCCTGCTCTCTTTTACTGCATTAAGGCAACAGCGGGTGAACTGCTACTTGCTGCGGTAGTTGAACCCTATTCCCTTGCATGACCTGTCTTTGCCACAGTAAATAGTTGAAACCCACTAGCGTGTGTAGGAGTTGATAGAGCCATGTGATGTGTGATCCACCATGCTATTTGTTTATGTTGCCTGCTATGCTTAGAGTTTTGTCAGGTTTGGTTCATCTAGGTGATGGACCAGAGAGAAATGATCATACTCGGTAAAGAGAGGGAAGTGTGGAACATGTTTGGTAAAGGTATCTATGAAAGGCCATGTAGGAGTACATTGTGGGTTGTTTCATTGGAACCGTCCATAGGATCTAAGATCTGTATGTGTGGTTCAAGTTTCAGCACTACCACACGTTGGGATTTTAATTGACCCTCTCAACTTATTAACTGCCCTCGACCTCTGTCAAGGAGTTGCAACTAGTTTATGGTGTTTGTAGTTTACTGGTGGTCGTGCACAACACTGACCCTCGGGGTGGGCTGTGATGCGGCAGGTACGTGGCCGGGTGTACAGAGCGCCCGTTTGGTGACTTGGGAATCCTGTACGCATCGTTTGGGGCCGTGAGCGACACCCCGACCGGATCTCCCCACGGATGGAACCCAAATAGGCGATAAACCTGGACGAGAGACTTGTGTGGTTAGTCAGGTCATGGCCGACACCCTCACTGGGCTTCCGCTTGAAGGTTGCTGAGTACATGTCGAGTAAATGGCGATAAGTGGTGGAAGTGTGTGTGAAGAAGTACACCCCTGCAGGGTTACCAGTCTATTCGAATAGCCGTTGTTCGCGGTACGGACTACTTGGTTACTCTTACAGTTCATAGACAAGTTGATGGATACTACTAAAAGCCTCAAGACAAGTGTGAGTGCCGTGGATGGCCCTTCCGTAGGTTGACGGAAGAGGATCCACGGTGGTGTATTGTTGTGGTGAGTAGAGGACTCGGGTACGAGGTCTTATCTTGCAATCTGTTGAGAGTCGTAGTATAGGTTAGCCAAGAGTCAAAGCTAGCTTGCTGCTATGAACTCCACTACCCTTGTTGATAATGATGCATGTATGATAGGTTCTGTTGTAAGACTTGCTGAGTACCTTTGTACTCATGTTTGCTTAATAACTGTTGCAGAGGAGAACCCTGCCCCTTCAGATGGGTTTTACATAGACGTTGACGTCGACGAGTAGCTTGCTACCCAGACGGAGATCCTGAGCTTGTGAAGGGCCTTGTAGATAGTCAGGCTACACCAAGCCTGTTTTATTTTCCAAGTTGTCTGTACTCAGACATGTTAGCTTCCGCTTGTGCTTGTATGATTGTATGACTTGAGTGTTGGGTCATGTGACCCCTACCTATATGGATATGTTATGTATGGCTCTTCGGAGCCTCTTAAATAAAGTACTTTGAGTAATAGACTTCTGTTGTGATGCAATGTTGTATTTGCACATATTGAGCATATTGTGTGTATGATTGAAATGCTTGGTATGTGTGGGATCCGACACCTAGTTGTTTTCCTTTGGTAGCCTATCTTACAGGGAAATGCCTCCTAGTGCTTCCACTGAGCCCTGGTAGCTTGCTACTGCTCGGAACACGTAGGCTGGCCGGCATGTGTCCTTCTTCGTTCCTGTGTCTGTCCCTTAGAAATGTTACGCGTTGTTCCTTTAAGTCCATGTAGCTTGCTATGACTTGGGTTCATATGTTGATGACCGACACGTTCGTTGCTGGGTCATGAATTCCTGTCTCTGTAATTTAGTGCCACTTTTGGTTTATAACTAGCCATGTCGGCCCGGGTTCTCTGTCATATGGATTCTAGCGACACTGTCATATACGTGTGCCAAAATGCGCAAACGGTCCCGGGCCAGGTAAGGTGGCACCCGTGGGGATACCGTGCATGAGGCCGCAAAGTGATATGACGTGTTACAAGCTAGATCGGTGCGACTTAGGATCGGGGTCCTGACAGCGTTGGCATCAGAGCCGGACTGCCTGTAGGTTTCTCAAGCCAAACTGGTCGATGTTGAGTCTAGAAAATTCTTAGTTATATGTAGAGGAATTGATTGTGGAAGGGAACGTATGGCTCTTTTTACTTCTTTACCTTATGCCCTTCTGATCTGAGTCAGCCTATTCTTTCTACGGGGGTTTAGGACTAGGCCTCTCATGCTTACTAGGTTCACGTGTTACTAATTCGTAGACTCTTAGGATTGTTGGTTTCAAGCCTCAGTTCAGTTTCTACCCTTCAAGTATGATGATTAGTTGGACCCAAAACCTTGATATGATATTGTTGAGTGGCTATGCTATCATTTGTATGATGTCTCAAAATCTTTTTTGAGCATTTACAGTTGTTATGCTGCCCGATTTCTTCCAAAAATTCTAATGCCTTTGCATTATTTCATGTTTCACATGTCTGGTCGCACACCTCACCAGGTGGTCCGTTTGACTCGGTGCATTAATGTGCCAGGTCACACGGCCATGCTAGTCCATGTGTTGACTGAGACCGGCTACCGTTGGTATCCTGAGTACACCGTGGAGGAATAGTACTGGGATTTCAACCAGAGTCAGTATTTCTGCACCGTCCGGATATACCCCTCATATCCCGGAGCTAACGACCCCATCCATTGGTCTTATGGACTCCAGGTTACCATCGAGATGGCAGTGCAGGATGCCGCTTACTCGATGATGACCATCATCCAGGCTAGGCATGCCCTGCTGCTGAACACTGATTTCTGTTACATGCCAGCCTCACTTCCTGGAGAGGAAGGCTACTACACTGGTCTGTATACTAACGCTGCTCATGAGGAGCCACTGCTTCAGACTACTGTCCAGATGCTGGAGGATAGGGACCGTGAGGTCCGTGCCCTCCGGATGGAGCTGTATAACACTCGAGCCACCCACTGGACTACTTTGACACGGCTTGCACCTGCTATGCACGCCGAATATCTGGATATGCAGGATTTGTACCCCGTGCGGACTCGTCTGCCTGATCGTATGGATTGGCGTGACGTCGGGGGTATTACACCTCCACGTGGGCGTCGGTTGCCACCAGCATCGGGACCGAGGCCACATCCATGTCCCTATGGTCCACAGCCTTCGAGTGCTTGAGAGTTTCAAGATCCATCTGTTCCACTTCCAGGCTACAGTGGTAATCTTTACGAAGATTACTACGGGAATGTCTGAGCTAGACCGTGTCAGTAGTAGTATCATAGTAGTTGTATTTCCACAGTCCTGCGCGTCTTGTGGAATATGACTTAGCTAGTACTGATATCCGGAGGTTTAGTTAAATAATGTATAGGAGCTTGGAATGCCTCTGATGAGATGTATCGTCTTTTCACCGTAGTTGTACTTTAGCCTTGGCTTGTACTAAACTATGTATGGTGTGTATGACCACTGGTGTATATATGGCAGTTTCTATATTACCATGTCGTACGAGTGAACATCTCTGCATTCCGTGTCATCCATTACATTCTGCACTCCTATGTCAAAGTTTTTGCCATCCTTGTCTAAACTGTTGTGTTGTTTTCCTAGGATGGTCAACACTCGCAGCACTCCTGCTGCTCAAGAGCAGGGTGAGGCTAGTGGGGCTAGAAATGAGAATCTGCCCTAGCCACCCTCCTTGGCTGAAGTTATGCTCGAGGCAGAACGGAACAAGAGAGATACCAACGGTCTTCTGGAACGCATAGAGCAGAACACTGGGTTTCGTCAGAGGAATGACGTGGTGTCAATCAATGACTTTATTAAGATGTGCCCATCGAAGTTCCATCACTCCGCTGAACCTCTAGATGCGGATGACTGGCTTCGCAGTATAACCCACAAGCTACACTCTGCCCGTGTGGCCGAAGCTGACAAGGTTACCTACGCCGCCTACCATCTTGAGGGCCCTGCCAGTCTCTGGTGGGAAAACTTTGAGGCTATGCGTCCCGTTGGCCAAATCACTACTTGGGCTGAGTTCAGTGAGGCATTCCATGAACATCACATTCCGGAAGGTCTCATGGATCGCAAGCGGGAGGAATTCTGCAATTTCACCCAGGGCCGGTTAACCGTGGATCGCTATAGTCGCGAGTTTGGCAACTTGGCACGCTATGCACCCGAGGAAGTGTCCACCGATGCCAAGAAGCAGGCGAGGTTCCGCAAGGGACTCAGCCTTGAACTTCGCCGAGATCTACGTCTGCACGAGTGCACCTCCTTCCAGAAGTTGGTGAACAAAGCTATCAGTGCTGAGACAGGACAGACTGATTTCGAAGCCACACGCAAGCATCCTCGTGACTTTGGTTCCTCATCCGGCTCTGGCTCTCACAAGCGCCGTGTGTGGGTTCCTAACACTGCTCTGCCACCCAAGTACACACCGAGGCCATCCTATGAGGCGCCTCGCCCTACTCAATAGTATGCACCTGCCAAGACTTATGGAGGACCACCTACCAACTTTGCTCCATGCACTGGCACTGTGACATGCTTCGAGTGTGGAGAACCAGGGCACTACATGCGTGAGTGTCCTCAGAACCAGCCAGGAAAGCCCGTTGGCCGTGGTAAGCCAACATGCAAGGTGAACTATGTCAAGCCAATCCCCACTGCACGTGGTCATGTCAACTATGTCTCTGCTGAGGAAGCTTATGAGGATCTAAACGTCGTCCTTGGTACGCTTCTCGTTAACTGCCATCCGGCATCTGTTCTTTTCGATACTGGAGCGTCTCATTCGTTCATATCTGAGAGCTATGCTCGATTGCACAACATGACTTTTTGTGACATGCCCACCACCATGGAAATTCAAACTCCCGGCTCTAGATGGCAAACCTCTAGAGTAAGCCATGGGAATGAAATTCTTGTTGATAGACTTTTTTCCTAGCATCACTAATCGCTCTCAAGTCCTCGGAGATAAACATCATTTTGGTTATGGACTGGATGACAGCTCATTACGCCAAGGTTGATTGCTACACTAGGACTGTTCAACTTACACACCCATCCGGCAAGACAGTCAATGTCTTGACCCGAATGGCTGAGCGTCAGCTCTACTCTCTTAATGCCAGCCCTCTACCAGAACTCGAAGATATCCCGGTAGTCCGTGACTTTCCGGATGTTTTCCCAGAAGAACTGCCAGGTGTTCCACCTGACAGAGATGTCGAGTTCGTGATAGATCTTATTCCAGGAACTGTCCCAATCTCTAGGAGACCCTATAAGATGGCACCCCTAGAATTAGCTGAGCTTAAGAAACAACTCGATGAGTCCTTGAAAAAGGGTTTCATCCGTCCTAGTTCTTCCCCTTGGGCTTGTCCCGTCCTCTTCGTCAAGAAAAAGGATGGAACGGAACGGATGGTTGTAGATTATCGACCTGTCAATCTGGTCACCATAAAGAACAAGTATACGCTCCCCAGGATCAACGATCTGTATGATCAGCTCGCTGGATCCTCAGTCTTTTCCAAAATGGATTTGAGGTTGGGTTACCATCAAATCAAAATCAAGAACGGGGACATTCCTAAAATAGCTTTTGTTACTCGTTATGGCCAATACGAGTACACCATCATGTCCTTCGGGTTAACCAATGCCCCAGCCACTTTCTCTCGGCTAATGAATTCTATATTCATGGAGTATTTGGATAAATTCGTCGTGGTATACCTCGATGATATACTCATTTACTCCAAGAACAAGGAAGATCATGCCGAGCATCTAAGGCTGGTATTGACGAAACTTCGAGAGCACCGTCTTTATGCCAAATTCTCTAAATGTGAATTCTGCGTGCCAGAAGTAACCTATCTAGGCCATGTGGTCTCTGGTAAGGGTATTGCCGTTAATCCCGAGCGAGTTCAAGCCATCCTTGATTGGACTTCCCCTGAATCGGTCAAGCAAGTTAGGAGTTTCCTTGGCTTAGCGAGCTATTGCCGACGCTTCGTCGAGAATTTCTCCAAGGTTGCTAAACCTCTAACTGAACTCCTCAAGAAAGATAAAAAGTTTGAATGGACCCCACAGTGCGAGTCCAGCTTTCAGGAATTGAAAAGACGCCTGACATCTGCTCCCGTACTGGTACCACCAGAATTTTCCAAAGATTTTATTATCTACTGCGATGCCTCGCGACAAGGACTAGGTTGCATACTCATGCAAGATCATCAAGTGATCGCATACGCATCTTGACAGTTGCGTCCACATGGGGATAACTATCCTACACATGATCTAGAGCTTGCAGCTGTAGTCCACGCACTCAAAACATGGCGACATTACCTTCTTGGTAATTGCTGTGAAATCTTCACCGATCACCAAAGTCTGAAATACATCTTCACTCAACCGGATTTGAATCTCAGGCAAAGACGTTGGGTTGAGTTGCTCACAGATTACGACTTAGGAATCACTTACACCCCTGGGAAGGCCAATGGTATGGCTGACGCACTGAGTTGTAAGTCTTATTGTAACAACCTGATGTTACAACAAGGGCAACCACTTCTCCACGAGGAATTTCGTAAGCTTAACCTTCACATTGTTCCTCGAGGATTCCTTTCCACCTTGGTGGCGAAACCTACCCTTATGGATCAAATCATAGCTACCCAGCGGTATGATAGAGGTATATCTCGGATCAAGGAGAACATTGCTAGCGGTGTTGCTAAAAGTTTCTCTATGGATGATCGAGGTGTTGTGTACTTCGAGAACCGCTTGGTGGTACCCAAGAAACAACAACTACGGCAGTTGATCCTTCAGGAGGCTCATGAATCTCCTCTCACGATTCATCCCGGTAGTCCCAAAATGTATCAGGACCTACGCCAGAGGTTCTGGTGGACTAGGATGAAGAGAGAAATCGCTCAGTTCATTGCTAACTGCGACGTTTTTCATCGAGTCAAAGCAAAGCATCAACGGCCTGCTGGCACCCTCCAACCTTTAGCTATTCCTGAATGGAAATGGGACAAGATCGGTATGGATTTCATTACCGGGTTTCCCAGGACCAGGAAAGGGAATAATGCTATCTTCATCGTTATCGACCGCCTATCCAAAGTAGCCCATTTCCTACCTGTTCGAGAGAGTATAACCGCTAGCCAGCTAGCAGACTTGTATATCTCTCGGATAGTATCACTTCATGGTGTGCCGTTAGAGATTAACTCAGATCGTGGTAGTCTTTTCACTTCACGATTTTGGGGAAGTTTCCAGAATGCTATGGGGACTCATCTCTCTTTCAGCACCGCTTTTCATCCTCAGTCAAGTGGTCAAGTGGAACGAGTCAATCAAATTCTGGAAGATATGCTTCGAGCCTCTGCCATCTCTTTCGGTATGGATTGGGAGAAGTGTCTTCCATTCGCAGAATTCGCTTATAACAATAGTTATCAAGCCAGCTTGGGCAAGGCTCCCTTCGAAGTTCTTTATGGACGAAGATGTCGAACGCCTCTTAACTGGTCAGAAACCGGGGAAAGACAATTCTTTGGTCCGGATATGATCCAGGAACCAGAAGAGCAAGTTCGCATCGTTCGTGAGAAACTGAAAACAGCCTAGTCTCGCCAGAAGAGCTAATATGATAGTCATCATAAGGCTGTGACTTTTGAAGACGGCGATAAGGCTTACCTTCGGGTTACTCCTCTTAAGGGAACCCATCGCTTCGGTATCAATGGCAAATTGGCTCCTCGTTACATCGGTCCTTTTCGCATTCTTGCCAAACGAGGAGAAGTTGCCTACCAATTGGAACTACCTCCGCACCTTTCCAGAGTTCCTGATGTCTTGCACGTTTCTCAACTCAGGCGTTGCTTCTTGGATCCTATCCATGGAGTGAACCACGAAACGTCTGATCTCCAGGACAATCTCACATATCGAGAATACCCCGTTCGCATTCTTGATCAAACCGAGCGTACCACCCGACGTCGTAATATCAAGTTTCTCATGGTTCAATGGTCACATCATTCCGAGAGTGAAGCTACTTGGGAAAGGGAGGATCGTCTTCGACTTGAGTACCCCACCCTCTTTCTGGTGGAACCCGAATCTCGGGACGCGATTCTTTTGAGTGGGGGTGAGTTGTCACATCCCTAGTCAGTGCTTGCATTAGGACTAGCTAGAGTGTGCATCATGTTTACTTTCCACAGAAACTTGAAATGGGAATGACAGAAACCCCAGCACCCCTCGTCTAACAACTAGGTTTTAATAAAAACTTTTCTAATGTACCCAAAATGCCCTTCAAAAATGTTCATCATCTATGCCTTGGTTTCAAACCTCTGCCAAAAATGGTGCACATTTTCCTGGGACATCCAAAGGTCTCTCGATTAATTCATATTGTAATTGCATTTCGGCATTTAAATGCTATAAAATATTTTATGTGCCCAAATAATCCTAAACTGAAATGTTCCATGTTGGTTATATGCTAAACAGTGGGCATGAGCAGTTTGGTGATTTTTGAAAGTGCCTAAGCATTTTTAGAAAAGCCACAAAGTTACAAAAGAAATAGAAAACAGAAAACAAATAAAACAAAAGAGGAAGCAGAGACTTACCTAAGGCCCACTTACCTGACTGGCCCAGCACAGCCCAGCCCACCAGGGGCACACTCGTCTTTGTCCCCGTGCCAGCGCACGAAACAGCTCAGTGGCGAGCGCCGCCGACGCGCCGGCCACCTCCTGCCTGCCTGGCTACTACCCCCGACGCTCTGGACGGCTTTGGACGTCGCCACACAGACCCTCTCGACCCCCTCGACTGCTCCCCTCTCTCCCTGCCTCGTCTCTCTCGCTCCGAGCCTCGTGGCCGAGCGCCACCGTCGCCACCGACGCCGTTCGCCGTAGCCACCGTGCCCCTCTCGCCCACCCGTTTTGCCCAGGAGCTCCGCCTCGTCCTCCTCGTCCTCCACACTGAGCTACATGACGCTAGAAGCCCTGCTTCATCTTCACCGTCGTCGTCTTCAACCTACGGCCGCGGAAATCGCCAGCGACCGTGCGCCCGCCCCGACGCGTCCCCGAGCCCGCTGAGCATCTCATCCGCCTCCCTGTGAGCTCCTGCGTCAAACCCCCCTCCTCCCCACTTCGTTTGCTCGCTGTAGACGCCGCCCCCTTGCTCGCCGTAGCACGTCGCCGCAGAAGCTCGTCGCCGACGGGGCTCTGGTGACCAATTGGCTCCGTGCACATGCCCGTCGTCTTCGTGAGCGCACGTAGCACCCGTAGGAACCAACCATTGGTCCTCATGTGCCCTGTGACGTAGTTTTCATCGGCACCCGAGCTCCGGCCGCCGCCGTTGAGGTCGCCACTGACGTGTCCAGCCACCCCAGCTGCTCCGACCTGTTCCGTTGGAAGCGCGACTTCTCCAGCTCTCTGTGGATGCCCTCCGCCGCTATTTTGGTCATCGGAACGCTGTTTCCGAGCCGCGCCGCCGTCCTGGCTCTTGCCGACGGCGAGTTGCCGGTGGGGTTGACCTGCTTTGACCACGCCTGGACCCCCTGTGTCCATGACATGTGGGGCTGGCCTTTGACTAGTTTTAGTTTAGGTTTTTAATTAAGTACTAATTGCTGTCATTAGTTTAATGAGTCACTGACACGTGGGGCCCAGCCCCTGTTAACTTTTAGTTTAGTGTTAAACTTATTTAGTTAGTACTGAGAGACTTACTAGTGGGGCCCATTGGTCAGATTTGACCTGGACGCCCTATTGACTGGCTAACGTCAGCATGATGTCATGCTGACGCAGTAAATGATTTCCTGGGATTAATTGATTTAAAACAAATCTAGACATTCCAGAAAATGCCTTAAACTTCAAAACTTCATATAAATTCAACAATAGCTCAGATGGAAAAGATTTATATATGAAAATTGATCAGAAAAATCCAATCTTTCCAATGGCTCTAGTTTCATGCATGTTTGAGCAAGTTAACCTTGCTGTTCACCCTAAAACATGATAATGCTCTTTAATAAATATTAGTTTGGGTTTCAATTTGAATCTTTGATTCAAATGGGCTCAAACCCTTCTGTCTATAGATGCATTAGCCCAAAACACATGCATCTTGCCATATCATGAGCATGCATCATATTGTTGCATTTGTTTGCTTATTGATTGTATCGCCGGTGTTCTCCGTGTTAGGTCCTGCTCCCGAGGATACTTCTGCGTATCCAACTGAAGAGCAGTACCCGACAACCACTCTGTCAGGCAAGCAACCATTGACCATTCCGATACAAACCCATCTTCTCGCTCCTGCTCTCTTTTACTGCATTAACGCAACATCGTGTGAACTGCTACTTGCTGCGGTAGTTGAACCCTATTCCCTTGCATGACCTGTCTTTGCCATTGTAAATAGTTGAAACCCACTAGCGTGTGTAGGAGTTGATTGAGCCATGTGATGTGTGATCCACCACGCTATTTGTTTATGTTGCCTGCTATGCTTAGAGTTGTGTCAGGTCTGGTTCATCTGGGTGATGGACCTGAGAGAAATGATCATACTCAGTAAAGAGAGGGAAGTGTGGAACATGTTTGGTAAAGGTATCGATGAAAGGCCATGTAGGAGTACATGGTGGGTTGTTTCATTGGAACCGTCCATAGGATCTGAGATCTGTATGTGTGGTTCAAGTTTCAGCTACTACCACACGTTGGGATCCTTAATTCACCCTCTCGACTTATTAACTGCCCTTGACCTCTGTCCTGGAGTTGCAACTAATTTCTGGTGTTCGTAGTTTACTGGTGGTCGTGCACAGCGCTGACCCTCGGGGTGGGCTGTGATGCGGCAGGTACGTGGCCGGGTGTACCGAGCGCCCGTTTGGTGACTCGGGAACCCTGTACACATCGTTTGGGGCCGTGAGCGACACCCCGGCCGGATCTCCCCACGGATGGAACCCAAATAGGCGATAAACCTGGACGAGAGACCTGTGTGGTTAGTTAGGTCGTGGCCGACACCCTCGCTGGGCTTCCGCTTGAAGGTTGCCGAGTACATGTCGAGTAAACAGCGATAAGTGGTGGAAGCGTGTGTGAAGAAGTACACCCCTGCAGGGTTACCAATCTATTCGAATAGCCATTGTTCGCGGTACGGACTACTTGGTTACTCTTACACTTCATAGACAAGTTGCTGGATACTACTAAAAGCCTCAAGACAAGTGTGAGTGCCGTGGATGGCCCTTCCATAGGTTGACGGAAGAGGATCCACGGTGGTTTATTGTTGTGGTGAGTATTGGACTCGTGTACGAGGTCTTATCTTGCAATCTGTTGAGAGTCGTAGTATAGGTTAGCCAAGACTCAAAGCTGGCTTGCTGCTATGAACACCACTACCCTTGTTGATAATGATGCATGTATGACAGGTTCTGTTGTAAGACTTGTTGTGTACCTTTGTACTCATGTTTGCTTAATAACTATTGCAGAGGAGAACCCTACCCCTTCAGATGGGTTTTACATAGACGTTGACGTCGACGAGTACCTTGCTACCCAGACGGAGATTCTGAGCTTGTGAAGGGCCTTGTAGATAGTCAAGCTACACCAAGCCTGTTTTATTTTCCAAGTTGTCTGTACTCAGACATGTTAGCTTCCGCTTGTGCTTGTATGATTGTATGACTTGAGTGTTGGGTCATGTGACCCCTACCTCTATGGATATGTTATGTATGGCTCTTCAGAGCCTCTTAAATAAAGTACTTTGAGTAATAGAGTTCTGTTGTGATGCAATATTGTATTTGCACATACTGAGCATATTGTGTGTATGATTGAAATGCTTGGTATGTGTGGGATCCGACACCTAGTTGTTTTCCTTTGGTAGCCTATCTTACAGGGAAATGCCTCCTAGTGCTCCCACTGAGCCTTGGTAGCTTGCTACTGCTGGGAACACGTAGGCTGGCCGGCATGTGTCCTTCTTCGTTCCTGTGTCTGTACCTTAGGGGAAATGTCACGCGTTGTTCCTTTATGTCCATGTAGCTTGCTACGACTTGGGTTCATACGTTGATGACCAACACGTTCGTTGCTGGGTCATGAATGCCTGTCTCTGTAATTTACTGCCACTTTTGGTTTATAACTAGCCATGTCGGCCTGGGTTCTCTATCATATGGATGCTAGCGACACTGTCATATACGTGTGCCAAAATGCGCAAACTGTCCCGGGCCAGGTAAGGTGGCACCCATGGGGATACCGTTCGTGAGGCCGCAAAGTGACATGACGTGTTACAAGCTAGATCGGTGTGACTTAGGATCGGGGTCCTGACATTGGTGTTCTAGTATTACTCTTACGAACTACAGTTGAAGACTTAGCATGATCCTTTATTCTAACAGGAAAGGATGGTTTCTCAATATAAGCAGTAGGAACAATAGGATCAACCACTACTGCAGGTTGCTACTAACGCGACACTACAATCAGAGACCCTCCGACGAAACTGTGTGCTATGCCATAATCGCAAATGGGGGTGTAAAAAACCCATCAAAAAAGGTGCAAAACGTTTGCGATGGCAGAGACATCAAACATTGTTCAGATTTTAGTTGCGTGTGCGATGCAGGGCATACGGTTCAGTTCAATGAACTGTTTGCGATGAGGAGGCACAAAAGAAACGGTTAACCAGATGAAGGCGTGGGAGTTATATACCATACTATTCACTCGGATGAACAGTTTTTGATGAGGAGGAACAATAGAAATGGGCAGTTATATAAAGGTGTGTGTGATTGAGGGCATACGCTTCAGAAGGATTAAGTGTTTGCGATTAGGCAACAGAACAGAAACGGGCACACACATTCAAATTAAAAGAAGCATGTCCGATGTTAATAACGAGCGCGCACAGTTGTTGGAACAAGACGTGTGCGGACGTTGCCTATTGCGGTGCACCCTATGGTGCAAATGCCATGAACGCGGCCGAGAAGGTGTACGTGCCCACGTTACGCCCTCTGGGAATAGTGTCTCACTTATAACCGCCAGTAAATTTTTATCATGTGTCCCGTCACTTTCCAAATTATAACTCTGTTCACACCGATCTAAACCTAAACGGTTTCCCACATAGGAGCGTATTAGTACTCGGTTATAAATACAACTCCTACTCCAAGATGACTGCACATTCCTCCTCAACTCCTCATCCACAAAAACAAACAAGTCATGCATCATCGTTCCCTTGCATCTGCCATGACCAGCGTGAGTTCTGGGTCAAGAGATGGCCACCAGGGAGATGAGAGCATGGAAGTGGAAGCACGTGAGATGTCCCGCCTCGCCGCAAGCGCAGCCGGCATGTCCCGCCGTGCGGCCGTAGTAGCACAGAGGTCCCGCCACGCCACCGAAGCAGCACAGAGGTCCCGCCGCACCGTCGATGCAGTAGACTGGTCCGGCCGCACTGTGAATGTAACAGAGATGTCCTCCCGCGCCACAGCGGCCTGGGAAAATGTCTCTTGGGCAGCTGAGGACTCTTACAGGCCAATGCATGCACTCGTCCATAGCCAGATGGATCAGATCCCCGGCTGGGCAAGGTTGTAGGATGACATGAAAGCTTCTTTTGAACAGGCTAGTGGCGTCATCCGGCAACTAAATGAGAGCAATGCGAAGCTCCGGGCCGAGCGTGACCTGCCGAGGGCGAAGATCGTCGAAAGCGCGAAGCAGCATGAGGAGACCACTGCCTTGTTGAAGAGGACCGATGTCTTCGTCGAGAAACTTAGGGACGAGAATGACATGCTGTGTATTGAGCGCAGATGTCTCTGGTGGAGGAATCCGTGGATGCTCTCCAGCAGCATCTTGAGGACAATAAAGAGCTCATCGCCGCTCGCCGCGGAGACTAGTTCCCGCGGCCTGCAGCAACACATCAAGATAGTAGAGATCAACGAGCCAGATCGTTTTCTTCCTTCTTCTTTTGCCTTTGGGTATTTCGGGCGTTGCTGCATGTTGCTTTTTTAATTATGTTCATAAATATGTAAGACAATTATTATCCACTGTCATCGTCCTTCTATTCATTATACTTGCTATAAGTCGCAGTCGATACTATATAGGTCCGTCGGATCTTACATCAAGATCCATGCAAAACTTTCTTTTTAGATTTTCATTTTTCTCTCAGTCGAGTCAGACATATAGCCACGCCATAGAACAGGGGCTCGGGTGACATTAATGGAGACGTTGGGAGGGAGGTGCGCGGCGGGTAGCGGCCATAGACCTCTCCTCCCGATGAGCACGTCCACGGGTCTGATCGCACGCCTCCTGTACTCCAATATCTAGCCCGCACTGCACATCCCAGCCATTAAAAAACGGGACGCGTGGCAGCACATAATTGGTAAGTAGACACCCACGGTTTCAATAATACTTGTGTTTACGATTTGTAACGTGACAACACTTGTTCCAAAATGACTTCATTCATTGTTAATGTGTGCGCCTTCGCAAATCAGACAGAAAAAATACCACAACATGTTGGTCCCATATCATGACACCTTGCCAAGCTTCATGATTTTCAGGCATGTTTTGGATTTACAGGAATTAAAAAACCAAGTTTCTCAATCTTTCCGGCCGAGCCACGACTCCCAGATGCATGGGACCTAAGCATGCACATAAGGAAACATATTTGTTTTTTCAACCAATTTATATTCACTGGAGCATGTGCATGTAGTTCAAATTTGAATTATGCACATAAATACATTGAAAACTCAGTTAATGCATAAAAATGTCCAAACGAACCCCAAAAAATCACAAAAAAATGACAGAACACTCCTGTTGTTCTATGTTGACATGAGAAAAAAATTGAAAGCAATAAGAGGCAATGGATATTTCTTCGTCCCCAAAGGTGGGACGTTCCCTACCGAAACCATCATGCTTGTTGTGAGAAGCTTTGGTTTGTGAGAAGCATATACTCAAACCTACCCCAAATTGGACAATTTTTTTGATTTACTAGAAATTAAAAGCCATGTATCCCAATGTTTTGCCGGCAATCAACAGTGCTCCAATTATGTGCATTTTGTAGGCATTAATGCACGTAATTCAAATTCAATTAACCGGTGCATGAAAGGGTGCGCAATAACGGTCTGGAAAAACCATAGTCGTGATATTTAGTAATTTGTCAAGCCTTTTACAAGGAATGGGCAGAGATTTCAATGGAATGCATGGCAATAGTCAACCACAAACACGTCATTTACTGGGTTATCAACTATAGAACAATGAAATATGTGCTTGAAAAACATGACGGCTGAGAAGGTTTGATTTAGGTCATCATGCACGCCCATCATAAATCGAACCATCGCCGAGGAAGTTTAATGCTTTCGAGAGGGAAATCACCAAGATTGAAGGGAATCCAAATTTCCATCCTAGTTTGTGTCGGTGTACAAAAGTAGGGGCGCTCCTTTGTACCCCTTACTTGTGCACGGGCAGTCAGAGCCACGCCTGCGGCCACACATAACAAGGCAGAGGAGGGAAGCCAGAGACACAAGGCTACCAGAGCAACGCCAAGATGGTGGCGCAAGAAGGCCAAGCAAGAAGACAGGCTTCCCCCGGCAAGAACCCTTGCTGGGACAACTCACTCAAACACCTCCGTTGCTGCCACCCTTGAGCCTAGGAGCTCCAGCATCATCAACAATGTTTGAACTAAGGCTCGGGAAGCGCCTACGTGATGGCATGCAGATCTTTGTAAAGACAAGGGTCCATGACTCCTAAGATGAGAACCAGAAGACAAGGCGATCACAAGGCTCCTTGTCGAGGATGCCCACGAGACCCCGACAAGGCTCCTCGCCGAAGACACCCCGAAGCCCCGGCAAGCCTCTTGTCGAGGATGATCTCAGAAGCCCCGGAAAGCCTCTTGCCGAGGACGCTTACAGAGGCCCCGTCAAGACCCTTGCCGGGAACAGACGCAAGACCGCGGCAAGCCTTTGCCGCCCCATCGTCGCCCCAGCCCCGCAGCCGACCCACTAGCCCAGGCAAGAATCCACGTGGCAGCACGTGGTTCCCTATCCAGCTAGTCAAGCACCTAAATGGTGCCATGCAGATCTTCGTGACGACCCTGCCACCATGCCATCTCACCTGCCTGCCCTGCTAGCCTGGATGCGTGTCGCAACCAGACGAAGCGGCATCCGACAGGACGGGCCACGTTCCCATCCCCAATAAACCAAGTGGACACATAAGTAGCGCATTTAATGTGTCTTGTCACGTAATGGCATGAGATAAGCCTATGCACTGTATACCTTTCCACCTCCTTTGTGCCACTGTGGCAGCCCCTGTTGACTATAAAAGGAGGCCCGAGACATAATGCAGGAGGATTCAGATCTTTTGGACTAGGCATGCACTGTAGCTAGTTCAAGAACTCAAGAACACTCAAATACACACCAAAGCAGGACTAGGGTATTACGCATTCTCGCGGCCCGAACCTGGGTAAACGATCCTTGTACTGACTCTTAGACCCGCTCTTTGCACAACCTCGCGCCCGCCAACCGTAGAAGGGATTCTAGTGATCCCATAGGTGTCGTCTCCACCGATATCTTTGGCACGCCAAGTAGGGGGGCAGTTGTGAAAATCTGGTCTAGTAGTTAGTTTAGCAGTTCTTCATCGCTATGGCTCCCAAGAAGAAGACGATAATGGCGCTCCGTTCATCTGGAGCCGAACGGCCCGTGCCGCCGCGGGTTGGCAACGCGGTGCCCGTGCCGCCGCGGGTTGGCAACGCGGTGGTCGCTGATGGAAGCTGAGGCGCTACCTGCGAACACCCGCGTCGCTCCAGCAGCCGAAGCCTGGCAAGTGGCGTCGTTCGTGCACGAGACGATGTGCCGCACGCCACCAAGTCCAAGGGCGGAGCGCCCCCCCCCCCCCCCCCCCCCGCAAGCGGCACGAGGCCCTCTAAGAGCAGCGTCGTACCGCGTACAGGCGGCGCGGCAACTTCCAAGACGCCCACGGCGGCGCCCATGACGCTCTCCTATTGGTCATGCGAGATGAGCAGCGTCGCCACACTAAGGACCCTAGGCGTCGCCGCGGAAAGAGCCCTACGCATCAGTCGTGGGATGTAGAAGATCAACATACTCATCGAGGCGCTGGCAAAAACGGCGTACAACTGCAGGGCCGTGATAGAGCTCCTTCTAACATGGTTAGAAGTCAGAGCGCATCACGATCCACGCAGCTTTCGCCGCCACCCACGCCGGTGGAGGCCTTAGCGCGCGCGCAGTTGCTCCTCGGCTTCCCTCCTGCTGCGGAGAAGCTCGACGAGTCGAGCGCTACCATCTGCAGCATCGTCGCCGTCACCAACAAAGATGAGTCGCGGCCAGTGGAGCCCTTAGGCCGATGCTCTGTCGAGCCACCGCACGCTAGTGGTGGAAGGACCGGAGGCGCCGCACCCATGGTGCATTCTCCTACTCCTCGCCAGCTACCGCGAGCACCGGTCCATCGGGACGACGCTTGTGATAACATATCCATAGCGTCGTCCGACCCGCAGACCCACTGCGATCAGTGCCAAGTTCTTCGGGAGCATGCCCATGAAGACGCTCGAACTACCATCGAGCGCCGGCGCGAGGCACACCACCAGTCAGATAGGCGGGCAGGGCCCACTACGGACCACCCAGCTCCGGGAGGCTCTGGAGGCTTACCTTACGAGGTAGACTACCTAGCCTTTACCGGCGAGCTGCGGTGGTTCCAGTGGCCCACTCACCGCACATTCAAGCCTGACATCGGTGAGATGCAGGCCACCGGAGCACGTGATGACAAGGTGCTGACCAATTACTTCCCGTTGGCGCTTAAGCCCAACGTCATGTCATGGTTAATGTACTTGCCAGTAGATTCTATTTCTTCCTGGTTGGATTTGTGCCATGAGTTTGTTTGCGCCTTTACGGGAGCCCACCAGGCTCATGGCCAGGTAAGCGATTTGCATGTCATCCCCCAGAGAGAAGGTGAAAGCCTGCGCAAGTACATACAGAGATTCAGCCGAGTGCAATACAACATCCCAAATGTTCATCCCACCGCCATCATCAGCGCATTCCATCAGAATGTGCGCAACCGCGAGATGCGTGAGGAGCTGGCGATGAATAAGGTCAAGGATGTGGTCGAACTCTATGTTCTGGCCGACAGATGCGCTCGGGCAGAAGAGGGAAGGAAGTACCCCGGCGAAGTCGCCGGTGTGGAAACCGATTCCTCAGACGAAGACGCCATCGCCCCGGCGAAGAAGGGCTGACAACGCAACAGGAAACGCTAGGGCAAGGCCGTGCTTGTCATCGAGGGATCCAACGACATCGGCGCTGCCAAGAAAACCAAGGCAGACGACGACGGAAAGTAAATTGCCGGGGGCGTCGAGCTTTGGTTTGAAGTTTGAAAGCACTTTGATGATTCAGAGTAGAGTCTTGGCGGAGTTCATTGCAGAATGGACCTCAACGCCCGACAAATAGATCCAGGAGACTACTCTCCCTGACAAGGAAACTAGTCGCAACTGGATTATGTACTTTGACAGGGCTTTCTTGCTACAAGGCGCCGATGCTAGTGTGCTACTCATTGCACCCGCCGGAGAGCACCTCAAGTATGTGGTTTAGATGTACTTCCCTACGAAGATGTCGACGAACAACACTGTCGAGTATGAGGGACTGCTTGCTGGTCTCAGGATCACGACAGCCCTCGGAATCAAGAAGCTCATCGTTAGATGTGATTCGCGGCTTGTCGTCAAGCAAGTTAACAAAGATTAACAGAGCCCGTTGATGGAGGCCTACGTAGATGAAGTGGGGATGCTAGAGGAGCGTTTTGACGGTATACAAGCAGAGCATGTTCCCCGAGCGGAGAATGACATCGCCGACTACTTGTCAAAGCGCGCCGCCCTCAAACTGCCTGTGGAACCAGGTACCTTTGTGCTTCGATTAACTCAACCATCCGTTGAACCAGCGAAGGAAATCAGGCCCCGGCAAGTACTTTCCCTCCGAGTCCACAGGGATCACCGGCAAAGATGTTTCTGGGGATGCTGAGCCTGCCGTAGGGAAACAGACTCTGGCAGGGCGTCAAGCCCTGACCATGGAGACAATTGCTCCTATGGTAGAGGAGATACCTTTAGTCCTTGCCGTCGAGCCTCAGGCTCCGGCATGGGCACAACATACCGTCCAATTTCTCCAAACCGGGGAGCTTCCTAAGGAGCAGGAGGAAGCGGAGAAAGTAGCCCGTCGGTCTGCCATGTACTAGTTCGTCGATGACGTCTTGTATAGAAAAAGGCCAAACGGTGTGAAATTGAAGTGCATTCCCCAGGAGGAAGGACTGGAGCTGTTGGCAGAGATACACAGAGGCATATGTGGCTCCCACATAGGGTCGAGAGCCCTTGCTGACAAGGCATTCCGGCAAGGTTCCTTCTGGCCCACTACCCTCGAGGATGCAACGACACTGGTAACCAGGTGTGAAGCGTGTCAGTTCCATGCAAAGAAGCTTCATCAACCAGCTCAAGCTCTCCAAACAATCCCTCTTTCCTGGCCATTCTCTGTCTGGGGGCTCGACATACTGGGCCCCATTCCCCGTGCTGTCGGGGGCTTTGAGTACTTGTACGTTCCAATCGACAAGTTCACAAAGTGGCCAGAAGTGGAAGCAGGGAGAAAGGTGACAACATAATCAGCCGTCAAGTTCTTCGAAGGCCTTGTCTGCCGATTTGGGATACCAAACAGAGTCATCACCGACAACAGCACGCAGTTCACAAGCCGTACATTCATGCAGTATATTCAAGACCTCGGCAGCAAGGTCTGTTTTGCTTCTGTTGCGCATCCTCGAAGAAATGGCCAGGCGGAGAGGGCAAACGCTGATGTACTGTGAGGCCTTCGGACAAGGACTTTTGCCTGGCTGCACAATAGCGGAAGGCGCTTGATTGATGAATTATCGATGGTTCTTTGGTCAATCAGAACGACACCAAATCGAGCCACCGACCAGACACCTTTCTCCCTCGTTTACGGGGCGGAAGCAGTTCTCCCCACGGAACTCACATACGGGTCACCCCGAGTGCTCGCTTATGATGAGCTTGAGCAAGAGCAGTTGTGGCAAGATGACGCAACACTCCTCGAGGAAGATCGTCTTCGGGCGGCTGTGCGAGCAGCGCACTACCAGCAAGCCTTGCACCGCTATCATAGCAGCAAGGTTCATGCCCGAAGCTTTGAAGAAGGCGACCTTGTTCTTCGACGTGTTCAGTCGGCCAAGAATTCCAACAAGTTGACGCCGAAGTGGGAATACCCTTATTGAGTAATACGAGTCACTAGGCGTGGCGCAGTCCGCCTGGAGATCGAAGATGGTATTCAAGTGAGCAACTCCTGGAACATCAAACATCTTCGCAAGTTTTACCCGTAAGGCACAGTTGCCAGGCTCCCTGGCAAGCCACCCTTTTGTACAAGCCTTGCAGGCAAGGCATGTAATCCTTCGTACAGAGCCAGGTGCAGACCATGAGCATAAATAAATGAAGCGCTGGCGCCCTAAGATTTTAGCATGCATGCTAGGTTGAGTCTCTTTCTCTGTTAGGGTTGATAGTGCTTGACAGCGACTAACCCCTAGCATAGAGGTCGAGTAGGCGTCTCTCTATTCCTTTCCATCCTATTTTGTTCACAGGATGCATGGACAGTTCTGCTGGGCTGTTTGGGAGAAAGGGGACAGATCGACGCTCCAACCGTGGTGAACTAAAGTTGCTGGGGGCTACGGATCTAAGGGTCCGACCACGGCAAGGCTAGGTTGCCGGGGGCTACAAGATCAGATAAGTCTTTCATCCCCCACTCCTTACTTCCGTATGAGACTTGAACGTATGAGACTCCGCTAGCTCTTGTACCATCATGCTCCCTTTTTCCTTGCGTCCAACAAACTTTATTTTGGACCGGAACTCGGTAGTAGTGTGATGGGAACGGAGCAGACAGAGGGCCTAATCCTACTCTACTCCCACTTCTGCCAAGGGCGTGAATGTTGTCGAGCTATAGAGAAGGAAGACGGCAGGGCTTGTTGCCGGGGTACGATGTTTATTTTAAGATAACAAGGATTCATTCCTTGGTGTGGCCCCTGCCCACTCACAAAAGTAACCCGGCAAACACCCTTCTCTCCATTGATACGGTGTAAACAAGTACAATTCTTACGGAATGCATACATGAGCAAGGGGATTACAAGATTTAAATCTTACAAAGGCCAGAAGGCTTAAAAACTGAAAAGAGATAAGATGCCCGTAATACCTTTCTTGTCCCTCTCCTTAGGAAATGGAACCAGATGGCAAAAGGGCAAAGGGCACACCTAAGCGAAGCGCGAGCAGCGGAAGGCACCAAGAGAACGTCCCGATGGCCGTCCCGAAGAAGGCTAGTGCTGATGGCGCCGGGAGAAGAGTCGAAAGATGACGCAGCGGGTCGGCAACACGCGAGTTGATGCCCGCAAACTCCAAAATGATGGTTGCCGCCCACCTTCTTCATCTTCTTCGGCCTCCCAACGCCAGCCGCCCAAGGAGGCGACCCCGAGAAGTTCGAGGGGCTGGCGATGTAGATGATGGTGCTGCCAGCATCGCCCAGGGATCTGACCCATCATCCTCCTGCCTGCTGCCCTCGTCGTCATTGTCGCTGTCTTCCCCATCACTGTCACTCGGGAAGGAGTTTTCGTCATCGGTCGAGCTCTTCGCACAGCACCCTGCCTGTGTCCCGAGCGCTCGAAGACTTTGACGGAGAGCAGATCGCTCTCTGCTAACTTGAAGCAGAGGACGTTTCCCTTCGTCAAGCAGTGGGCACGGGCGAAGGTCTTCCACCCCCGGTGGAGAAGCATTACATGAGAGGCGGGGAACTTGGTGTTCACCCACATGGCGCCCTTGCAACACCCCTCCATGTGAAGCCTCAACCTCGATGGCTGGTCGACCTCCAACACCCTCGCGAACACTTCAGGAAGTCGGAGGTGACTACACGGCGGCTCACGCAGTTGCAAGATGAACTCCAACGCCGTGTCCCCGACATGGCCGTGTGGTGAGGCAGGAGGAGACGGCGGAGGAGATGGAGACAGAGATGATGATGACGCGGGTGTCTCCCAACTTCGCCCGCCTCTGCCTCGACCGCCTCGCCTACCGCGACCCCGGCCGGCGCCTCTACCTCTAGCATGGCCCTCGTCTTGGGCATCCAGCTCTTCTTTGACCGCCGCCGCCCTCTGACGAGAGGACGACCTGGTCGCCTCCGCAGGGGCACGGCCACGGCCACGCCCTCTCGGCATAACTTGGGAAGGGAAGAGATCGGACTGGAAGAGGATGAGTGAAATGGGGGAGAACACTGTCCCTCTCCTCCTTCTTTATAGAAGGGCGACCGCCCGGATCAACCGGTCCAAACGCCGGAGACGCAAGGAAACAAGACTGACCCACTGCTCCAATCAACGGTGCCCGACCCCCCGCCCCGACGTTAAAAGCCCACACCCTCTGGGTCCGCCGCCTGCCCTCCCCGATGCATGAGGGGCATGTGGCGGGCGGGTCGGGGTTCAGATAGCACGTGGTACGATCG
Organism: Secale cereale; assembly: GCA_902687465.1. Classification (NCBI taxonomy): domain Eukaryota; kingdom Viridiplantae; phylum Streptophyta; class Magnoliopsida; order Poales; family Poaceae; genus Secale; species Secale cereale. Next base: position 513,679,804 of record LR738711.1, read on the forward strand.
TTTCGCACCCCGTGATCGTGGGGCGACCCAAGTCCACTTTTTAAATGAGCCGCACCCCCGCAACTTCCTCTATTTTTTATAAGGAGAACGCGAACCGCCTCTTTACTATTCAAAACCACGAGATGACGCAAGCATGCTGCGATCACCCCACGCACGATCCCCACGTCATGTGGAGATCGTGGGGAAGATCAAACCAGCAGAGGAGTTACTGCAGTAAAAATAATCCAACCCCACTGCCCGCGCACCATTCTGGGCCTAGCCCAACAACGCGTCGCACTTATGTATGGCACAGGCCCGGGGGCTCCTGTCGGTGTACAAAAGTAGGGGCGCTCCATTGTACCCCTTACTTGTGCACGGGAAGTCAGAGCCACGCCTGCGGCCACACATAACAAGGCAGAGGAGGGAAGCTAGAAACACAAGGCTACCAGAGCAACGCCAAGAAGGTGGCGCAAGAAGGCCAAGCAAGAAGACAGGCTTCCCCGGGCAAGAACCCTTGTCGGGACAACTCACTCAAATGCCTCTGTTGCAGCCACCCTTGAGCCTAGGAGCTCGAGCATCATCAAGAATGTTGGAACAAAGGCTCAGGACGCACCTACATGATGGCATGCAGACCTTTGTATAGACAAGGGTCCATGACTCCTAAGATGAGAACCAGCAGACAAGGCGATCACTAGGCTCCTTGCAGAGGATGCCCACGAGGCCCCGACAAGGATCCTCGCCGAAGACACCCCGAAGCCCCATCAAGCCTCTTGGCGAGGATGCTCACAGAAGCCCTGGAAGCCTCTTGCCGAGGACGCTCACAGAGACCTCGGCAAGACCCTTGCCGGGAACAGATGCAGGACCATGGCAAGCCCTTGCCGCCCCATCGTCGCCCCAGCCCGGCGGCCGACCCACTAGCCCTGGCAAGAATCCACGTGGCAGCACGTGGTTCCCAATGCAGTTAGTCAAGCACGTACATGGTGGCATGCAGATCTTCGTGAAGACCCTACCACCACGCCGTCTCAGTTGCTTGCCCCGCTGACCTGGACGCGCGTCGCAACCAGACGGAGCGACAGTGGACGGGACGGGCCTCGTTCCTGTCCCCTATAAAGCAATTGGACACCTAAGTAGCACACTTAATGCGTCTTGTCCCGTAATGGCATGAGATAAGCCTATGCACCGTATACCTTTCCACCTCCTGTGTGCCACCGTGGCAACACCTTTTGACTATAAAAGGAGGCCCAAGGCATAATGGAGGAGGATTCGGATCTTTTGGACTAGGCATGCACCGTAGCTAGTTAAGGAACTCAAGAACACTCAAATACACACCAAAGCAGGACTAGGCTATTACGCATTCTCACACACTGAACATGGGTAAATGATCTTGGTATAGACTCTTAGACCCGCTCTTTGCACAACCTCGCGCCCGCCAACCGTAGAAGGGATTCCAGTGATACCATAGGTGTCGTCTCCACCAATAGTTTGTCATTCAGTTTTTTCCAACGATCAACATACCGCCTCAAATGCAACATGTTCAAATTTGACATTTTTCCGAACTCATCATTTACCATATTTAGGTGATTATGTGCATTTTCTAGGCATTAATTATGCACATAATTCAAATTCGAACAAACGGTGCATGAAAAGGTGCACAAGAACGGTATGGAAAACCATGCTCGTGCTATTTAGTACATTCTCAGGCCTTTTACAAGGAGCGGGCAGATATTTCAAGGAAATGTGTGGCAATAGTCAACCATAAATGCGTCATTTACTGGGTTAACAACTATAGAAAAATGAATTACATGCTTGGAACAACATGACGCCTGGTGTGGTGCCATGGTATGACCTCATCGTGCCCTTATAAAAATGTTGTCATGCACGCCTTTCATAAAACGAACCTTCACCGAGGAAGTTTCATGGTTTCGAGGGGGAAATCACCAAGATTGAAGGGGGGTCCAAAATTCCTTTATCCTTTGTCGACGAGTTTTTTCTATGATGAACATAGAACCTGCAAATCACCGTGTTCAAATTTGGCACTTTTCCGAGTTCATTTGCCATATTTAGGGGATTATGTGCATTTCCTAGGCATTAATGCGCATAATCCAAGTTCAAACAATCGATGCATGAAAGGGTCCAAAAGAACGTCCTAGAAAACCATGCTCGTGCCATTTAGTAAATTCGCATGTCTTTTACATGGAAGGACAAATATTTCAATGAAATGTGTGGCATTAGTCAACCACAAATGTTAGTTTGTTGTGTTTTCAACTATACAAAAAATAAAATAAATGCTTAAAAAACATGACGCCTCGCATGGTGCCCTGGTATGACCTCACCATGCCCTCGTAAAAATTTGAGTAGGTTTGGCTTATGTCTTCATGCACGCCCTTTATAAATCGAACCATCACCGAGGAAGTTCCATGCTTTCGAGAGGGGAAATCCCCAATATTGAAGGGGAATCCAAATTTCCGTCCTAGTTTGTCATTTAGTTTTTCCAACAATCAACATATCGCCTCAAAATGCAATGTGTTCAAATTTGACATTTTCCCGGGCTCATATACCATATTAAGGGGATTATTTGCATTTTCTAGGCATTAATGGTCATAATTCAAATTCGAACAATATGTGCATGAAAAGGTGCACAATAACGGTCTGGAAAAACATGATCGTGTTATTTTGTACATTCTCTTGCCTTTTACAAGGAATGGGCAGATATTTTTAGGAAATGTGTGGCAATAGTCAACCATAAACGCGTCATTTAATCTGTGAACAACTATACAAAAAATTAAACACATGGTTGGAAAACATGAAGCCTGGCATGGTGCCATGCATGGTATGGCCTCACGATGGCCTGGTAAAAATTGTATAAAGTTTTCCTTATCAGGTGATGCGCGCCTTTCATAAATCGAACCATCACCGAGGAAGTTTCATGGTTTCGAGGGGGAAATCACCAAGATTGAAGGTGGGGTCCAAATTTCCTTTGTCCTTTGTTCACGAGTTTTTTTTCTACATTGAACATACAACCTGCAAATCACCGTGTTCAAATTCGGCACTTTTTCGGGTTCATTTGCCATATGTAGGGGATTATGTGCATTTCATAGGCATTAATGTGCATAATTCAAGTTCAAACGATCGGTGCATGAAAGGGTCCATAAGAACGACCTAGAAAACCATGCTCATGCCATTTAGTAAATTCTCATGCGTTTTACATGGAATGGACAGGTATTTCGATGAAATGTGTGGCAATAGTCAACCACAAATGTTTGTTTGTTGGGTTTTCTACTATAGAAAAAATGAAATAAATGCTTAAAAAACATGACGCCTGGTATGGTGCCATGGTATGACCTCACCATGCCCAGGTAAAAATTTGAGAAGGTTTGGCTTTTGTCTTCATGCACGCCCTTCATAAATCGAACCATCACCGAGGAAGTTCCATGCTTTCGAGAGGGGAAATCCCCAAGATTGAAGGGGAATCCAAATTTTCGTCCTAGTATGTCATTCAGTTTTTTCCAACGATCAACATTCCGCCTCAAATGCAACATGTTCAAATTTGACATTTTCCCCGGGCTCATTTACCATATTTAGGGAATTATTTGCATTTTCGAGGCATTAATGGTCATAATTCAAATTCGAACAATTAGTGCATGAAAAGGGGCACAAGAACGGTCTGGAAAACCATGCTCGTGTTATTTTGTACATTCTCATGCCTTTACAAGGAATGGGAAAATATTTCAAGGAAATGTGTGGCAATAGTCAACCATAAACGCGTCGTTTACTCGGTTAACAACTATACAAAAAATGAAACACATGGTTGGAAAACGTGATGCCTGGCGTGGTGCCATGCATGGTATGGCCTCACCATGCCCTGGTAAAAATTTGATAATGTTTACCTTATCTCGTGATGCGCGCCATTCATAAATCGAACCATCAGCGAGGAAGTTTCATGGTTTCGAGGGGGGAATCACCAAGATTGAAGAGGCGTTCAAATTTCCTTTTTCCTTTGTCCACGAGTTTTTTTCTACGATGAACATACAACCTGTAAATCACCGTGTTCAAATTTGGCACTTCTCCGGGTTCAATTGCCATATGTAGGGGATTATGTGCATTTCCTAGGCATTAATGCACATAATTCAAGTTCAAACAATTGATGCATGAAAGGTCCACACGAACGATCTAGAAAACAATGATCGTGCCATTTTGCAAATTCTCATGCCTTTTACATGGAATGGACAGATATTTTGATGAAATGTGTGGCAACAGTCAACCACAAATGTTTGTTTGTTGGGTTTTCAACTATAGAAAAAATGAAATAAATGCTTAAAAAACATGACACCTAGCATGGTGCCATGGTATGACCTCTCCATGCCCTGGTAAAAATTTGAGAAGGTTTGGCTTATGTCGTCATGCACGCCCTTCATAAATTGAACCATCACTGAGGAAGTTCCATGGTTTCGAGAGGGAAATCCCCAAGATTGAAGGGGAATCCAAATTTTCTTTGTTCTTTGCCATGATGTTTTTTTCTACGATGAACATACACCCTGCAAATCACCGTGTTCAAATTTGGCATTTTCCTGGTTCATTTACCATATTTAGGGGATTATGTGCATTTTCTAGGCATTTAGCGCATATAAATCCAATCCTGCTACAAGTGCACGGGTCTGATGTGAGGGATGTGGATTGCCATTCGATCGCGTCGCATCCAACGGTGCACACACGTGATCCGTGTGGCTGGGGTTCCGGCCAATCATAACACAACACACAACAGGATCACCGCACACTGTTTCCGGAAGTGACGGAGATGAACCATGTGCGATAATGAGAATTAGTTTAAGTTTGTAATATTAGAGCAAATTACCAGTAGTACTTTAAGTTTGAAGTATTAACGTACAATATCGGTAAGAGCATTCTTTGAGGGCTTTGAGCGTTGATTAGCATGTGTGCCTGTGTGTCTTTTTTGGCTTAATCATTAGAAGATCACAAAAGACACGGTTTCTATGCCGTACCCGTCTGCATTTTTTTGCATTAATGATGAGCGATATTTCCTAACAAACCAGGCGTACCATTGACCGATAAAAATCAAGTACGCGTGTACATTTTTTTGGATACGAGATCTGCGAACTTTCTTTTTTCTCGCACACGAGTATTTTATGCGCTTCATGTGCATTGTGTGTTTCCCCCGCCCAAGTTTCAAGTTTCGCACCGAAATTTTCATTAGGCGCGCGAATTTAGAATTTATTCCTCCACCCACATCCCCTTCCCCTTAGTAGCCCCCCACCCCTCCCATCGCGTCTCCCCCTACCGGCATCTCAAACCGCCGCCGCCGCAGCCACAGCTTCAACCACATCTACGTTCTGCTTGGATCCAGTCAGGTAACCCACCGATATCTATCACATCCCCGACCTGATTGCTTAAATGGCGCCTGCGAAAC
>LR738711.1:513685217-513766287 GCA_902687465.1 Secale cereale
CCCCCCCCCCTCGCCAGGAGCTGATGGTGGTCCATGGTGTAACGCCCCGGACACACCCGCCGGTGGTCGTTACTCGTGGCGGGATCTAGACTGGCCTCACATATCAATACTAGTCTTTTCTGCGCACTTTGTCCTCACTCGTGCGCACCTGGGAGCAACTTCCCGGCCGGTCACCCATCCTGAAACTACTCCAAGCTGAGCACGCTTAACTTTGGAGTTCTATCTGAATGGGCTCCCGGAAAAGAAGGAATTCCTTATTGATATGAGTAGTCTATCATCCCTAATAAGCCAGGCCATCACATACACCCTCACTCAGAGGAACCGACGTCCTCGTCGGGCCACAGGAACGTTCCCTCTTGGAACAACCGTCTGTGCTTCCAGGACAGCACATGTGCCATGCCGTGTGCCACGACGGGTCACAAACGTCATGCACAACATGACTGCAAACTGTCCGCAAACATCCGTGTAACCGCGAGGGTCGGCTCTGATACCAACTTGTAACGCCCCGGACACACCCGCCGGTGGTCGTTACTCGTGGCGGGATCTAGACTGGCCTCACATATCAATACTAGTCTTTTCTGCGCACTTTGTCCTCACTCGTGCGCACCCGGGAGCAACTTCCCGGTCGGTCACCCATCCTGAAACTACTCCAAGCTGAGCACGCTTAACTTTGGAGTTCTATCTGAATGGGCTCCCGGAAAAGAAGGAATTCCTTATAGATATGAGTAGTCTATCATCCCTAATAAGCCAGGCCATCACACATGGCGCGATGGCCGTTGGGCGTGTTGACCCGAAGGAACACCTCGCCCCCGCCACCGCTGCCGACATGGTGCAGGCTCTGGCCCAGATGAAGTCTCCCAGTGACTACCCCTAGGACTTAACAGGTAAGATCTGACCAGCTAAATCTTACCAATACCACTTGCAACGGCTATTATTTGTACAGTTGATGTATTAAGCATGTTCGTGTCTTGTATCCATTTTTTAATCTGTGCATTTTCTACCATGCTACTCTCCTCAATGAAGATATACTAGAGATGTTGCCCCATTTTCTATCTTTGGTGGATGCTAACCCTGTTGTACTTAATATGCTTGGCCATGTACTTCCGCAGGGTCATAACAGCCGATGGTGTTGTTTGCCGTCGAGGTTAGCTATATCCCATGTCTTACAGTATTTCACATCATTTGTGCAATTGCAGTTTAACTTCTATCATTTACTGGTTGCCTATAGGTACACATGTCAGTGGCACTTATCCACACTTCGACCTGGAGGAACAACTTGCCTCCGCCGTTGCTAACTTTGGGCGGGCTCTGGCCAAGATGAAGTGCCCCAGCAACTACCTCTCAAGACTTACCAATTATGTACCCACCAGTTCAATCTTACCAATACCGGTTGCAATTAATGGCTATGGTTTGTAATGTCGATGTATTAAGAATGTTGTAGTAAACATGCCTAACATGTTTAAGCTATTTTCCCTACCTTTTTATAGACAACTGGGCCATTATCTGCTCTGGCAGCACCTGCCATGTGATGTTTAACTCTGCCAATTGCATTTTTACCACTACCGGTTTCAACGGGCATTGAGCCTATTGCAATTAGTAGTTGTATCCATTTTTAAAGAGTTGTATTTCAATGGCTACAAACTTACAAAACATGAATTAGGATGTCGTTAAGTCTGTTGCAATTAACAGTTGTTTCCATTTTTTAATCCATCCCTTTGATACTGTGCTACTCTTTCGAAATGAACATATCACTACAGATACTGTCGTTTTATTACCATTTGCTATTTTTGGTGGATGTTAACTCTGTTGTAGTTAACATTCGCTTTCCATGTACTTACATAGGGCTACAATGGGCAATGCTGTTGTTCGCCGTCGAGGTTAGCTGCATCCCATGTCTTACACACCAACTGTTCCTAAATATAAGTATTTTTAGAGATTCCAATATGGACCACATAAGGAGCAAAATGAGTGAATCTAAAATTATAGATTCTAATCTAAACTATATCTATAATTCTATATACATACGTATGTAGTTCATATTGAAATCTAAGTATTTTACATCATTTGTGCAATATCAGTTTAGCTTCTAACATTTACTGGTTGCTTGTAGGTACATCTATGAGCGGTATTGATCCATGCTTCGTTCCCTTTTGAGTATGGGGCAATGAGATATTCATGAACAAGCGTCAAGTGAGGAAACTACGAAAGATTGTTAGGCGAAAGAAACATGAGTGGAGGCTATTTAGTGGTTTCCGAAGCTATTTACTGATGATTACCTTGCAAACTAAATGACTAGAGTGGATGCAACTAAGGTTAAAGTATATAATTCATGCTACCATGATAATGCTCTAAAAGTCTTCCTGAAGGCGGTGAAGGATGGGAGGGCGATCGTCACAAGGGGTTTAACAAAAGTGGTTTGTGCCTATGGCAAGCAGGAAGGCACATTATGGGGATTCCGCTTCTTCAACACGGTTAGCTGTCAAAATGATATACACTTGTCTCTTTACCTTTACCGCCTTTAAATACTATGGTTCATCATAGTTAATTGCTGCCGAATCCTGTAATTACTCAACATATTGTACTGGCAATTTTATTTATGGATTCGTTGTTGAACCATTGTGCTAAGAATTTGAATTGCACGTTTCATATTTCAAAATTTCCAATTAGAATAATAAATTACAGGAAAAAACAAAAAGAGAATAGACGGTCATGGAACTTTGCAAACGGATCTGGCAGTAAAAGCGCTTGTGATGGATAGCCCAATGCTACACAGTTTTCTACATCAAATCGTGTGTGATGTAGTTAATGAAAGGAAACAGTTAACCAAGGCAGAGCGTGTGTGATAGTTACACCTTTCACACATGAGGGTATACAAAAAACTCTGTGGGATGTACATCCGAATGGAAACGTTTTCCCTGGATTGACTGTGTGGGATGTACATAAGAACGGAAACATATTCCTTGGATTGACTGTGTGTGATATACATACGAACGGAAATGTTTTTCTGGGATTCACCATGTGGGATGTACATATCTACATAAATGATTTTCTCGGATTACCGTGTGGGATGTACATACCAACGAAAATGATTGGGTTTCGATGCCTTGCCCAATCGCACATGGCCCCAGCCTGGGTCCCAGGAGAGCCTATCACCGACGATTTCTGGTTCGTGTGGGAAGGACACCCTATCGCACACACTCATTTAGCGACGGTTCCAAATGCCATCTTGGAAAGGGGTTAAAAACTGTTTGTATAGCACCGACACGTACCAGTGTTGGGGGAGCTACAGAGGGCCCACATGCTCATAGGGTGCCCCCTAGGGCGTGCCTCGTGAGTTTGTGGCTCACCAGTGGCTCTTCTGGCCTCCTCCTGAACCTTCATGGGTGTCTTCTGTTCCAAGAAAAATCCTCAAAAAGTTTCATTCTGTTTGGACTCCGTTTGGTATTGATTTTCCGTAAAAGACAAAAACAATGAAAAAACATCAACTGGCCATTAGGTTAATAGGTTAGTCCCAAAAATGATATAAAATAGTATAATATTATATATAAAACATCCAAGATTGATAATATAATAGCATGGAACAATAAAAAATATAGATACATTGGAGACGTAATCAAGCATCCCCAAGCTTAGTTCTTGCTCGTCCTCGAGCAGGTAAATGATAAACATAATTTTTGATATGGAATGATACCTAACATGTTTATCATGGAATCTTTCTTTATGCAGATCCATATGATTCAAAAACAATTGACATAAAAACAATAATAGTTCAAGCATACTAAAAAACGAACAATGACTTTTCAAAATAGCATGGCCAAAGAGAGTTATCCCTAGAAAATCATATAAAATTGTTATGCTCCCTCTTACTGACACAAAGTATAAATCATGTAGTACCCAGGTGTCAGCCAAGCAATTGGTTCATACCTTTTTACGCGCTTCAGATTTTTCAACTCTTCATGCAATACATGAGCGTGAGCCATGCATATAGCACTATAAGTGGAATCGAAGGTGGTAGTATACAAAAGAAGGCAAAAGAGTCACACCAACTAGGCAAATAAATGGATTATGGATATATCCATCAATTCATATCAATGTGAGTGAGTAGGGATTGCCATGTAACGGATGCATTAGAGCGATAAGTGTATGAAATATCAAAAAGAAAACTAAGTGGGTGTGCATCCAGCTTGCTTGCTCATGAAGATCTCATGCATTTGAGGAAGCCCATCATTGGAATATACAAGCCAACTTCTATAATGAAAATTCCCACTAGTAATATATGAAAATTACAACATAGGAGACTCTCCATCATGAAGAACATGGTGCTACTTTGAAGCACAAGTGTGGAAAAGGATAGTAACATTGTCCCTTCTCTCTTTTTCTCTCATTTTTTCTTTTTTCTTTTATTTTTTTATTTTGTTGGGCTCTTTGGCCTCTCTTTTTTCTTGGGCTCAATTGGCCTATTTTTAGTTTATAAAGCTCACATGGGACAATGCTCTGATAATGATGATCATCACACTTTAATTTACATAGAACTCAGAAATTACAACTCAATGTGAAGACTCATAATAACGGAACAGTGAAGTTACATGGCACTATATCTCGGAATGGCTACGAAAATGCCATAATAGGTAGGTGGTGGTTGTTTTGAGGAAAGGTTTAAGGATGGTTTAATGCACATGCGAAAGTTGCGCGGTACTAGAGTGGCTAGCAAAGGTGGAAGGGTGAGGGTGTGTATAATACATGGACACAATATTAGTCAGAAATAACTCACATACTTATTGCAAAAAGTTTATTAGCCCTCGAAGCAAAGTACTACTATGAATGCTCCTAGGGGAGAGGTTGATAGGATTTAACCATTGCGCGCTCCCGACTTTCACACAAAGGAAGACAATCAATGATAAATTGATCTCCAACTTCATCACATAACTAGAAGACCATGCGTGCATGCTATGGGAATCACAAACCGTAACACAAGTATTTTCACTATTCCACAATTTCCTATTAGCATGACTCTAATATTACCATCATAATATCTCAAAACAAATGAAAGGAATCAAACTTCTCATATATTCAATGCTCTTCATGAAAGTTTTTATTATATCCCTCTTGGATACCCATCATACTTGGACCAAATTCATAATCTAAGCAAATCACCATTCTATTTACAAGACTCTCAAAATAATATAAGTGAATCATGGGAGTTCATCAATTTCTTCAAAATAACATCACCGCTGTGCTCAAAAAGATATAAGTGAAGCATTAGAGCGACTGCCTAGCTCAAAAGATATAAGTGAAGCAAAGAAAGTAATCTAATAAATTCATGATTCACGTGTGTCCCTCTCAAAAGGTGTGTACATCAAGGATGATTGTGGCAAACTAAAAATAAAATTAAACTAAGACTCCAATCATACAAGATGTTCCAAGCAAAAGACATATCATGTGTTGAATAAAAATATAGCCTCAAGTAATTTACCGATGGATCGTAGACAAAGAGGGGATGCCATCTGGGGCATACCAAGGTTATATGCTTGGTTGTCCTGGAATATTACCTTGGGTTACCTTGGGCATCCCCAAGATTAGGATCTTGCCACTCTTTATTTCGTAGTCCATCGGAACTTCGGCCAAAACTGGAAATCGTCACAACACAAAACTCAACAGAAAACTCGTGAAATCCGTTAGTATAATAAAATTAATCTCCACATTAGGTACTATTGTGAACTCATCATAATTTAATATTTTTATTTTATATATTGTATTCTAACTTCACCACGGCTTATACTCCCCGATATAGTCCATAGATTAATCAAAACAAGCATCAAACACAATGAAAACAGAATCTGTCAAAAACAGAACAGTTTGTAAATACGCAATTTTTAGTCATGCTTATTTAACTATTAAAATTCTTAGAAAATAGGACAAGGTGGGAAATTTGTACATAAATTATGTGTAAAAATTTCAGAAATTGATCACGCTCTAGTACTTGCATACAATTCTGCTACTTGACGCAAACGTTTCTGTTTTCTCACGGAATAAAATCAACAATCTTCCAAATCATCCCAAAGGTCTTACTTGTCACAAACACTAATTCTAGTTATGCAAGGAAGAAGAATAAAACACAATAAATTCTTAGTAGGCATTTTATAAATGAAAAAATTATCAAGGCAAGCAAAAACTAGCATATGGAAGGATGAAGAATAAAACATTAACAATCTCATCATGAAGAGAGGTAATTTTGTAACATGGAAATTTCTACAACCATATTTTCCTCTCTCATAATAATTGCATATGGAATCATATTCAAATTCATCAATATAGCTATCAAATAACATATTCTCTAAATGTTCCACTTGTACGCAAAGTTGACACTCCTCCGAAATAGTGGGATTATCATAAATTAAAGTCATGACTTCTCGAAGTCCAGTTTTATCAAGAGTTTCACAAGATTGATCAATCTCCAAAGTAGTGGGATCATTATTACCTAAAGTTGAAACACTTCCAAACCAACTTTCAATATTATTATTGCATACAATATTATCAATATCATATTCATCATGAGGCTTAAATAAAATTTCAAGATCATAAGAAGCATCACCCCAATCATGATCTGTCATGGAGGAACACGATCACCTATGGGGACACCAGCCCCTTTGTGGTTCGGTAGGGGGATGTCACATTGCACAATGAGCGGAAGCCATAGAACAGCTCAAGGACAGTGATGTCGGTGATTTTTACAAAGGTTCGGGCCACCGTGAGGCGTAAAACCCTACTCCTGTTTGGTGGAATTGATGGGAGAACCCAGAGAAAACACATTGCTCGTTCCCGGAAAGGAAGCATTGGGGAGAGCAGCTATGCATGTACGAGTACGTGAGGGTCCGAATCCTTTTCTAGCTAGCCCTTGGCCTCCTTTTATAGTTTAAGGGGTATCCACAGTAGCGAATTGTCACTATTTGCCAATTAGATAGCTAACAGTGCTATCATACCTAACTATGGCAGTAATGACAAAGTGCATTAAATGCACTGCTAGGTGTCATGCTGAGGATGCAGCCCGGCAAGCCTGCCGCGCCACTTAACCATTTCTTTCTTATCAGTTTGACATGCCTCTGGACGGGTGTCATTTGGAGGTAATCTTTCTTCCAAATGGTTGCCACGTGCTTAGTGGAAGCCACTGAATCATTTGAGGGCTCGACACCACACTGATAGCTGACTTGCGTTGCGGCATGGTAAGATCCATGCCTCGATTGTCCCGACAAGCCTGTCGGGGAAATCTTGGACTTGCTCTCAGGGCGGCGTCGACCGGGCCAAGCTCTCCTGTCCAGCAAGGGAGGCTTTCCCAAGATGATATCTTGATGTCTTGGTTTGTCTTAGTCTTACTATACATGGTGTTGCTGAATATATCCTTGTCCAGCTTTGGCTCCAGGGGCTGGAAGCCTACTGTCCATGCACAAGTCAGGGGAGACATACACCCCTGTTTGTGTACCCCGACAGAAGCCCCCGGGCCTGAGCCATACGTTTCCCTGGGCACTGTTGGGTTAGGCCCCCAACAGTGCACAGACACGTGTAGATGAAGTGTTGCGTATGCAACGATTTGTTATGATGACCAGTCAATCCAACGTCTCCTTCACGTAACTTCTGCACGGCGTGGGGTCGTGGGACTGTAGTAGTTAATGGGTAGTGCACATGAAAATGGTAACTTTTCAGAGGAAAATGGCGAAGAGACAGCCCCCACGCCCGTTCCTATAAAATAGGCAACACGAAGGGGCACTACTGGTTTGCGTTTGTTCTTCCTTCCATCATCTTCTTCCTCAAGATAAGCAACTTCTCCCGCACCCACATTCGCCTTCAACGCTCCACTAGACCTTCCACCCCTCCTCCAATCCTAAAGGACGGGGAAGAAATCCGCCGCCGCAAGAGGGAAGCAGGCGACCACCGCGAAGGAAGTGGCAGCTGAGGGGAAGAAGAAGAGAGCGTCGGAGTTGGACATGAAGCAGCAGGAGGATGTGGTGTTTTCTCTGTCGGACCTGGATAACAACACCCTGAATGTGAGGTATGCTTATATGTGGGGGGAGGGCCCAAAGGGGCAGGGAGCGCCAATAGTCTTGCCGATGGGAGATGAGGCTCCGCCGAACTCATACCTCTTCTTTTGTGTGTATTTTCTCTATGGTCTCTTCCCCCTTCTCTGATTTCTTTGAAGCCATGATGGTGGCGTATGGATTCAAGATGAAGATGCCCAGAGTTCTGCGCGGCATAGACGGGATGCGTCATATGCGGCAGCGAATGGGGCAAGCTAGGCCTTACCGACGATAGGCTTCACCCATCCCTCAATAAGGTCGCGCGCCTCAAAGTTGTCGGGCTAACCATATAACAGGTGGGGGTCGACTTCCTTTGGCGCCGCATCGTGCCGCTGCAGAAGAGCGACATATTCACTTGGGAGTACGGGGACGCCACCAACAAGATGCTCCTAGACCTAGGCCTGACCAATAACTTGACGATATACGACCACGGCTGGCTATGCGAGCAGCTGTCCAGCAGCCCTGGGCCGTATCCTTTGCCGGCAGGAGTTATCCCGCTGAATATCAACTCTGCTCGGGACAAAATCCAAAAGTGGATGCCTGACTGCAATGCTTATGGAGTCCATACTGATTGGCGGCTGCCTGGACTAGATGAGGAGTCGCAGTGGGACTCCAACCTGGTACAAATAGCCTCCAGGGTGGAGGACAACATGATCAAGCACACCTCCAAAGCAGAGGTATAGTTCATCATGAGGTGGATCGAGGAGGACGGGGCATTCTGGGCTGCCGGGAAGGCGGGGCCTGGAGAGGAGGAAGAAGTGGACGTTGAAGGCGAAGGCTCCTCGCATGAGAAGAGCGAGCAACATGCCACGAAGGAAGCTACCAGTATCGAGCCTGTCAGGCGAAGCTCTTTATTACGCGTCAGCAGAGACCCAAGGAGGTGGCGGGGTTGAGGTTGTAGAGCAGCCTGAGGAGGAGTGGCTTGCTATGGGCCCTCAAGCCCCAAAGCCAGATCTGGATCAGCGTCCCCGCAGGCGGGCCAGCTCGGGAACAATGACCCCTGTTCCTCCACCGACCACCATGAGGGTGAAGAATATCGCCTCCAAGAGCGACAAGCCAGATGTGGTACATCACCATTCCACCCGCCTTTCCAGGGCGAAGAATCCTCCCGTCAAACGTCGAGAGGTTATAGGGGTTGATCCCAGCCCCTAGTCAAGCCCAGCCTCTTCGCGCTGTTCATCTTCGTCAGAGCTCCCGGCCCCGCCAAAGAGTTCGAAGTCGTTGGGAAGTTCTTCTCTTCCAACTCTGAAAATAAGCAAAACGACCCCGCCACCCGCGGGATATACATTGGGCTCCATGCTCATAGATCCAGAGTAAGGAGAGCGACATATATTTCTTTGCAAAAAAATTATGCACTTGACATTTGCTGACTCAATCTAATTTGTTGGCTTGGCAGGGACGACGAAACGCTCATCCACTGGGCCAAATGAACCAAATAGATAGAGTCGTCGAGGCCTCTGGCGAGCACAGGCTTGGCAGAGGATAGTACAGATGACCCTGAGCTTTGCCCCCAGCTCATTCTCCGGCCTAAAGAAGTGGGGCAAGCTTCCGTTGCCAAGGAAAGAGAGGAGATCGACCACGGTGAGGCCCAACAAGAGGGGTTCACTCCACCCAATGTCCAAGCAGAGAGATCCCCGACAAGGGCCGCCACTGAAAGATAGGTCCATGCTGAGGCAATGGTCACTGAGGAAGGGGACACGGACCGCACTCCGGCAACCGATGTTGCCGGGGAAACTGACGCCCTTCCACGGCAAGCACCACCGGCTAATCTTCTTGCTCTCATCTCTTCTTGCTCGAACTTCTTTGCACTAAAGTTTCTGACTTAGTGATTTGAAGTATTTATCATTGCTTGTTAATTCTGCCTGTAGTCCTGTCATTTGAGGAGCCTGAGATGTTGGAAGAAGTGGCCATCATTGGCAAGGATGCTGCCGAAGTTGCCGTCAAGATTGCTGCCGCAGAAGCCCCAAAGGAAGCAGAGTAAACGTCTGGCAGTGCGTCAAGGTCAGAGGTAGTTATTGAAGAGAAGATTCCTCTCCAAACTATGGCCCATCTACCCCACTTTGGCACACCGGCCTTAGCCTCACAGCCGTCTTCAAGCAAGTTGGCGTTGGTCCTAGCTCGATCTAGGTCAGCTATTCTAAGCTCATCCACGGCAATGGGTACTGATTTTGATGAGGATATCAAGCGCATCCTGGCACTGTTGTCCCAGAGGGCTGAAGAAGCTGACGATTCTGTTGATGTAGGCATGGACTTGTCCTTCTTAGAGTACATGGCCACGAGCATTAAGGACATGCAGTGTAGATATAGTCTAAAGTGGCAAACGATCAAGGAGCACCATGACTTTGTTGTCCTCACAGATCAGAAGTTGAGGGACAAGGGAAACGAGTTGCGTGAGTAGCACAGGAAGCAGTTCCAATCCCTCCTGCGGCAACAGGAAGTGATCACCACGGCTAAAGAGGATGTCACTGCCTGGAGGTCCGTGTGGCGAAGCGCATGGCGCTTCTGAACGCCAAGGAGAGGGACATCTCTACCCGGGAAGGGAATCTTGAAGCCACCATCCGCGGCAAGGATGAGGAACGGGAGGCCCTTATCCAGCAGCGTACCAAAGATCTGTAGGACAAGCACAATACGGCTCTTGACACGCTCACTCTTGACTCTTCTGCTCAATTGAAGAAGGTTGCCGATGATTTGGCTGCAGCTACCGCCGCCAAGATGGACCTAGACCAACAGGTGGCCAAATTGACATCGGATCTTGCTAGGAGCGGTAAGGAAATTGTGGCCCTCAATGAAGAATCACATAAAATAGAAATCCTCCTGAATGAGGTGCGATCATAGCTTTCGTCCAAGGGCCAAGAACTTATCGCTGCGCACGGCACCATATCTGACATGAAGGCTAGACTTGGCACTCTGGAAAAGGACATCAAAGTTGCCAATGCTTATAAAAAGTTGCTGATGACAGATCTGAACAACGCCAAGACTCTCCAGCGGGACGAGAAGAGAAGCTTGAGAATCAAATACAGCAATGTGACCTCTGGATCAAGAGCCTGGTCAATATTGCTGAGAGCCTCATTGCCCAGATCGCCAACATGAACATGAGGAGATGGGCCTTCACCATCGGCAAACATGAAGTCCCAAGTGCGAAGCTGACGCTTTTCTTCAAGGACCTGATCAAGGGGCTGAAGACATATAAGGACAACATGAGTGTCTACTTCACCAACGAGTCCTGGAAGCTCGCCCGTGATGCCCTCTTCCTGCTCCTGAGCAACCTTGCATGTCACCACCCCGGCCTTGACCTCTCCGACGACTTCAAGAGGCTACCAACGGGTGCCGACGTTTCTGTTGCCCAGGCGAAGGCTGGTCCCTTGCCGACTAGGTTCTCGACATCCCAAGGGTCCCCGAAGATCAGCACACCCAGGCTTGAGCTCTTCTTATCATCGTGATGCCCTGTATCAAAACATGACATGTGTCTTCTGTTTAGGCCTCGTGCTGTTTCTGATTTGTCACTTCTTCTAACTGATGTTTAATTATGTCAATGTATGTTATCCCTCTTGTGTTTGCCCATTGATACATGTATGGTTAGTTTCTTCCACGTACTAAGGTTGCCCACCGGTAGCATGCTGCCGCGATCATTGTGAGGAATGGGTCCTTAGCATTCAACTGGCGAGGATATACCCCGGCAGGTTTTTCCTTAACGATATTTGACGCAGCCGTCCGCTTTGTTGAGCGGGCTCAAAACAAAGCTGGGGCACAAACAAAATATAGTAAGGTGCCGTCACATGGAAGACAAGGTATACAAAAACTTTGGGTGTGAGAGGGGTAAACAAGCATAAAGTCTGAAGGGAAGCTAATGAGCATGTTAACTTATCTTTCATTAACACTCCACCCCCTTTTGCCGGGGCGTGTCTTTTGGTTACGCACAACATCCTCTTTCCCACCCGTGGTCGTCTCTCTGGTTTATGCACCTTAGGGAGACAACGCCTGTATGTTCACCCTTGTGCTGAAAGGATGACAGGTGAGAAAAGGTGCAGGGAAAAGACTAGGTGGCCCATTAATTTCGCATCCTTCCCCGGCAAGGGCCGAATGAATTAGTAAAAACTTTCATAATCAATAATATACTATGAAAAAGAGAAGGACCGGCCTTTCCCCCTTCCCCTTTTCTCCCCGTGATCTGCCAGCGACCGACGCAAAGGATGCGTGGGTGTAGGAGGACCCTACCGGGGGGACGCTTGCCGGGGTGTGTCAACCAGTGGATTCGCACTAGCATTCAACTCAGGATTTTCCCCTGGCATGGTAAAATACAGGACTGAGTTCCTCGCAGGTTTATCGACACCGGAGACATCACCACCATGCGGCCCGATCATTCGGGAGTGAGAAGGGGGAATGGAGGTCGATCACGGACTGTTTCTCTCGTCCGCCTGCCCAGGCAATCTCTCTTGGAGTTGGAAGTGCCTTGACGGGGGACTGTGAGATGGGCGGCGCCGCCATGCGCCTTGTGTCTTCTCCTGGTAGCAGGCGACATGGAGCTCGCATCACTTGTACTGAGTACACCGCCTGTGCCGTGTGTCCATTCCCTGTCCTCGTCGTCATTTCCGTTGTGGCAGAGACGAATGGAGGAGTTCAGAAGGGACGTAACCATGAAACCACCTCGGCCTGGCGATGATGATGGAGGCGATGATGATGAAGACCAATGCGCTGTTTACGGCTTCTGGTTTGCATAGGTGCGCCCCCTACCTGGCGCGCCAAAGATGTCATGGAGGAAAACAATCACCTATGGGGCCACCAGCCCCTTTGTGGTTCGGCGAGGGGATGTCACATTGCACAAAGAGCGGAAGCCATAGAACAACTCGACGACGGTGACGCTTGTGATTTTTACCAAGGTTCAGGCCGCCGTGAGGCGTAAAACCCTACTCCTGCTTTGGTGGAATTGATCGGAGAACCCGGAGAATATGCAACGCTCGTGCCCGACAAGGAAGCCTTGGGGAGAGCAGCTACATGCGTACATGTATGTGAGGGTCCGAATCCTTTTCTAGATAGCCCCGAGCCTCCTTCTATAGTTTAAGGGGTATCCACAGTGGCGAATATTCAGTATTTGCTGATTAGATAGCTATCTGTTCTATCATACCAAACTCTGGCAGTTAGGACAAAGTGCATTAAATGCATTGCTAGGTGTCATGTTGAGGATGCATCCCGGCAAGTCTACCACACCGCTTAACCATTTTTTGCTTATCAGCTTGGCACGCCTCTGGACGAGTGTCATTTGGAGGTAATCTGTCTTCCAAATTGTTGTAATGTGCTTAGTGGAAGCCACTTAATCATCTGAGGGCTCGACACCGCACTGATAGCTGACTTGCATTGCGGTAAGTTGGAGCGATGGCGCCTTGGCAGGGAGATCCGACCCTCGACAGTCCCGGCAAGCCTATCGAGGAAATCTTGGACTTTGTCTTGGGGCGGCCTCTACCTGGCCAGGCTCTCCTGCCTGGCAAGCGGGGCTTTCCCAAGATGATATCTTGTTGTCTTGGTTTGTTTTGGTCTTCATATACATGTTGTTGCAGAATATATCCTTGCCGAGCCTGGCTGCCTGGGGCCGGAAGCCTACTGTCCGTGCACAAGTCAGGGGGGGCATACACCCTTGTTTGTGTACCCCGGACATGGTCATTAAAATAAATAGTGGACATAACATAATTAGCATCCCCAAGCATAGGGTTTTGCATATCACTAACACAATTGGCATTCGTAGAATTTATAATAACATCATTGCAATTATGCTTTTCACTCAAGGAGCTATCGTGAATCACTTTATAAATTTCTTCTTTTAACACTTCATCACAAATTTCAGATTCATGAATTTCAAGCAAAATATCATTAAGGTAATCTAGTGCACTCAACTCACTAGGAATTGGTTCATCATAATTGGATCGTCTGAAAAGATTAGCATGTCCATAAACTTTTTGCTTTCTGATTTGCAATAAACATGCAATTATGCCAAGCGAACAAGCAAACAAACCAAGTAAGACATAAAGGCAAACGAAAAAGATGAACGGAAAGAGGCCAATATTTTTGTGTTTTTCTGAAAATGTTTTGGATGTGGGGGAGAGGAAACTGAGAGGCAAATGGAAAATAATGTAAATGAAAGAGATGAGAGTTTACGATAGGTACTTGGTGGGCATGATGTGAATCCTCGCCGGCAATGGTGCCAGAAATTCTTCCCACTACTTCTTGAGCTTGCGTTGGTTTTTCCTTGAAGAGGAAAGAGTGATGCAAAAAAGTAGAGATAAGTATTTCCCTCATTTAAGAACCAATGTATCAATCCTGTAGGAGGAACATGCAAGTCCCCAATAATTGCACCTATACAAACAAACAAATACTTGCACCCAACACGGTAAAGGGGTTGTCAATCCCTTCACAGTTACTTGCAGGAATGAGATCTGATAGAGATAGATATAAAAGTTAAATAAAAAAATTAAAGGTAAATAAATTGCAGAAAGGTATTTTTTGTGTTTTTGGTTTTATAGATCTGAAACTAATATGGTAAAAGATAGACCCGGGGCCATAGTTTTCACTAGAGGCTTCTCTCTTTAAAGAACGCATACAGTGGGTAAACAAATTACTATTGAGCAATTGATAGAAAAGTGAATAATTATGACAATATGCAAGGAAATTATCATCAATATAGGCATCACGTACGTGACAACTAGACCGACTCCTGCCTGCATTTACTACTATTACTCCACACATCGACCGCTATCGAGCATGAATCTAGTGTGTTAAGTTAACAAGAATGGAGTAACGCCTTAAGCAAGATGACATGATGTAGAGGGATAGATCTAATCAATATGAATAAAACCCATCTTTTTGTCCTGAATGGCAACAATACAAATACTTGCCTCGCTACCCTTTCTATCACTAGGTGAGGACACGGCTAGATTGAACCCATCACAAAGCACCTCTCCCATTGCAAGAGAAATCAATCTAGTTGGCCAAACCATATAAATAAATCGGAGAGAAATACAAAGCTATCTTCACCATGAATAAAAGAGTTCAGAGAAGACTCAAATAATATTCATAGATAATCTGATCATAAACTCACAATTCATCGGATCTCAACAAACGCACCACAAAATAAGATTACATCGAATATATATCCAAGAACATCGAGGAGAACATTGTATTGAAGATCAAAGAGAGAGAAGAAGCCATCTAGCTACTAGCTATGGACCCGTAGGTCTATGTGAAACTACTCACATGTCATCGGTAGGGAAGCAAGGTTGATGTAGATGCCCTCCGTGATCGAAGCCCCCTCCAGTGGAGCACCATCAAGGGTCTCCAGATGGGATATCACGAAGACAGAAACTTGTGGTGGCAAAAAAGTATTTTTGGTGTGTCCTCTGGTATACGAGGAATATTTGGGTATTTATAGTGCTTAGATTAGGGTTGGTGAGCTACGGGTGGCCCACAAGCTCATAGGGCGTCCCCCCAGGGGACGCGTGGTGAGCTTGTGGCTCACTAGTGGCTCTTATGGCCTCCTCCCGAACCTTCCTGGGTGTCTTCTGGTCCAAGAAAAATACTCAAAAAGTTTTGTTCCATTTGGTAATCATTTTCTGTAAAATAAAAAAATAAGGAAAAAACTGCAACTGCCGCTAGGCACTATGTTAATAGGTTAGTCCCCAAAATGATATAAAATAGTATAATATTATATATAACGCATCAAAGACTGATAATATAATAGCATGGAACAATTAAAATTATAGATTGGAGACGTATCATCCCTCCACTCCATTCGCTCCGCCAAAGCCGCCCTCCCCGCTGTGCCGATACGTCTGCACCGTGATTCGTCGAGGGACACACGGCGATCCTCTTGCTCCCACAGTATGCTCTCATAGATTGTCGTCCTCCCGATGCGCTGCCACCGCTGGTGACGTTCTAGTGGAGACGCACGATAGTCAACTTCTCCCAAGGCACACGCATTCTATACTGAGGACCCACGCATAACGGAGTAGCGCTGAGTGTTAGCTGATAGACGCTCTTAATCTTGCTGCTTGTCGAAATAGTTTACAGTCAATATGCTATGCTTAAGAAGCTTCCTTTCCCTATTCTATACTCAATCTGCTTTGCTGAGATGACTGGCCATGCCCGATTAGTTGCTAAAATATCCTGCCATATATTAGGACCATGTATGCATGGTGAAGTAGATTGTCGTGGTCTAGTAGCCAATCTGAAAGTGCAATTAATACCCGGGTGGTTTTGGTAATTAATAACATAATATAGCTCATTAAACTAATATCCACTCAAGATAAATATTTCAGGATGCTCAATGATTGGCATGGCATAGATTAGAGAAGTAGACCCCTCAAAATTCTAAGGACAAAGATTGGCGAAAGCTCAAGACTCTTCATCTTTATTTAAGTGATTCAAGATCACATTGAGACCATAGGAAAGCAAATACTATTAAAAGCGGATGAGGTGTTGCTTAATGGTCTAGTAGCTCAAGTGCTTAGTGATACTGCTCCAAAACCCTCAGCCACTTTTTCCATCCAAATATGTCCAAACCCTATTTCCAAACTCAGCCCCTCCAATTATTTCTATCCGGAGCCACCGAGTTCATTTGACATAGCCGTTGCTAGAAACCCTAACAAACCGGTCAGACCGATACAGATTTCGGTCTGACCGAGATGGCCTTTCCAAAGTGTTGTGATTAGTTGAATTTACTTCTGTCTCACCGAGTTTATGCAATCGGTATCACCAAGTTGGCTTGACAAATTCTCTCTTGCTTATTGCTTCAGTTCGCTCTCACGAGTGGATGCAATCGGCACCACCAAGATAATGTTTGCCCTAAACCCTAGCACATCGGTCCCACCGAGTTGTTCCAGTCGGTCCCGCCGAGATTCCTAACGTTCAATTTTTTGAACTGACCGGTCTCACCGAGTTGCATGATTCGGTCACATCGAGAATGGTCAAATGTGTGTAACTGTTGGACTTTGTGTGGAGGCTTTATATACCCATCCACCCCCTCTCCATCAGATAGAGAGCCCTCGGAACGTGCCTACACTTCCACCTTTCATTTCCGAGAGAGAACCACCTAGTCATGTGTTGAAATCAAGACATTCCAATCCTACCACTAGAATCTTGATTTCTAGCCTTCCCCAAGTTGCTTTGCACTCCAATTCTTCTTCCACCATATCCAAATCTGTGAGAAAGAATTGAGTGTTGGGGAGACTATCATTTGAGGCACATGAGCAAGGAGTTCATCACCAACACACCGTCTATTACCTTTTGGAGAGTGGTGTCTCCTAGATTGGTTAGGTGTCTCTTTGGAGCCTTCGACCTATTGTGGAGTTGAACCAAGAAGTTTGTAAGGGCAAGGAGATCGCCTACTTCATGAGGATCTACCCGAGTGAGTCAAGTCCTTCATGGACGATGGCCATGGTGGGATAGACAAGGTTGCTTCTTCGTGGTCCCATCATGGGTGGAGCCCTCCGTGGATTCGCGCAGTCGTTACCCTTTATGGGTGGAAGTCTCCATCAACGTGGATGTACGATAGCACCACCTATCGGAACCATGTAAAAAAACTCAGTGTCTCCATTGCATTTGCTTTCTCCAAACCCTTCCACTGCTACACTCTTAGAATTGCATATGTAGGTAGATTGCTTGACTTGTACAACTTGCTAAAATCTGCCCACAACTAAAATTGGGAAAATGATAGATTTTTATTTGGTCAAGTAGTCTAATCACCCCCCATCTACACATACTTTCGATCCTACAAGTGGTATAAGAGCTTTGGTCTCTGTTAGCCATGATTTCCATAGCAGTGTTCATAGTCTTGGTTTCAAAATCAAAGAGAGTATCACGTCTAGCAAGGGTAACTATCATTGTAGAGGTCCTTACTTTGACGGTACTAACCAGTTGGAAGCATAAGATGAAAATACATATTCTTGGTCATAACCCCGCAGTTTGGGCTTTTGTTTCTATTGGCTTGCAAGGTGAATTCTTTGGGTATGACAAAGAACCGAATTGTGATGCGTCCACGGAAGAAATGAGGATGTTGCAATACAATGATCAAGCTTGTGATATTCTCTTCAGTGAATTGTGTCCTGAATAATTCAACATAATCATTTGTCTTGAGAATGCAAAGGAAATTTGTGATACTTTGGTTGATATGCACGAAGGTACCGAGTCCGTCAAGGAAACCAAGTTGGATGTGCTTCAAAGTCGACTTGACAAGTTCAAGATGTAGGCTGGTGAAGGAGTTGCCGAAAAGTACTCTAGGCTTGCTCTCATCACAAATGATATTGACGGCTTAGGAAGTGAAGAGATGACCGACATATTAATGATCAAGAAGATCCTTAGAGCCTTGGATGGAAAATATGATACCATGTGCACATTGATCCAAATGATGCCCAATTACGAATATCTCAAGCCCACGGAAGTCATTGGTAGAATTGTTGCTCACGATATGTCACTCAAGGATAAGGAAGAGCTTGATAACAAGTCTAGTGGTGCATACAAGGCTTCTTGTGATGGTCCCACAACATCAAGTGAGACACAAGTCTTCAATGAAGAATTGAGCTCAATGGTGAGGAGCCTCAACAAATTCTACACGAATCGATGCAAATATAGAAGCTCCAAGCCAAGATCCTACAATGACAAAATATCTTCTAGTCGTGGTCACAATTCGTACAAATGTGGAAGACCTGGACACTATTCCAATGAGTGTATGACTCCCTACAAGAAAAGAGAAGATTCACCCAAAAGGAGAAGTAAAAGATACAAATCACCCCATAGAGAGAGGAGTAGAGATGATCGCTATGAACGAAGATCCTCTCGAAGAAGCAAGGATTCAGAAAGGAAACACAAGTCGATACACAAGATGAAGACATCAAGCTCACGTTGGTGAATGTATTTCCAGCTTCGATTCGAACATTCACTCCAAGAGAAGTTATCACTCAGACTGTGACTATAGTCAAGGTGAAGGTGTTGCCTAAATTTCTCTAGTATCATCCAACTCCTAAGACATATTTGATTAACCAAATGAAGGAATTGGAAGATGATTCATGGGTAAAGGCCCCAAGGTATCACCACCCAGTATCTTGATTTCAATATTGATGAAGATGATTTGCTAGGTGATGATGAGTTACATGTTGACAAAACTAGTTATGAAAACTACGATGAACTTGCTAGTAATCATGATAGTCAAGATGAAACTAATGACAATGATAAGAAGGATATTCATCGTCTAACTAAAGAACTAAACACTCTTCTTATAGCTCATGAAACAAATCTAGAGGATCATATATAGAGATCTCCTAGAAACTCATGAAGAGCTACGCTTCGAGAAGCTAAATTTAGAGCAAGAGCATGGGTTTCTAAAAGCTATCAATGATGATCTTCGAAAGAAGAGTTCTTCTTACATTGCCAAACATCTCATCTTTTCTACTTATATGCCACAAGTAAAATGTAGCTACAAGAGGAAGAAAGATTCTTCTTCTAGTAGTAACAATAACCTTGCTAAATCCAATATTGTTGCTTCTAGTAATTCTATTGATTCCACTAATGATTCTCTTAGTCAAGTTACACTTGAGCAACAAAATAACTTATTGAAGGGAATTATAGAGAAAGGTGTATATAGGAGCCTTGCTGGGAGCCCGGGAGTAAGCAATTTGAGGAAATTGTAGGCAAGTAAGGAAGGCACCAGAAGAATCATGGTGTTGGTTTTGAACGAAAGTTCAATGCCAATGGAGTTGAATGGGAAGAAGATCAATACCCTAAGACGAAGTTTGTTCCTGGACAATATAAGTATGACCCCACTTCTTTTGAAGGAACAGAAGCTCATGATGATCTTCGACCACAAGACCACAAGTTAACAGGCAAGGATAAGCTTCAAGAAGAGATTGACTCATTTGAAGAAGCTCCTATGACCATGGTCAAATGGGTTCACAAGACTATGTCAAGTTCTAGTTAATCAAGTTCGACTACGATTCCAAGGATTCCCATCACGTTGATGTGGATCCCAAAGAATAAGAACTAGAGTGTTCTTGAGGGTCACTCCGCCAACATACTTCACTCATATTCATATTGGCAAGGACTTGTGCAATAAAATTTCATATCTTGCATCAAGTTCATGGAGTAACCTAATGCTTTCATGGACATCATCATATGTGCAATTCACTCTATGTCTATGGATATCCTCGTATGTTCCTTGTGGGACAAACCCATGTAGGTATTGAAAGTGCACCACTCCAAGGGACTGCTCCAAATGATCTCCATCAACATTCAGCATCCACATCTTTACTATCTACATGAAGTCGTCATCGACAAAACCCAAGGTTAGTTCATCCCTCTTAATGGGGATATCACATCTAGGGGGAGCTTTGCTCTAAAAATTGAGCTAAAGCAGCTCTAATGGTGTGAACACATTAATGTTTTAAGTAAAAGTGGTAACCCCACTTGTGCTTAAAAGATGAGCATGACCTATGATCAAATGTTCTAATATGACTCCTAAGTCTATATACTCATATATAGATGACCTAGTCATCGCCAATTGCTTGATAGATACTAGAATTGTTTCTTTACACATATTTCATTTGCTATCTTATTGTGTGCGCATGTTGGTTGCATATTTTCTTCATTCGAGGACATCCATTTGTTGTTTTGATTGTTTGTTTCTTATTGGGCAAGTGGATGTAGAAGAATGCATAAGACTTTTCTCTAGCTATTTATGCTCTTCTTGTCTCAAACTCTATTAATGCTACATTACAAAATTTGAACAAGTCCTTTTCGAACCCTCTAGGCGAGGAGCACTTGGAGCCAGCGATCTGTCAAGGGTTGCGTACCAAAACTTTCTAGTGCATTTCGGTCAGACAAACAACTCAAACTCAATCTCACCAAAAGCAATAGACGGATCTAGGTTTTCCATCCTGGTTCTACCGATTAGACTGACTCGGTCTCACTGAGTTTCTATAATTACTTGTAGTTTCGCACCTCGGTGCCACCGATTCGTTCCACTTGGTGCCACCGACAACACATGGGTATATATTCCAGCGACCCGTACTGTTGAAAACTTTTTCAAATGTCACACACCCACCCCCATTGCTTCTGCCCCCTTGGTCTCTGGATCATCTTCATCGTCTCATGTGTGTCTCCACCACAGGAATCCACCGCCATCAACGTGAATCTCCATCGCTGTTGTCGCTGTAGAGGATCGTCACCAAGTTAGGGTACGATTCGATCTCCTCATCCTATCCCCTTCCGATTCACAAGGATTATGCCATTTCTTGCCATGTTTGAGATTCATTTATCCACCAGAAAAATCCGTTAGAATAGAATTGACGAAAAAAAATAGGTTTAGGTTTCCGCCGTACTCATCTTGGACCAACCGAAATGCAATTTCCAGTCCCTTAGATTGGCTCTGGCCATTGAACTAGTACAACTCGGTTCCACAGAAACGTACTGATCGGTGAGACCGAAAGTAAACTCTCAGTTAAACCTTAGTATCTCGGAGCGACCGAACCACAACTCGGTCAGACCGAAATTGTGTGTTTAGGTTCTATGTATGCTTCGGAGTCACCGATATTATCAACTCGGTAGCTTCGAAATGAATTCTGTGAAAAGCTAAAACTGAAGTTTGGATTCATTTGTTTAGAAAATGTCTACATCTTGTGATGCTCATCTACTTTATCTATATCCATCTATTCACAGCGTCTGTGTTTGCAAGATGTCAAGTGCCAGTGACAGCCAGAACAGTTCTAACAGGATGTTGATCTCAGTGAGGGCTCAAGCCATAGTGAAAGTTATGATGAGGCCAGCAGAAGTACTCCAAGCAATTTGCCAAAGGCTGCCACCAAGACAAAGAAGAAGAGAACCTCAGACAGTGAGGATGAGGACTTTATTGCAGATGAGGCTACTTCTAAGAAGAAGTCTATAGGCAGAAAATAATACACTTCTGCAGCCACTTCCAAGCCAAGGCAGAAGAGTGCTAAGAAGAGAGTTCCCACATCAAAACCTCGGAAACCTTCAGTTACACAAAAAACAATGGAATTCATACTTGAGGATCCAAGTGATGAAGAAGCTACTAGTAAGAAGAAGAAGAGGGCTAGGAAAACTACAGCCACAGTTCTTGGAAAGCCTTCCATGAGGAGGGATGATGTAGAAGAACAAGAGTAGGAGGAAGAACAAGCAGCAGCACCTCCGGCTAAAGGCACATGGGAGATGCTATGAAGTCAGCTGGTGCTCCCTCCAAGGGTAAGTCCATGCCTAAGGCTTCTGCACCCAAGAGGTCAACTAGGAACATTCCAGCTTCTGGGAAGAACAAGGCCCTAGTGCCTGAAGTTCAGATTGATGAGGAGCCACTAGTGCTTAGGAAGTTGAAGCCAAAGATTCCAGATCACAATGATACTCATCCAGTTGCTGAGAACATGGAACTCAGGAAGGACAGCGGTCTGAGAGAATGGAGGAAAGTTGATCCATATTCTGCAAGGAGAAGGACAGCTTGTGATTCTCATTTCCACACCCGTGAACATGAAGATTTTTATGAGACAATGCTGCTTGACAAGAATCCCATCGCAAGTGACATGAAATGGGTGGACTAGATGTATATTGATGCCAATGAAGACTACGTCTCCCATGTTCATGAGAGCAGGAGAATTACATGAGTTGACAAGTTTGTTAGACAAAAGGTAACCAAATGGAATGATGAGATGATCATGCAATTCTATTTCACAGCACATTTTTATCTAGTTAGGAGGATTGTTTAGACGACCGAGGGCACCAGATACCAGTCTCTATCTCTGAGTGGGCTGCACTCATTGATGCCCCTGAGGAAGCAGAAGGTGATGTTGATGTGTATGGAAAGTACATGATGGATCACAACTCTATGGCCAACATGTATAAGCCCATTCATGCCAAGGATTTGGAAACACATAAGCTTGGATCTATCTATCACTTGCTTGCTAGTTTAGGCAGCACGAACTATATCTTGAGGCACACCCTATTGCCCAAATCCGGAGATGAGAGAATAATTCGTGGTCATTCCATCAACTTGCTTCACTTATTTGATGTCCCACAAAAGTTCAAAGTCATGAGTTTGTTTGTAGAGACGATCAAGAGGACAGCTGCGGACCAGAAGAGGTCATGTGGATATGCCCCACACATTTAGATGATTATTAACTCCAAGGTTGGTACAGGCACATATCTACTAGACCATGAGCACCCCCCTCTTCAGCTAGAGTTCAAGGATAATGTAGTGGTGATTGATCCTTCACACACTACATCAGTTGAGGCTCAAGAGAAGGCTCAGGCAGCAACTGTAGCAAGAGAAGCAAAGGAAGCCACCGCACCAAATGCCCCAATAGCAAATCTCAAGTCTAAGCAAGACCAAATGACATATCTTCTTGAAGCAACACTGAGAATTGAGCAAAGTCTGGCCAACTTAGCCAAGAATCAGGAGAGCCTAGAGCAGATTGTGGAAGACAAGATATATAATCTTGATGTCAATATCACAGAGATCCAGTCTATTGCAGAGAAGCTTTGAGATGGAGCTGAGCACACTACTACCAATAGGTTTCAGACTGTGCCAAGGGCATCTAGATCTTCAGTTGTGCCTATTGCGGACTCGAGGACCACTCATTCTGCTCTTGCCACTATTGCTATAGTGCCACCTCCAGTGCCTACACCACCTGTGCAGCAGACATCATTAGAAGCATATGCAGATGCAGTTCTCTCCATGCCATCAACGCACACCGGAGACACAAGCCAGAAGACCCCTTCCGGAGCTCCAAAGGATCGTGCCTACAAAGACGTATAACTATATATGTTTTCAAGTTTTTTGGTAACTTGTTGCCAAAGGGGGAGAAAATATATAGATCATTGGCTTCGAGAGTGAGAGAGAGAGAGAGAGAGAGTCTTTTGCCTCTTTAGTTTTATCGCCTTGCTACTTCGTTTGTTTGATTTGTGCTACTTATTTGCTTGATTCTCATTATATACTATTTTTGGTTGTGTGATTGGTCATACTATACTTAATGTGTGCTCAATGTTTATCCCTATCTTTTTCTATGTATGATCATTCACTTATGTTTTGGTGATGCGTGCATGTTACTTCACTCATATCATTCCGTGCGCTCCACCAAGATGTATGTGACATGGAAGAGTAACCCATGATCCTAATCGATTGTGCATTTGCATTCAAACGCAAATTTTTAATAATGCACAAATTTAGGGGGTGCTCTTGCTTATCACATACTTCTCAAAGCGGCGATGTATTTCATTCATTTGATCATTTGTCGAAGCTTTGATCTATATGTTGTCGTTAATTACACAAAGGGGAGATTGAAAGTGCAACTAATTCCCAGGTGGTTTTGGTAATTCATAACAACATATAGCTCATTTAACTAATATCCGTTCAAGATAAATATTTCAGGATGTTCAATGATTGGCATGGCATGGATTAGAGAAGTGGACCCCTCAAAACGCTAAGGACAAATATTGGCAAAATCTCAAGGCTCTGCATCTTTATTTTAGTGATCCAAGATCACACTGAGTCCATAGGAAAGCCAATACTATTAAAAGGGGATGAGATGTTGCTTAATGATATGGTTGCTCTAGTGTTTAATGATATTGCTCCAAAACCCTTAGCAACTTTCTCCATCCAATATGTCCAAACCACATCTCCAATCTCGGCCCCACCGATTCTTTCTATATGGAGCCATCGAGTACATTTGACATAGCCGTTGCCAGAAACCCTAACAAATTGGTTCGACCGATATGGATCTCGTTATCACCGAGATGGCCTTGCCAAAGTGTTTTGATCAGTTGCATTTACTTTGGTCTCACCAAGTTTATGCAATTGGTCTCACCGAGTTGGCTTGACAGATTCTTTGTTGCTTATTGCTTCAGTTTGGTCTCACCGAGTTGATGCAACCGGCCCCACCGAGATGATGTTTGCTCTAAGCCATAGAACATCAGTCCCACCGAGTTGTTCCAGTAGGTCCCATCAAGACTCCTAACGTTCACATTTTTCAACTGATCGGTCTCACCGAGTTGCATTATTCGGTCCCACCGAGAATGGCAAAATGTGTGTAACGGTTGGATTGGTGTGGAGGCCATATATACCCCTCCACCCCCTCTCCATCAGAGAGAGAGAGAGAGCCATCAAAACGTGCCTACATTTCCACCATTCATTTTTCGAGAGAGAACCACCTACTCATGTGTTGATATCAAAACATTCTGAACCTACCACTAGAATGTTGATTTCTAGCCTTCCCCAAGTTGCTTTCCACTCCAACTCTTCTTCCACCATATTCAAATCTATGAGAAAGAGTTGAGTGTTGGGGAGACTATCATTTGAAGCACAAGAGCAAGTTGTTCATCATCAACACACTGTCTATTACCTTTTAGAGAGTGGTGTCTCCTAGATTGGTTAGGTGTCGCTTGGGAGGCTCCGGCATATTATGGAGTTGAACCAAGAAGTTTGTAAGGGCAAGGAGATCACCTACTTCGTGAAGATCTACCTAAGTGAGGCAAGTCCTTCCTGGACGATGGCCCTGCTGGGATAGACAAGGTTACTTCTTCATAGGGGTGGGCACGGTTAAACCGAAAACTGAAAAACCGAACCGAACCCAACCGTATTAACCGATATGTCGGTTAATTTGGTGGTTTGGTTTTTGGTTTGGTGGGAAATTCTAATTTTGTTCGATGTTTGGTTTGTGTTTAGTTTTCAGTGTCCAGAAACCAAATAGACCGAACAAACCGATATGTAGGATGCCCCATGTAAATACCATCTTCACTCCATCAGGCGGAGGTCTCCCCAAAGAGTAAATTAGGCGACAGCCTCTTCAATCATTGGTGAACAACTAAACATACGTCCTGACTCCGGCGAGCTAGAAATCACCGGCAAAGCATTGTTGGTTGTGGTGGACATCCGGCTAGCCGCTAGATCACAAGTACTTTTACAACTGCTCTAAGTTTCTAATCTCACAATCTAACTAGTACTATCCATGAATATCTAGTATGTATGCATGCCTCTTGGTCATGCAAGTAACTACTAGTGTATCATTTAGTGCATGAGCTGCTCAGTTTAGAGGCACCACATGTGTTCTTCCGTACATAACACATCGAACATTTCATGTGATTTTTCCACTTAATTATGTTCACTAGTTTGCTTGACCTAACAAAGCATTGCCTGATGTTAAGGTTGCTAGATCTTGTGATGACTTTATGCATGCAAATCAGTGCTCATGAATCATTACACTTATATTGATGAGTGCATGTATTTTGGTTTTTTGTTTAATTGAAAAAACCGAATCGATATATAATGGTTAATATGGTTCGGTTTCTTAGTTTGTGTGCTTGTTTTGGTTTCTATTTCTTCAAAACCAAAATTATAAAAAACCAAATAAACCAAACCATTTTAACCATATAAACCGAACGCCTAGCCCTACTTCTTCGTGGACCATTCGTGGGTGGAGCCCTCTGTGAACTCATGTAACCATTACCCTTCGGGGGTTGAAGTCTCCATCAACGTGGACATACGATAGTACCACCTATCGGAACCACGCCAGAAATTCCGTGTCTCTGTTGCATTTGCTTTCTCCGAACCCTTCCCTTTACCTTCATATGCAACATTTTACTTTCTGCTCCTACACTCTTAGAATTGCATGTATTGGTAGATTGCTTGAATTGTACAACTTGCCAAAATATGCCCACAACTAAATTTGGGAAAAGGATAGATTTTTGTTTGGTAAAGTAGTCTAATCACCCCCCTCTAAACATACTTTCGATCCTACACAATATGTTAGGGGAAATAGCTCGTCACTAGTTTACACTCAATATTTGTTGCTGACATGGCCTTCGATGGTTGTGCGCTCGGCCTCGTTGATTGCTAAAATAGCCTGCCATAATTTAGCACTCAATCTGTTTGCTAAATTAGCTTTACATACATTTCATTACTTAGATTTCGATACTTAGATTTGCTTTAGACATCGATCTAGGTATTTTTTCTGGACTTTATAAAAGAACATATATGTTTTTCCTATAATATCTAGTTGAGAAACTAGTTTGTATGTCTAACAGATGGACATGACTTGGATAACTTCTGCTCGAAAATTCTCCCCTGCATATGTCGAGGAGGTTGAAAACTTC
This sequence comes from Secale cereale, assembly GCA_902687465.1. Classification (NCBI taxonomy): domain Eukaryota; kingdom Viridiplantae; phylum Streptophyta; class Magnoliopsida; order Poales; family Poaceae; genus Secale; species Secale cereale. The sequence continues at coordinate 513,712,415 of LR738711.1, forward strand.
ATGAATTTTATCAGACCTAAGTACGGTGCTACGAAATCAGATGTGTGCTGCCCGTGTAGGAGTTGTATGAATTTAGTTTCAAGACCACTGTCAAATGTGCAAAATGATCGACACTTGTATGGGATGTCTATCACATATACCAGGTGGGTTCATCATGGTGAAGTTACAAATGTCATTCTTACTGTCTATGTGGAAGCAGTAGATCACCGTCTTGATCTTCTTGATGCTCACGAGGAAGAGGAGGAGGAGGTGGCGGCAGAGCCAGTGATTTCGACCAGCATAGAAACAATGCTACAAAATGCTCGCGTATTTAGAGAACTTGCACCTGCACAAGAAAAAGGATGGGCCTACACATTGGAACAATGCAACATGGCAGTCACTGTAGGAAATAATCTGTCAATATTTTCAACTATGGTCACCTTTATTCACGTGAAGACATCTAAGTGGATGAGCAACAAATCATTCGATGTGATGTTAGCTGCTTTCCACTGATTTTACCCAGATGTGTCTGAGCTGCCACACACCTATAGTAAAATGAAGAATTTCCTTTGTGCAGTTGTAATTGGATATGATATGTTCCATGTTTGTGAGAAATGCAAATCATGAAGATGGAAAGATGGCGATGCTGTGGAGAGGATTCCTCATAAGGTTCTGAGACATTTTCCAATTATACCAAGATCGCAGAGGTTGTTTCATGATGCTCAAACAAGAGAGGATGTACTATGGCATTCTCGGAACCAGGAGTACATATACCAGAATGTAATGAGCCATCAATCTCATGGTAGTGACTAGACAAGCTTCAACCTGAAACAAAAAAGTTTGTTGCCCAGACGAGAAACATTAGACTTGGCTTAGCTACAGATGGATTCAACCCATTTGGCCACCAGAGCACCACATATAGCACGTGGCCAGTGCTTGTTATCCCTTACAACATGCCATCAAATGTCTGCACCAACGAATCAAACTACATGATGGCCTTGCTCATCTAGGTCCAAAAAATCCTGGAACTGATTTTTATTTATTCATGGAGCCTCTTGTGGAGGAACTTCAAAAGCTATGGAGGGGTGTTCTCACTCGAAACCTATATAGAAGCCCACCTGCTGATTTCTTTCCATGTGTTGTTATAATTTGGTGCATCCATGATTATTCAGTTTGGGCACTATGTCAGGGCAAGCGACACATGGTCATAATGCATGTGTTCATTATGACAAGAATCTGTTGTCATACACAGTAATTAGCAAAATATGTTACATTGGACACCGTCGTTTCCTTGCCATGGACAAGCCGTGTCCTAGAAAATACCGAAGACCTTATTCGATGCAGCTCATGTAAGCTGTGATGCGCCAAAGAGGCTCACCAATGATGAGTTGTAGGAGGAATTACAGAAGGTCGAGCATATTACAACAGGAAATCATCATAATAATGGTAGCGGGAAAATGGAAGCATGGGAGGGTAGAAGAGAGATTATTGTTTACCTACAGGTCCACTTTGTGGGAATTGGAGTATTGAGAAGATTCAGATCTTCGGCATAATCTTGATGTGATGCACATCGAGAAAAGCATATGTGGCAGCATTATCGGCACACTTCATAATAAAGGCAAGAAAAAAGACACCTTAAAATCTAGGATTTATTGGATACACCTGGGTATCAGATCCGATTTGTAGGTAAAATTTGATGGGTGCATCACGGGATATGGCACTAGCTGTGTGCGTCTTGCACAAGGTAAAAATAAAAGAATTCTGAAAGTTCTTGTCATGTGTGAGATTCCCATATGGATTTGCTTCCAACCCTGAAAGGAGAGTCAATGCAGATGGAAACAAGGTACAAGGGTTGAAAACTCATGACTTCCATGTCCTACTCAAAGGGTTTTACCTGTTGTCCTTAGAGGATTGGGCCGCCTGACTTGTATAGAGCAGATGTAGAGTGGGGACAATTCTTCAGGGAACACTGTAGTAGAAATATCAAGATAGAAGTTGTGGAGCTCTTTAAAGACAGGATACCAACTATCCTATGCTACCTTGAGAAGATATATTGTAGCGCCCAAGATGCATTCTATCCCAATCACGTGATGAATTCATGATTGGGGCACAACTGCATTTCTAGAGCGTAGAAAGGTGAATACCATTACAATATACTATGTATTGAATAGATGCGATGCTTACACCCGCCACAAGCTACATCATGAATACATGAATACATAGCAATCATCATAAAAAGAGCAAGGTCCGACTACGGATGAAATCAAATGAAAAATAAGAACGACAGCCACCCTGCTAATCCCAGTCTCTCGAGCCGAAACCTATCCCTTGATCGAAGAAGAAGCATAAGAACTCCAAACAAGCAAGCATCACTCTCACGCCAAAGCATCACTTTACCTGTACCCGCACTTGTTATTGTAGTAATCTGTGAGCCACAAGGACTCAGCAATGCCATTACCATGGGTACCAAGACTAGCAAAGCTTAATGGGTATGAAATTGATAAGTGGTGAGGTTGCAACAAGAACTGAGCATTGTATGGTGGCTAACTTACGAGTACAAGAGTAAGAAGAGTAAACTATGATAACGGTCGCAAACTAGTAATGATCAAGAAGTTATCTTGAAATACTTACGAGTCAAACATAACCCCACCGTGTTCTCTTCCCGAACACCCTCGAAAATACACTGTCACGGTTACGCAGGCGATTGGTGTATTTTATTTCGGGTTTACTGTCAAGTTCTCTACAACCGGATACTATAAATTTCCAAGTCACCACATAACCGCGGGCACGATTTCCGAAAAGATTTAACCCTGTAGGGGCATCCCAACTTAGTTCATCATAAACTCTCACGATCCATGGAAGAAAAACCTCCATCTCGGGATGACCTAGTTAGCCTTGGAATCCTGGTGCACAAGACATATCGATAATGGTAAAACAAAACCAGAAATACCTCCTGACGTGCCAACACCCCGATAGGAGCCGCGTATCTCGTCTGAGGCCACGATTGAATGTGACAAACTATGTGTAAAACCAATCCACGAGTTACGTCATGGTGGCACCGCAGGCCGCCCATTTTGGACAAACACTCATTAGGAGCACTGACTCGGGTTGTTGATTAGTTTTCCTCGGGTGCTAGCTGGTCCCTATGCAAGTTTTAGTTATTATTAGGAAAATGGTAAAACCAAAGTTGGGCCTTGCTGGAAGAGTTTTATTCAAAGCGAACTGTCAAGGGAGGCCCATAACCCCCGACCATGTGAAGTACGCAAATCAAGGAAAATAACACTTGTATGATGGAAGCTAAGGCGGCAAGAGTGGATCAAAACACCAAGCAAAGATATTAGTGTTATCCAAGGTAACGGTCATCTTGCCTAAAATCCTTCTAGGAAGAAGAACGAGTCCATGAAGAAGACGAACGGGCGTAGTCGAATGAATCCTCACACTCGCAATAATACCAGAACTATCAAGAAGAACCACAACTGGAAAGAGGCAAACAACATGGTAAACAGACATATCATAACCATGGCATGATGGAAAATCAAGTATGATTCATGTCGGTTTAAATAGGCATGGCATGGAAAAGTGCAATAAATAATAGTACCAATAAAGTGCAGCTCAATATGCAATAAGTTGCATATTAATGAAAAACCACATTCAATTGTTTACTTTTTTCTCATTTTTGTACAAGACAATATTAAATTTTGGTTAATAAGGCCAGAGGTGAAGCATAATTAATCTACCTATCTAGGCAATTCAAATTAGGCCAGAAACAACAAACAACAATTCCGGAAAATCGCCATATGCAATTTTCGAATTTGCTACTGTTTTGGCCTAAAAAGTATTTTTAGAGTTGTTAAACATGCAAAGTAAGTGCACCATGTTAAGCTACATATTTTTCTACCCCATTTACATATAAAATTCATTTAATTCGAAGCTACGGTTAATTAGTTATGAAATAAACCATTTTAACATGTCATTTACGCAAAATAATGCAAACAACAAATTTAAGCATTTTTATCATGGATGAAAGTTGCAAACTAGTAATCTAGACGGAATTCTAATCATTGTAAATATAAAGTTTGTTTAATTCTGATGCACGGTCTGTGAGATATGAGATCCATGAAGTGTAAGGACTTTTCTGTAATTCTGCCAATTCTCTGGAAATTAGGAAATTAACGAAATGAAAAAAAGGAGCAGGCCAAAGCTGTGGCGTAACATGGTAAGGCATCACCTATGGCGCATAATAGATGGGTTCAGGTATTGGCTCACCATGGGCTTGGCCCAGTCGATGGAAGAGGCAGCAGGCCGACTTGCAGTCAACCTAGTCAACACGCGAGCAACGCGCTGGTGTGGCTCAAGGCAGGGTCGTCTTCCTCCTGCTCGATGCAGAAGCACAAGAAGAAGGCAGTGGCGGGCAGCTACGGGACTTGGTAGGGCGGCGGAGCTGTGGCGGAAGCCAGATTCGAGGCGAAGAGATGGCGGGGAAGAGGAGCAGCGTGGCTGCCGGCAGGAGCTCCAAGGTTCGGTGGGGCGCGGCCATGTCGTGGTGCTTCTGCGAGGAAAACATAAAGAGGGGCAAGAAGTGAGAGGAGAAGGAAGTAAGCGGAGGAAGGAAGGGAAGGGAAACGTGGCGCGACGGGGCCAGTGTGGTCATGGGCTCCGGTCACCGGAGCTCGGGCGACAGCAGACGAGAGGCCTGGAGGAGCTGCACACACCGGGGCTGAGGGGAACTCCTCGCTCGGGCGTCAGGGCGAACACGGGGACAAGCTCCTGAGGTGATCGTCTCCAACGTCAGGGATGACGAGCTGGTCGGGAATGCCGGGGTGGGGTGCGAGGCGATGAGGAGAAGGCATGGCCTCGGGTGCTCGCGGACGAGGGACGTGTGGAGGTGGCTATGGAGGTCAGGGATCGACAGAGAGGAGGCCGAAGTGATTTTAGCCAAAATCACTATTCTGACCTTGTTGGAAAGCCATATCACAAAATGAAATCGGAGCAAAATTATTTCTCAATCTGACCCTTTTAGCAACGGCATAGCCCGTGACGTTTCTTCCCTACATAGAAACGCCGAGCCAGCTTGTGTTGCTGCTCTGGCCCCATTCACTGATGTGGTTGGTTGGAAACGCCAAACTATTTGGTGTTTCTAAAAACGCCAAGAGCTTTGGTGTTTCTCCCCTGTCCAGCAATTGCATGAGCTTTGGCATTTCCATGTTGCGTCACCTGCCATCCCCATGCCTGTGTCGCCTGCCTGCAGCTTCAGAGCAGCACGACATGCATGCCACTAGTGGTGCTTGCATGCTTGAATTGGCGCATAGGTCAGACCACTGCATGCATGATCAATATATGAATATGAGTATGAGAGACGAGGTGACAATGCCATTTCTGGTATGTTTAGTAGCCAATGATGGCTTGCTTTTGACATGTTTCCCGATTAATAAACCACTATGGCAGGAGCTTGCGGGCATGCACCATGCATGCGGTGTTCTTAGAACTTCGCATAGGGAGACAGGGCCTTGAATTTGCATGGCGCACATGCATCTGGCTGCCTGATGATAATGTCACCAAAGAAATTCCTCCAGGATCGAAGGACGTCTGACCATATATCCACACCAACAGTGAAGCTAGTGGCACCGAATACTATATCACGAGCAGCAACGCCATGGCCCTTCGGCGTTTCCAGCCTAGCTAGAAATACCCAAGCTCTTGGCGTTTCTGAAAACGCAAACTAGCTCGGCGTTTCCAGCCTGCCGCATCAGCGAGTGGGGCCAGGGCAGCAACGCGAGCTTGCTCGGCATTTCTGTGTGAAGAAGAAATGCAATGGGCTATGACGGTTCAAAAAGGGTCAGATCGTGAAATAATTTTTCTTCGAGTTCATTTTGTGCTATGGTTTTCTGACAGGGTCAAAACAGTGATTTTGTCCGGGATTTTCTGATCAGGGGCGCTGGCTCCGCTGAAAACCAGGGAGGTGGCCGGTGGCTGGTGGTGGTGGGGATGGATTGTTGGGGAACGTAGTATTTTAAAATTTTCCTACGATCACGCAAGATCCATCTACTAGATGCATAGCAACGAGGGGAAGAGTGTGTCTACGTACCCTCGTAGACCGGGAGCGGAAGCGTCAAGTGACGCGGTTGATGTAGTCGAACTTTTTCGCGATCCAACCAATCAAGCACCGAACGTACGGCACCTCCGCGTTCAGCACACGTTCAGCTTGATGACGTCCCACGAGCTCTTGATCCAGTTGAGCTTCACGGGAGAGTTTTGCCAGCACAACGGCGTGATGACAGATATGATGTATCTACCGGCGCAGGGCTTCGCCTAAGCACTGCAACGGTATGATCGAGGTGTGTTTCTGTGGAGAGGGGCACCGCACACGGCTAAAACAATTCAACTTGTGTGTCTATGGGGTGCCCCCTCCTCCGTATATAAAGGAGCAAGGGAGAGGCCGGCCCTAGAGGGGGCACGCCATGTATGGGGAGTCCTACTAGGACTCCCAAGTCCTAGTAGGATTCCCCTTTCCTTTCCGGAGTAGGAGAGAAGGAAAGAGGTGGAGAGGGAGAAGGAAAAGGGGGCTGCACCCCTTGTCCAATTCGGACCAGAAGGGGGGCGCGCGCCTCCTTCCTTTTGGCCTCTCTCCTTTATTCCCGTAACTCCCCGGTACTTCGAAAATACCCGAATCACTCGGAACCTTTCCGATGTCCGAATATAGTCGTCCAATATATCGATCTTTACGTCTCGACCATTTCAAGACTCCTCGTCATGTCCCCGATCTCATCCGGGACTCCGAACTCCTTCGGTACATCAAAACTCATAAACTCATAATACCGATCGTCATCAAACATTAAGCGTGCGGACCCTACGGGTTCGAGAACTATGTAGACATGACTGAGACTCATCTTCGGTCAATAACCAATAGTGGAACCTGGATGCTAATATTGGCTCCTACATATTCTACGAAGATCTTTTATCGGTCAAACCGCATAACAACATACATTGTTCCTTTTGTCATCGGTATGTTACTTTCCCGAGATTCGATCGTCGGTATCTCTATACCTAGTTCAATCTCGTTACCGGCAAGTCTCTTTACTCGTTCCGTAATACATCATCTCGTGACTAACTCATTAGTCTTTTGCTTGCAAGGTTTATTATGACGTGCATTACCGAGAGGGCCCAGAGATACCTCTCCGACACTCGGAGTGATAAATCCTAGTCTTGATCTATGCCAACACCACGAACACTTTCGGAGACACCTGTAGAGCATCTTTATGATCACCCAGTTACGTTGTGACGTTTGATAGCACACAAGGTGTTCCTACGGTATTCGGGAGTTGCATAATCTCATAGTCATAGGAACATGTATAAGTCATGAAGAAAGCAATAGCAGTAAAACTAAACGATCATAGTGCTAAGCTAATGGATGGGTCTTGTCCATCACATCATTCTCCTAATGATGTGATCCCGTTGATCAAATGACAACTCATGTCTATGGTTAGGAAACATAACCATCTTTGATCAATGAGTTAGTCTAGTAGAGGCATACTAGGGACACTCTGTTTTGTCTATGTATTCACACATGTACTAAGTTTCCGGTTAATACAATTCTAGCATGAATAATAAACATTTATCATGATATAAGGAAATATAAATAACAACTTTATTATTGCCTCTAGGGCATATTTCCTTCAGTCTCCCACTTGCAGTAGAGTCAATAATCTAGCTCACATCGCCATGTGATTTAATACCGATATTTCACATCGTTATGTGAATAACACCCATAGTTCACATCGCCATGTGACCAACACCCATAGGGTTTACTAGAGTCAATAATCTAGTTCACATCGCTATGTGATTAATACCCAAGAGTAATAAGGTGTGATCATGTTTTGCTTGTGAGAGAAGTTTAGTCAACGGGTCTGTCACATTCAGATCCGTATGTATTTCGGAAATTTCTATGTCTACAATGCTCTGCATGGAGCTACTCCAGCTAATTGCTCCCACTTTCAATACGCATCCAGATTGATACTTAGAGTCATCTGGATTTAGTGTCAAAGCTTGCATCGGCGTAACCCTTTACAACGAACTCTTTATCACCTCCATAATCGAGAAACATTTCCTTAGTCATCCAGTTACTAAGGATAATTTTGACAGTTGTACAGTGATCTACTCCTGGATCACTATTGTACCCCCTTGACAAACTCATGGCAAGGTACACAACATGTTTGGTACACAGCATGGCATACTTTATAGAACCTATGGCTGAGGCAAAGGGAATGACTTTCATTCTCTCTATATTTTTCTGCCGTGGTCTGGCTTTGAGTCTTACTCAACTTCACGCCTTACAAGTCAGGCAAGAACTCCTGCTTTGACTTATCCATTTTGAACTACTTCATAATCTTATCAAGGTATGTACTCATCGAAAGTCTTATCAAGCGTCTTGATCTATCTCTATAGATCTTGATGCCCAATATGTAAGCAGCTTCGCCAAGCTCTTTCTCTGAAAAACTCCTTTCAAAAACTCCTTTATGCTTTCCAGAAAATTCTACATCATTTCCTATCGACAATATGTCATTCACATATACTTATCAGAAAGGTTGTAGTGCTCCCACTCACTGCTTGTAAATACAAGCTTCACCGCAAGTCTGTATAAATCTATATGCTTTGATCAACTTATCAAAGCGTATATTCCAACTCCGAGATGCTTGTACCAGTCCATATGGATCGCTGGAGCTTGCACATTTTGTTAGCACCTTTAGGATTGACAAACCTTCTGGTTGCATCATATACAAGTCTTCTTTAATAAGTCCATTGAAGAATGCAGTTTTGTTATCCATTTGCCAGATTTCATAAAATGCGGTAATTGCTAACATGATTCGGACAGACTTAAGCATTGCTACGGGTGAGAAAGTCTCATCGTAGTCAACTCCTTGAACTTGTTGAAAACCTTTCGCAACAAGTCGAGCTTTGTAAATAGTAACATTACCGTCAGCGTCAGTCTTCCTCTTGAAGATCCATTTATTTTTGATGGCTTGCCGATCATCGGGCAAGTCAACCAAAGTCCAAACTTTGTTCTCATACATGGATCCCATCTCAGATTTCATGGCCTCAAGCCATTTTGCGGAATCTGGGCTCATCATCGCTTCCTCATAGTTCGTAGGTTCATCATGGTCCAGTAACATGACTTCCAGAACCGGGTTGCCGTACCACTCTGGTGCGGAACGAACTCTGGTTGATCTACGAAGTTCAGCAGAAACTTGATCCGAAGTTTCATGATCATCATCATTAGCTTCCTCACTAATTGGTGTAGGAATCACTGGAACTAGTTTCTGTGATGTTCCACTTTCCAATTCGGGAGAAGGTACAATTACCTCATCAAGTTCTACTTTCCTCCCACTCACTTCTTTCGAGAGAAACTCCTTCTCTAGAAAGGATCCACTCTTAGCAACGAATATCTTGCCTTCGGATCTGTGATAGAAGGTGTACCCAACAGTCTCCTTTGGGTATCCTATGAAGACACATTTCTCCGACTTGGGTTCGAGCTTATCAGGTTGAAGCTTTTTCACATAAGCATCGCAGCCCCAAACTTTAAGAAACAACAACTTTGGTTTCTTGCCAAACCACAGTTCTTAAGGTGTTGTCTCAACGGATTCAGATGATGCCCTTATTTAACGTGAATGCAGCTGTCTCTAATGGATGACCCAAAACGATAGTGGTAAATCGGTAAGAGACATCATAGATCGCACCATATCTAATAAAGTACGGTTACGACGTTCGGACACGCCATTACGCTGTGGTGTTCCGGGTGGCGTGAGTTGTGAAACTATTCCACATTGTTTTAAATGAAGGCCAAACTCGTAACTTCAAATATTCGCCTCCGTGATCAGATCATGGAAATTTTTATTTTATTGTTACGATGATTCTCTACTTCACTCTGAAATTCTTTGAACTTTTCAAATGTTTCACACTTGTGCTTCATTAAGTAGATATACCCATATCTGCTCAAATCATCAGTGAAGGTCAGAAAATAACGATACCCGCCGCGAGATTCAACACTCATTGGTCCGCATACATCAGTACGTATGATTTCCAACAAATCTGTTGCTCGCTCCATAGTTCCGGAGAACTGAGTTTTAGTCATCTTGCCCATGAGGCATGGTTCGCAAGCACCAAGTGATTCATAATCAAGTGATTCCAAAAGTCCATCACTATGGAGTTTCTTCGTGCGCTTTACACCAATATGACCTAAAGGGCAGTGCCACAAATATGTTGCACTATCATTATTAACCTTGCATCTTTTGGCTTCAATATTATGAATATGTGTATCACTACAATCGAGATCCAACAAACTATTTTCATTGGGTGTATGACCATCGAAGGTTTTATTCATGTAAACAGAATAACAATTATTCTATGACTTTAAATGAATAACCGTATTGCAACAAATATGATCCAATCATATTCATGCTCAACGCAAATGCCAAATAACATTTATTTAGGTTTTACATTAATCCCGAAAGTATAGGGAGTGTGCGATGATGATCATATCAATCTTGGAACCACTTCCAACACACATCGTTACTTCACCTTTAACTAGTCTCTGTTCATTCTGCAATTCTCGTTTCGAGTTACTAATTTTAGCAACTGAACTGGTATCAAATACCCAGGGGTTGCTATGAACACTAGTAAAGTACACATCAATAATCTGTATATCAAAATATACCTTTGTTCACTTTGCCATCCTTCTTATCCGCCAAGTATCTAGGGCAGTTCCACTTCCAGTGACCATTTCCTTTGTAGTAGAAGCACTTAGTTTCAGGGTTGAGTTTTGCTTTGGGTTTCTTCATGGGAGTGACAACTTGCCTGTCATTCTTCTTGAAGTTCCCCTTCTATACCTTTTGCCCTTTACTTGAAACAAGTGGTCTTGTTAACCATCAACACTTGATGCTTTTTCTTGATTTCTACCTTCACTGATTTCAGCATCGCAAAGAGCTCGGGAATTACTTTCGTCATCCCTTGCATATTATAGTTCATCACGAAGTTCTACTTACTTGGTGATAGTGACTAGAGAACTTTGTCAATTACTATCTTATCTGGAAGATTAACTCCCACTTGATTCAAGTAATTGTAGTACCCACACAATCTGAGCACATGCTCACTGGTTGAGCTATTCTCCTCCATCTTGTAGGCAAAGTACTGTCAGAAGTCTTATACCTCTCGACACGGGCATGAGTATGAAATACTAATTTCAACTCTTGGAACATCTTATATCCTCCGTGGCGTTCAAAACGTTTTTGAAGTCCCGGTTCTAAGCCGTAAAGCATGGCGCACTTAAACTATCATGTAGTCATCATACCGAGCTTTTGTCAAAACGTTCATAACGTCTACATCTGCTCGTGCAATAGGTCTGTCACCTAGCGGTACATCAAGGACATAATTCTCTGTGCAGGAATGAGGATAATCCTCAGATCATGGAACAATTCCGCATCATTTCTACTAACATCTTTCAACTTAGTTTTCTCTAGGAACATATAAAAAATAAACGGGGAGCAACATCATGAGCTATTGATCTATAACATAGATATGCTAATACTACGAGGACTAAGTTCATGATAAATTAAAGTTCAATTTAATTATATTACTTAAGAACTCCCACTTAGATAGACATCCTCTAGTCATCTAAATGATCACGTGATCCAAATCAACTAAACCATGTCCGATCATCACGTGAGATGGAGTAGTTTCAATGGTGAACATCTTATGTTGATCATATCTACTATATGATTCACGCTCGACCTTTTGGTCTCTAGTGTTCCGAGGCCATATCTGCATAGGCTCGTCAAGTTTAACCCGAGTATTCTGCGTGTGCAAAACTGTCATACACCCGTTGTATTTGAACGTAGAGCTTATCACACCCGATCATCACGTGGTGTCTCGGCACGAAGAACTTTCGCAACGGTGCATACTCAGGGAGAACACTTGTACCTTGAAATTTTGTAAGAGATCATCTTATAATGCTACCGTCGTTCTAAGCAAAATAAGAAGCATAATAAGATAAACATCACATGCAAATCAAAATATGTGACATGATATGGCCATCATCATCTTGTGCTTTTGATCTCCATCTCCAAAGCACCGTCATGATCACCTTTGTCACCGGCGCGACACCTTGATCTCCATCGTAGCATCGTTGTCGTCTCGCCAACTATTGCTTCTACGACTATCGCTACCGCTTAGTGATAAAGTAAAGCAATTACATGGCGATTGCATTTCATACAATAAAGCGACAACCATATGGCTCCTGCTAGTTGCCGATAACTTTACAAAACATGATCATCTCATACAAAACCGTATATCTCATCATGTCTTGACCATATCACATCACAACATGCCCCGCAAAAACAAGTTAGACGTCCTCTACTTTGTTGTTGCAAGTTTTACGTGGCTGCTACGGGCTTTAGCAAGAACCGTTCTTACCTACGCATACAAAACCACAACGATGTTTCGTCAAGTATGTGCTGTTTTAACCTTCACAAGGACCGGGCTTAGGCACACTTGATTCAGCTAAAGGGAGAGAGACAGACACCTGCCAGTCACCTTTAAGCAACGAGTGCTCATAACGGTGAAACCAGTCTCGCGTAAGCGTACGCGTAATGTCGGTCCAGGCCGCTTCATCTCACAATACCGCCGAAGCAAAGTATGACATGCTGGTAAGCAGTATGACTAGTATCGCCCACAACTCATTGTGTTCTACTCGTGCATATAATCTACGCATAGACCTGGCTCATGATGCCACTGTTGGGGAACGTAGTATTTTAAAATTTTCCTATGATCACGCAAGATCCATCTACTAGATGCATAGCAACGAGGGGAAGAGTGTGTCTACGTACCCTCGTAGACCGGGAGCGGAAGCGTCAAGTGACGCGGTTGATGTAGTCGAACTTCTTCGTGATCCAACCGATCAAGCACCGAACGTACGGCACCTCCGCGTTCAGCACACGTTCAGCTTGATGACGTCCCACGAGCTCTTGATCCAGTTGAGCTTCACGGGAGAGTTTCGCCAGCACGATGGCGTGATGACAGATATGATGTATCTACCAGCGCAGGGCTTCGCCTAAGCACTGCAACGGTATGATCGAGGTGTGTTTCTGTGGAGAGGGGCACCACACACGGCTAAAACAATTCAACTTGTGTCTATGGGGTGCCCCCTCCTCCGTATATAAAGGAGCAAGGGAGAGGCCGGCCCTAGAGGGGGCGCGCCTTGTATGGGGAGTCCTACTAGGACTCCCAAGTCCTAGTAGGATTCCCCTTTCCTTTCCGGAGTAGGAGAGAAGGAAAGAGGTGGAGAGGGAGAAGGAAAAGGGGGCTGCACCCCTTGTCCAATTCAGACCAGAAGGGGGGCGCGCGCCTCCTTCCTTTTGGCCTCTCTCCTCTATTCCCGTAACTCCCCAGTACTCCGAAAATACCCGAATCACTCGGAACCTTTCAGATGTCCGAATATAGTCATCCAATATATCGATCTTTACGTCTCGACCATTTCGAGACTCCTCGTCATGTCCCCGATCTCATCCGGGACTCCGAACTCCTTCGGTACATCAAAACTCATAAACTCATAATACCGATCATCATCAAACGTTAAGCGTGCGGACCCTACGGGTTCGAGACTATGTAGACATGACCGAGACTCATCTCCGGTCAATAACCAATAGCGGAACCTGGATGCTCATATTGGCTCCTACATATTCTACGAAGATCTTTTATCGGTCAAACCGCATAACAACATACATTGTTCCTTTTGTCATCGGTATGTTACTTGCCCGAGATTCGATTATCGGTATCTCTATACCTAGTTCAATCTCGTTACTGGCAAGTCTCTTTACTCGTTCCGTAATACATCATCTCGTGACTAACTCATTAGTCTTTTGCTTGCAAGGCTTATTATGACGTGCATTACCGAGAGGGCCCAGAGATACCTCTCCGACACTCGGAGTGACAAATCCTAGTCTTGATCTATGCCAACACCACGAACACTTTCGGAGACACCTGTAGAGCATCTTTATGATCACCCAGTTACGTTGTGAGGTTTGATAGCACACAAGGTGTTCCTACGGTATTCGGCAGTTGCATAATCTCATAGTCATAGGAACATGTATAAGTCATGAAGAAAGCAATAGCAGTAAATCTAAACGATCGTAGTGCTAAGCTAACGGATGGGTCTTGTCCATCACATCATTCTCCTAATGATGTGATCCCGTTGATCAAATGACAACTCATGTCTATGGTTAGGAAACATAACCATCTTTGATCAATGAGCTAGTCTATTAGAGGCATACTAGGGACACTCTGTTTTGTCTATGTATTCACACATGTACTAAGTTTCCGGTTAATACAATTCTAGCATGAATAATAAACATTTATCATGATATAAGGAAATATAAATAACAACTTTATTATTGCCTCTAGGGCATATTTCCTTCATGGATCTGGGAGGATCCCAATGAAGATGCGAGAGATTGGCGGCGGCGGCTGATGGAATGGACGGATGGGACATGCTCGGTCTAGGGTTGCTCTGTTTAAATAGCGAACATGCAAGGATTTAGGAGCTATCTCGACCCACCGATTGAGATCGGACAGTCAAGAATAACAGTTTCAAACGCGCACGCAAGGGGGCCTGTGCACTTTGCATAGAGACTCCGGCTTAGGCAAGAGAGAGAACAAAGATCTAGGTTGCAAGTGCTCCGAGAAGGTCAACAGAGACACACGATGCAAGTTTTAAGAAAACATGCAGATGAAATGCACATGATGTGATAATGTATGCAACAAACAAATAAAACGCACGACGATAACGAAATAAATGAAAGGTATTTGGAGTGTCCGTCTCAGGCTGTTACATATATCCTCCAGCCTTCTTCGATGTGATGGTGCATTTGGCTATTCATCTCCCTAATGAGGCACTACTTAGAGGTCTAGTACAGTATGGCTGGATGTACCCTATTGAAAGGCGGCTAGTCACTTTCAAGGGTTGTGTTAGGAATAGAGTTAGACCTGAGGGTTCCAATGTAGAGGCCTACATTATTATAGAAGTGTTGACATTCTGCTCAAAATACATTGAAACAGCTGATCAACTTAGCAAACAGGTGGGTGAAAACAATCCTCAGCTCAATGTTTTCGATTGTTCTGTTGGAGTTACAGGGAAAAGTCGATAAGATGACAAACCTAAAGATTTGGACAAAATGGTTTGGTATGTGTTGAATAACCGTCATGAGATTCTACCTTATATCGAGTAAGTGCTAAGTATTGCAACTTATACATCATAATCTTCTAAACTTGTAGCACATTCTTATATATTTAGATGTTTGATGCGATCAATTACTGGCGCAAAATCCAAGAAACATTGACACACTGGTAAGGGATGGATATGCAAAATGATTGAAGAGTCGTGTAAGCTTTTTGACTTGCATTGTCAGTTTTTTTATATATTGAGTACATAAGATGGTCAGCTTGTCTATTTTCTAACCATAGGTTAAGAAGATGCGAGAGGATGGGCAGGCAGTTAATGATGCCCTTTACACACTAGCAATGGTTCCTGATACTCGGGTAAGACATTATGAATCTTCCGTAGTTGGCGATGTGCGCTACAGCACCCATGCATGCGACGAAGGCAGGAAGACACAAAACAGTGTCGTCATGATCAGGATACACACAAGGATGTGAGAATTAAAATGTATGCTAACATAACAGACATTATTAAGTTGTTGTATATCTCCAGTTTCGAGGTTCATCAATGTGTGGTTCTTTTTTGCTGTCGTTGGTATAACCTATGTTCTAGGATCGCAAAACCCAAAGTTGATGATTATTTCAAATCCATCAATGTCAAGGCGTCATACTGATTGAACATGCGGTGGCCCCATCTTTGGTTTTGGTAAAACTGACAATCTCTTTGGAGTAATGGTTTCCTAGAGTTATATTTGAAGGATTTGTCCATAGGCTTTGCTTGAAGTACATATGTTGGTTTCAAGGAGTTTACGTGTTGACCAAGGCGCTATTCAAGGAATTATCTAAAGATTGGCCTTGATGCATGGTTGATCAAGACTAAGTCAAGAGTGAATCAAGTTGATCAACACACAAAGCATACAAGATGTACCAAGAGGGATCAAGTGATCCCATGGTATGATAAGCATTGTCCATTATGCTTTGTGTACTAACCCATGGTCTACGAGAGAGTTCTGTGTGGGGTTAGGTATGTTTTCATGGGCTTGTGTCAAGAGGAAGTATTATACAACCCATAGAGAGGATGGCATCAAGTGGTGATTGTCATCAAGATTGCAGTTTGCAAGTTCAAGTGGAGCATCATGGAGAGATCAAGTGCTTGAATCTTGTTGTCCATTCTAGTGGCAATGGAATTGTGAAGATGTTTCGAAGAGTGGCTCACCCATAGTGGAGCATGGGGAGAAATCAACCAGTCTTCACCGAGCCAACACAATCAAGAAAGGTTGTCCAACTTGTGGAAGTCAAGATCGTCATCATTCATCTCAAGTGGGCTATGTGCAAGGCAAAGGTTTGCCCTTGATAGGTTTTCTATTTTACCGGTCACATGGTGGTATTTGGTAGACCAGATTATATGATTGACTGCCGT
Source organism: Secale cereale (assembly GCA_902687465.1). Lineage (NCBI taxonomy): Eukaryota > Viridiplantae > Streptophyta > Magnoliopsida > Poales > Poaceae > Secale > Secale cereale. The sequence continues at coordinate 513,729,015 of LR738711.1, forward strand.
ACTATCAAGGGGGCTCCAAAGTGAGTAGCTTGATCGTATCAATCGAGCAGAGCTCAAACTATTGCATCCTTGCATCATCTTTTTTGGTTTTCCTCCTCATGATATTTTGAGATTTTTGTTATCTTCATGACAAGCTTGAGTTCATCAAAAACGGAGTTCACATGCATATATATAATGTTTTCGATGTTGGAGGTTATGTCGGTTCTTCTCCGTTGGAGGTTTCACTCCTCTATATCTTAGGGATACCTCCCCTGCCTCTTCTTAATATAAATAGTCATTGTTTGGATGCTTCTCCTCGTCATCTATCCAACAAGCTTGAATTCGCTCAATTCGGAGTTCATTTGTAGAAGTTTTGGTAGTTTAGGATTTATTGCATCCTCTGTTTTTTGTGTTGTGTTCCTGAAAGCCTCAAGCGGTAGTACTGCTCTCTCGAGCGGTAGTACCGCTTGTAAGCGGCAGTACCGCGCGTATTACCGCTCCTTCTGGGGATGTGGTGTTTCGTGTCGGGTTTCGCGGTAGTAGAGTGGTAGTAGCAAGTGGTAGTACCTCTTATAAGCGATAGTACCTCTCTGAGTGGTAGTACCTCTTATAAGCGATACTGCCTCTTTGAGCAGTAGTACCTCTTATAGGTGGTACTACCTGTCCAAGTGGTAGTACCTCTTAGAAGTTGCACTACCCCTCCGGGCGGTACTACCTCTCTCGTAGAACTACAGCTTGTGTTTTTAGTCTCGTTGGGCTGTTTTGACCATGCTAAGCAGTAGTACCGCTTCTTCGAGTGGCAGTACCGCTTGTGCATGACCTGGGTGCATAACGGTTGGATTCGGGGTGCCTATAAAAGGGGTCTTCTTCCCTAATGAACCTTATCCTTTGAGCTCGTGTTTAGCCCCCATTGTTGACCATCTTCGATCTTGCTATGTCTCAATCCCTCCAATGATTCTTGCTAGTTCTTGAGGGAAAATAGAGAGGAGATATAGATCTACGTTTGTAGGATCGAAAGTAGGACTAGAGGGGGTGATTAGACTACTTCACCAAATAAAAATTTAACCTTTTCCAATTTTAGTTGTGGGCATATTTTAGCCATTAGCACAAGTCAAGCAATCACCCTATACATGCAATTCTAAGAGTGTAGAAGAGGAAAGTGAAACATTGCATATGAAGGTAAGGGGGGAGGTTTTATAGAGTGCAAACGCAATGAAGACATGGAGATCTTTGGTGTGGTTCTGATAAGTCGTGATATCGTACATCCACGTTGATGGAGACTTCAACCCACTAAGGGTAACGGCTGCGCGAGTCAACGAAGGGCTCCACCTATGAAGGGTCCACGAAGAAGCAACCTTGTCTATCCCACCATGGCCATCGCCCATGAAGGACTTGCCTCTCTTGGGTATATCTTAACGAAGTAGGTGATATCCTTGCCCTTACAAACTTCTTGGTTCAACTCCATAATCTTGTCGGAGGCTCCCAAGCGACACCTAACCAATCTAGGAAATACCACTCTCCAAAAGGTAATTGATGGTGTGTTGATGATGAACTCCTTGCTTTTGTGCTTCAAATGATAGTCTCCCCAACACTCAGCTCTTTCTTCACAGATTTGGATATGGTGGAAAGAAGATTTGAGTGGAAAGCAACTTGGGAAAGGCTAGATTTCAAGATTCTTGTGGTAGGATTGGTATATCTTGGTCTCAACACATGAGTAGGTGGTTCTCTCTCACAAAATGGTCTCAACTAGGCCGTGAAGGCCCGCCGCCTCGTCGAAGAGAAGAGTCGGGGCCTCCTGGGTCGTGCGTTCTCCCGGCTTTTCAGCTACCTCCAGAGCATTGATCCTGACTTTGACTTCGACCCTGCCATTGCCCTTGTGCCCGGGGATGTCCGAGACAACTTGGTGCACTGGGTGGATGACCACGTGGATGCCCTAGTCCAAGCCTTTGCCACCGATGATGACAAGGCCGTGGTCGTGGTGGATGAAGGAGGCGCGGTTGAAGATGATGGAGATGTGTCCAGCGACAGCTTTGGCGACGCACATGAGGGTGGCTCGGACAGCTCGGCGAGCGATGTGTCTGGTTGAGCTCACATTCTTCCGTCCTGATCCTGCATGCATAGATTCGCAAGGGGCCTCATAGGGTGTGAGATCTTTTTGGCGGGGGGAGCCCCCTATGTGTGTAAATTGGTATTCCACTTTCTTCTTTTTGTTTGGCGCTTGAATCCGAACCTGGGGCATGCGTCCTCAAGCTTTTCGAGCTTAGTTGCTGTAGGGCCTCACCTAGAGCTTACCTATCTTCGTGAGGGTTACGAGGTCGTGGGCTTGCCTCCCTCATGGGGTGGATTGCTGGCGGTCCGCGGCCATGAGCCTCCTGAGCAAGGCGTGGCCCTGCTCCGGGGAACAGGTCCAGTGGTGTTCCACTGGCCGGGGTAGGATGCCAATGCGGCAAAATCACGGTGCGTAGGCTATTGCCCCAAGAGGGTCCTGCCGAGGTTACAATGGCATGCCAAGTGGGATTGGCCTTCCAGCACCCGGGCTGGAAGGCCTAGGGTAAGATCTTCAAAATGGCGAGAGGCGGCAAAATCTAGCAGAAATCGAAGAAAACTCCCTCCCATTTTGGCAAAAAGCAAGACTTCAAATTCAATTTGAAAGACACGGCGAATGCAATTAAAAAAGGGAAGTCAAGGAGCTATGTGCTGCCACTAGGACATGGGAGGGAGCCCCCGAGGCCCGAGGGCGGCTCTCCGGAGACTCCGGGGCATGTACAACCCCACACATTATTATGTGAGAGTGTCACGGGCGGCGATCTTCCCACGCGCGAGCCTTACTTCATATCGCCAGATGAGGGCCCCGCCCTGCGCCACCCCAACCTCCGTTGGGGCGACTGGAAACCAGGACAGGACCAAGGAGGCAAAAGGGTGACGCCACCGGCGCCCTCGGCGATCACGGTCCCTCTACCGGGGGGAAGCATGGCGAGGCTCGCCCCGACAGAGGATCTACTTTCACATACTTCCCTGTTCGTCGCTTCGCTGGGGAGGCCGCAACTCTAGGCCTTCCATGCGCAGCTCCTAGCGTTCGCTCCAGTTGAGGGCGGAGCGGTCGCCCTCGGATCTTTGACCATCACCGTGGTCTGATGCACTTGTAGTCCAGTGTTAGCGTATGCCTGCTGCTGTGATACCTGATGTGCTCTGTCGTCGTCGCTGAAGAGGTCCACGGTGTCCCCGGGTGACCCGTGATAATCTTCTTCCTCGAGAGCCTCGCCGTTCCACCTTGGCCCGTGGAAAGCATTGGGGCCTTCCCCAAACACGTATGACAGGTCCACCAAGCGGGGCACGTAGGCTTCATCGGCAGCCCCACCAAGGGCACCGCCAACGCACCCCGCGCGTTGAGCCCCCGGCTGGAGCATCTGACCTTGGCATCCACTGGGTTGAACCCCGGCGTACCCTCACGAGAGGCCACCGACGCTCGTTCTTGCTGGTGACGAAGTTGCTGCAGTCGTAAGGATGGCACCAGCGCTCCTGTTGGTGTCGTCAGGCCTTCCAATCGCTCCAGAGGACGCCAGCGCCTCTCGGGGCCTCACCAGCGCCCCACCTGCAACCTGAGGTGGTGGTGAGGAGTAGAACGGCGGCGCGCCTCCGCAAGCGCAGCCCAGTAGTTCAGTGACGCGTTCTAGCAGCACGTCGTGGCCGCCCTCGGCCAGCCTGCATCGTAGCAAGTCTCGCACCATGATGAGCGTGGCCCTCGTGTTTGCCTGCTCTAGTCCGGTGCCGGGTGCTGTTGCCGCGGCGTGCTTTGCAGAGCGTGCCGCGGAGCGCACACGCCGGGACACCGAGGTGGTGGTCGCCGTCCCGCGTCGCCCGTGGCTGGCAGCACCGGGTGGTGCAGGAGCAGCTTGGAGCGCGGGGTTGAGGTCTTCATGGGTGGGCGATGCCGCCCGCACAGAGTAGGTTGCCCAGGGGTTGGCATGAGCCCCCTGATTGTCGGCCATCAGAATCGTAGGGCAGTGACGGTACGAATGACAGAAGAACTGATTCAGCGCACCTCTACCAGCCACGCCAAATGTCGGATCTGGGGTTCCGGCAAAACCCTTAAGGTTCGAACTCTGGGGTGTGCACGAAGATCTCTCCTTTCGCCCTAGCTCATCTACTCAACCACCCAAGGCCTATCTCGTCAGATCCGAAGAACAAGGGACACGAGATTTATACTGGTTCGGGCCATCGTTGTGGTGTAACACCCTAATCCAGTGTGGTGTGGTGGATTGCCTTATAGGCTGAGGAAGAACTAGTACATGGATGAACTGCCTCCTGAGGAGAGGAGTTCTTGTGCTCGGGTGAGCTGGTGGTGTGTGGCGTTCTATCTGATCAACTCAAGATGAGATCTACTCCCCGTCTGATGAGCCGATGCCAATGGTGGTGACTAGTCCTATTTATAGTGGCTCGGGTCCTCTTCCCAAATATTGAGCAGGAAGGGATCCCACAACGGCCAAATTTGAAGGGGGTAGCTAGTACAAGCTATCCTGGCAAAAGGTGGTCTTCGCCTGCCAAAGGCTCTGGTGGTGACGCCGTCGTGGGCTCCGTGATGACCTTTGTCCTGCTGTCCTGCTGGTCTTGGTCTTGTTGCACCGATATGGAAACCTTTGACGGATGCCTCGGGACTCTTCGCCTACACCTGCTCCTTTAGCACCAAAGGGAAAACTGGCACTCTGCGCCCGCTGGCACCCGCCCGACCTTGGTTGTCACTACTCACATCACGAGGACCTCGCGAGGTGCCCTTCGCCTTGATATCTCTGATCCTCACGAGGTGGCCTGGTGAGGCCGCCCCAGGGGATGCCTTGTGTCGTCCGCCTCGCGAGGCTTGGCCCCTCGCAAGGGTCTTGAGTGGTTGCTGAAGATGTTGGGCCGTACTAGGCCGCCTGATGAGCCACACCCTGGGCCACAGGCAGGCTAGTCTGGGTACCCCCGTTCCCAGAACGCCGACAATATTCTAAAGGACTTCTTTGCTGGATAGATCGATTTCATACGTGGGAGGAATACAGGAAAATTACTTTGTCCGAGAATCGGAGTAAGGAATGTCACAAAGAGTCGAATCTGTACCCTAACTTGGTGATGTTTCGCTACGGTGGCAACAACGGAGAAGAAACCCAATGACGGCGGTGGATACCAATGGTGGAGACGCACTGGCAATGATGGCGATGATCCGGTGCCAAAGGGGCGGTAGTGCTAGGGTGCGAGCTCGTGTAGTTTGAAGAGTTTTTCAGCCGCACGAGTACACAAAGTATATATACCCAGATGCTATCGGTGGCACCGAGTGGATCTAATCGGTGGAACTGAGATGCAAAACTGCAAGCAGTTACAGCAACTCAGTGAGACCGAGTCGACCTAATCGGTAGCATGGAGACAGAAAACCTAGATGAACTTAATCATTTTGGTGAGACCAAATGGGAATGAGTTGGTCTGACTGAAAGCCACTAAGAGTTTTTGGAAGTTAGCCCTTGACAGACCAGAGGCTTCGAGTGCTCCTCACCCGGAGGGTCCAAAAAAGAACTTGTTCAAATTTTTGATGTGGCATGGATATATTTGAGGCAAGAAAAGCATATATAGCTAGAGAAGGTCCTTAGGCATTCTTGCCCATCCATCTGGCCAAATAAAAACCAAACATACAAAACAACAAATGGATGTCTTCGAATGAAGAAAATTATGCAACAAACATGCTCACACATTCAGATAGAAAATGAAACATGTGTCAAAGCATGCACAGTCAATTATAGCATCTATCAAGCAATTGACGATGACTAGGTCATCTATATATGAGTATATTGACTTAGGAGGCAAATGAGAACATTTGATCATAAGTCATACTCATCGTTTAAGAACAAGTGGGGTTACCACTTTTACATAAAGCGTTGACGTGTTCACACCATTACAGTTGCTTGAGCTCAAGAAAAATTTAGAGAAAAGCTCCCCCTAGATGTGATATCCCCCCTAAGAGGGATGAACTAACCTTGGGTTTTGTTGATGATGACTTCATGTAGATGTTGAAGATGTGGGTGCTCAAAGTTGATGTAGATCATTTGGGGCAATCCATTGGAGGGTTGCACTTTCAATACCTACATGGATTAGTCCCACAAGGAACATACAAGGATATCCATAGACATTGAGTAAAACACACATATGATGATGTCCATGAAAGCATGAAGTACCTTGTCCCTTGTCTTTACCAACAAGAGGGTTTGTGACTCCATGAACTAGTGCAAGATATGAAAGTTGATCATTGCACATGTCCTTGTCAAAATGAATATGAATGAAATATGTTGGCGGAGTCACCCTCAAGAACTCTTTAGTTCTTCTTCTTCGGGATCCAACATCATCTTGATGGGAATCCTTGGAAGTGTAGTCGTACTTGATGAAGTAGAACTTGAAGTATTCTTGGGAACCAACTTGACCAAGAACTTGGGAGCTTCTTCAAATGCATAAATTTCTTCTTAAAACTTGTCCTTGCCTTTTACTTTGTGGTTTGTGGTGGAAGATCATCTTGAGATTGTGTTCCGTTCAAAGAAGTGGGGTCATACTTCTCTTGTTGAGGAACAAATCCGTCTTGGGGTATTATTCTTCTTCCCACTCAACTCCATTGGCATTGAACTTTCATTCAATCCCAACACCTTGATTCTTCCGGCGCCTTCCTTGCTTCCGTACAATTTCCTCAAATTGCTTACTTCCCGCAAGGCTATTGTAAACACCTTTCTCTATAATTACCTTCAATAAGTTGTTTTCTTGCTCAAGTGCAACTTGGCTAAGAGAATCATTAGTGGAATCAAGAGAACTACTAGAAGCAACTATATTGGATTTAACATTGTTATTGTTACTACTAGAGGAAGAATCTTTCTACTAGATTTTACTTGTTGCATATAAGTAGACAAGAGTAAATGCTTGGCAATGTAAGAAGAACTCTTCTTTAGAAGATCATCATTAATAGCTTTAAGGAACCCATGTTCTTGCTCTCAATTTAGCTTCTCAAAGTGTAGCTTCTCATGAGTCCTTAGGAGCTCTCTATGATCCTCTATAGTTGTTTCAGGAGCTAACTTAAGAGTGTTTAGTTCTTTAGTTAGACACTCAATCTCCTTCTTATCATTATCATCTATTTCATCTCGATTAGCATGATTACTAGCAAGTTCATCATAGATTTAATCACTAGTCTTGTCAACAAGTAAATCATCATCACCTAACAAATCATCTTCATTACTATTGAAATCAAGATACTCAGGGTGTGATACCTTGGGGCCTTTAGCCATGTAGCACCAATTCCTTCATTTGATGAGTCAAATATGTCGTAGGAGTTGGATGACACAAGAGAAATTCTGGTAACATCTTCATCTTGAGTATATTCGGAGTCGGTGTGATAGCTTCTCTCGTAGTAGTTGTCGGAGTCGGAACCGGATACCCATTAACCAATGTGACCTTGATGTCTACGACTTGTGTAGCTCTTTGATGACTTGTCCTTCCTTTCCGAATCCTTGCTTCTACGAAGGGGTCTCCGTTCATAATGATCATCTCTACTCCTTCTCTCTCTTTGAGGTGATTCGTCTATTCTACTCCTTCTCTTTGGTGAATCTTCTCTTTTCTTGTAAGGAGCCGTACACTCATTGGAGTAGTGTCCGGGTGAGGGAGTCCAGGATCGAGGGGTCCTTAGGAGGCCAGATAACTCTTGGTGGGCCGGACTGGTGGGCTGTGAAGATCATAGTCGAAGATCATCTCTCGTATCTGGATAGGACTCATGTATTCGTATAATGGCAAGTTTTAGGTTCGGGTGTAATCTTTCTTTCCTCTTCAAGATGGTATGTACAAACCCTAGGCCCCTCCGGTGTGTATATAAACCGGAGGATTTAGTCCGTCGAGGCTAATAGAGAATCATAAATCCTCATAGGCTAGACTCTAGGGTTTAGCCAATACGATCTCGAGGTAGATCAACTCTTGTACTCATATTCATCCATATTAATATAGCAGGAAGTAGGGTTTTACCTCGATCGAGAGGGCCTGAATCTGGGTAAACATCGTGTCCCCAGCCTCCTATTACTGTTGATCCTCAAACGCATAGTTTGGCACCCCCTACCAGAGATCCACAGGTTTTGACACAGACATTGGTGCTTTCATTGAGAGTTCCACTATGTCGTCGACCGAAGGACTGATGGATCGCGTCATCAACAACGACGGCAACACCAAGGGAATCTCTCCTCATGGACAACTCTTCGTGTTCGGCGGCTTTGCGCTTCCCGCCAACGCTGAAGGCCACCTTGAGCAGATCGAGAGCTACGCACCCGGCCATCAAGTCAGATTCCGAAGCTTAAACTACGTTGTTGATATCCACGGAGACTTGATCTTCGACAGATTCGAGCATGCGGCAACCTCTCTCTGCCATCACGATGAACACGATCTAGCTCTGTCATCGGATCAGGAAATAGCACATATAACAGTTCTGGCCCTAGATCTGGAATAGATCGCGTCGCCCGAGGACGAGAAACTCAACCCCGCCACGGAAGCCACAGACTCCACGGCGCGGGACCCAAACACGGACCCAACTATGCACGAGGTCTGTGTTATCGGAACCCCGGACTCAACTCCGGCTTTGAATTTCGAATCACGCGCATCCATGCCCTTTGAGCTCGATCAGGCGTCTATCGCCGAATTCAGTGCTGCAGATATCTTTGAGCACTCACCCTTTGGCGACATGTTAAAAAATCGTTAAGATCCCTCTCCTAAGATGGGGACACATAGCCGCATCGTATCCGGTTCGTACTGGAGGCTGATGGAGAATTTTGCTCCCCACCCACCACCCACTTGGTAGCCACGGTTGAAGATCTAACCGATCTACTTCACTATGCTTCTGAAGACTTCGAAGGGATGGACCCCGAAACCGAAGCATATCCATATCAAAGCCGACCCGTAACCGGGCGGTGGAAAGCCACGCCTTCATACGATGTGTACATGGTGGATACACCTAAGGAGGCGGAGGGCCACGGCGAAAACGATCCCTTAGAGGACAAACCTGTCGAAGAATCTCCCAAACATCGGCGTCCAAAGCGCCGAACCAAATCCCATAACGGAAAAGATAGCAACACTGTCACTAATGACGGTGACATTCTGGAACAAGCCAAAGACCCCGCAGACCCAGTGATGGAGCAGGAGGAGCGAGAAGAGAGTGAACAGAGTCCGAAGCCGCTGTCCGATGACAGCGATGCCGAAGACAGTAATTACGAACATGTCTCCGAAGAAGAAGTTAGCCTGGGCGACGACAAATACATCATCCCAGAAGAACCCTCAGAACAAAAGCGCTTCCATCGGAGGCTTATTGCCACCGCAAGGAGCCTAAAAAAGCAGCAGAGACGGCTTCGAGCCGCACAGGACACGCTCAATGATAAATGGAACGAGGTGCTAGACGCCGAACAAAGACATTGCCACAACGGCCAAACCAAATGCTATCCCAAGCGTAAACTGCTGCCTGTATTCGACGACGAGGCCGTTGAGCCCATACCGCCAAAGAATAACACTGCCGATAAGCCGGACCGACCACCTCGCAAATGGGACAGAGTTGCTAGCAACGGCGTACACAAGTCCGCACCACCACCCTGCAAAGGAAAGAAGGGTGCGGCTCAATTACGAAAACACGATATGCGTGGTGACCTGAACAAAAAGCTAGCAAGACCAGGTCTATCTACGGACCTAGGGACTGGGCTCCCGCATGGGAAGGCGGCTATCAAGCCAATCGCGCCGGTAATATAGCAGTTCGGAGTCAATACCGAACACCACAACCATCGGACATACGCCATGACATAGCAAAATACAAAGGCGCTGCAAACCCTGTGTGCTTCACCGATGAGGTGCTGGATCATGATTTTCCAAAAGGGTTTAAACCCGTGAACATTGAAGCATACGATGGAACGACGGGTCCTGTCGTCTGGATAGAACACTTTATTCTTCACACCCACATGGCTTGAGGAGATGATCTCCACGCCATTAAATATCTACCCCTCAAGCTGAAAGGACCAGCTCGGCACTGGCTAAACAGCCTCCCAGAGAACTCCATTAGGAGTTGTGAAGAACTTGGGGATGCTTTTGAGCCAATTTTAAAGGGACCAATGTCCGGCCCCCGGACGCTGACGATCTAAGTCACATCATCCAACAACCCGGAGAGTCAGCCTGCAAGCTTTGGAATCGGTTTCTCACTAAGAAGAACCAAATAGTCGACTGTCCGGACACTGAAGCCTTGGCGGCCTTCAAACATAGTGTCTGGGACGAATGGCTAGCCAGACACCTCGAACAGGAAAAGCCGAGGACAATGGCAGCCCTAACTACACTCATGACCCGCTTCTGCATGGGTGAGGATAGTTGGTTGGCTCGTACCAGTACCAGTAACCCTGGAACATTTCAAGCCAGGGACGGCAATGGAAAGCTGAAAGTGCTATATATCGAATAGAGGGGGGGGTGAATATGAGATTTTTATGAAAGTCTTCAAAACATGGAAGTTTCAAAGACAAACAATAAAACCAATCCTATTTATATGCAGCGGAAGGTAGACTACACTAGACAAGCCATAGTCAAGTATTCAATGAAGTGAAAGCATGAAGACTAATAGCAGATAGGCAGTATGGATCAGGATTGAAGATTGTATGAAGCCAAACAGAATAAGTAGTCACACAGTGAAGTCCAACAGATAGGCAAGCATGCAATGACTTCACAATGAAAGACAGTAAGTAAAGAGAAGGAAAGGATAGAATCAGTAGCTCGGGGAAGATAGTGATTTGTTAGACCAGTTCCAATTGCTGTGACAACTGTACGTCTGGTTAGGGAGGCTGAGATTTAACTCAGAAGACCGCGTCTTCACCTTGTTCCCCTTGACCTAAGGACACCTAGTCCTCGCCCAATCACTCTGGTAAGTCTTCAAGGTAGACTTCCAAACCTTCACATACTTCGTTCATCGGCGATCCACAATGACTCTTGGATGCTCAGAACGCGATGCCTAACCGGCTGGAGGAAACACAGTCCTCAAGTGTAATAAGTCTTCAGGTCACACAGACAGAAAGACTTCAGTGATGCCTAACACTCTTTGGCTCTGGGTGTTTGGGCTTTGTCCTCGCAAGGATCTCTCTCTCAAATGCTTCGGAGGTGGGTTGCTCTCAAACGACAAAAGCCGTGTAATAACTCTGAGCAGCCACCAATTTATGTTGTAGGGGGTGGGCTATTTATAGCCACTGGGCAACCCGACCTGATTTGTCCGAAGTGACCCTGGGTCACTAAGTAACTGACACGTGTTCCCACGGTCAGATTTCAAACACATGCGGCAACTTTACTTGGGCTACAAGTAAAGCTGACTCATCCAGCTCTGGAAAAAGATTTGCTCTCATTGTCTTCGCTCGAAGACATAGGATTTGGTTGAGCATCACTTTAGTCACTCTGACTTAGTTCACTTGGACCCCACTTAACAGTACGGTGGTTCCTATGACTCAACAAAGAAGAAAAGGAAACAACGAAACATCTAAGTCTTCGTGCTCCATAGTCTTCACACAATGTCTTCTCTTGTCATAGGCTTCAATATGATTATCCTCATGTACCACTTGTCAATGTCTTCATACATTTTTAGGGGTCATCTCCGGTAGGTAAACCGAATCAATGAGGGACTACTACCTGTGTTATCCTTTAATTTTCACAAACACATTAGTCCCTCAACCAGGTTTGTCGTCAATACTCCAAAACCAACTAGGGGTGGCACTAGATGCACTTACAATCTCACCGTGATTGATGACAAACTGGTTGAAGTTTTCAACGGGGATAAAAGTATGTGAAATTATAAAGGATAAAGGTATTGTCTTCATAAGTAGTAAAAGGCTCCCCCTGAAGATGTCCATATAGTTGATTTCCTTTTGAATGCAATTGCACATGGCATGTTGTACTTGTGGAGATCCTCTTCACCTTATGAAGACAATTCATCATGCACATTTGATATGTCGAATATAATGATATCCATAATGAGAAATGGACGTCTACAAAATGACTAAGTGCGGAATATATCGTAGCACATGCGGAATTTATCATCGCATTACAAAGTACCAGAAAACATAGCAGACGACCATCAAGTTTAAGTGTTACAACTCAAAGAACAAAATGTAGCAAAAACGAGAGTTGTAACACTAGGCAAAATATAAAGCACCCGCCCATATGGACCCGCTTGAAGACTATCAACTCATATGCTTCTCCCCCTTTTGTTAGTAAGGACCAAAAAGGTTTGAAGACATAGAGCCTCTACTCGTTCCCAGTTGGAGCAGGAGAGGATGCAGGGTCGGCGTTGGTGTTTGGTAGTGCAGAAGTAGTTGGTGCATTGTCGACATGAGCTGGAGGAGGAGGTGGTGAGGTAGCATCATCTTGATCATCTATCACCCTGGCGTCAACCGTTGTAGCGGAGGAGGAGTAGTCAGAGTCTTCAAGAGACGGAGTTCGACGCGGAATAACATTCCTTGGAGGAGTGTGGTCAAACTTGAATCTTTATGTGGAGCCATCGTCTTGAAGATCCGCTTCAGCACTCAGCAAAGTCAATCTCTTCCATGACCTCCGACAGGTTTCATGAGCAACAAAGGCGTTCTTGGTGGCAAGGTTGCGAATGCGATTTATGTCCACCATGAGGCTTTGCATCTGCCGCTTCAGCCAGTAGTGATGCTTATCATGTTTCTGATGTAAGGAAATGAGAATCTCTCGGTCATTGAGAACACGAGAACGCTTCCGAGGCCTTTGGGCAATGGTGCTCTCAGTAGCTTCAGTCTCTGCATGGCGAGGAAAGCAAGTACGGCCAGCCTGAGGATAAACGCGAGTAACTGCTGGAACTCCTTCAATTGGCTGAGTGAAGCTCTGGTGATCAGCGTTGTGAAGACTAACATGCTCCTTGGCAGGCTCTTGGTATATGGCTTCAGCTGATATATCAACCTCTTGCAAGAATATATGATGCTTGCGAGCAGAAGGCTGATAGTTGATAGCACAATGAAGCTTGATGAGGCGCATGATCCATGGAGCGTAGAACTTGAGTCCAAAGAGATCAGAGCATGAAACAGCCAACGGCCTGATAAAGAAGTCTTGGGCGTTGAAGCTGATGCCATTGAAGATGTAGAAGACCAATGTCTTCATTGTGCCTTCAAGCTTGGCTGATGAAGAGTGTCCTTTGACAGGCCATAGAGTTCGCCTGATGATATGATATATGGTGCGAGGCAGATACTCAAGGTCTTCAACAAAGAACTCCTTTGGATATTCCGCATCGATTGGCAAAGGCGTCATCATGCCCAGCATTTGGGTCATGTTGGGCTTGGGCTTCTGAAGGATACTCTCCAAAGCTTCGTTGTGTAGTTGACAGCCAGGTTCATATAGTTCTCCTAGAGTGGGCAGGCCAGTAAGCTCAATGAGGTCAAAGAATTTGGCTTCATGATGGACATTGCTTGTAATCCACTCAAGGACCCATGTCTTCGAATCCCTGCTGTAGCCGCGAATGTGGAGGGTTGCATAGAATTGCCGAAGCAACTCTTCATTCCAATGCTCTTTGTCAGTCACTAAATTGAGCAGGCCAGCATCACGGAAGCAAACAAGGGCTTCCTCAAGACAGGGTAATCCAATAATGGCTTCAGTATCAAGACGCATATGAGGGAAAATGCGCCCTTGATCATAGAGTACTCGTGAATAATAACTGCGCTGTTGATGGCTCCAGAACCTATCTGATGATATCCTTGGCTTGGAATAGGGGTTCTTGGCGCTGTCAAAGAAAGTGTTGTGCGCAGTGAAGCCAGTGGCATTGAAGGACCCTGGTGAAGTGGCAATACCTGGGAACCTTGGCAGTCTTGGCTTAGGCTTCTAAACCTGAGGCCTGTGCTCAACATGGTAGTCAAATTGAGGACCAGCAGCAGGCGGAGGAACCAGAATGGGCCATCTGACAGAGACGAGCTGATCATCTTTGTCGTATGATTGCTCAATTGTATGGGGCCGTGGAGGCGGAACAGGAGCAGCGGCAATTGCTTCGGGCTACTGAGTGGCTTTAGGTGCAGCATTGACTTCAGGTGCCATCACATCTGGCCCCACATTGGATTCAGGTGCCACAATAGCTTCAGCCATGACAATGTCATTGGCTTCAGTGTTGGTGTTGGTGGCAGCTTCAGAATTTGTAACCTCCACTTCAGGAGCTGGAGGGTCGGACACGTTCTCCTCGAGAACAGGGGGTGTGGCAGCACGAGCTTCTTCTTCTTCGGGTTGTTCTTAATCGGCTGATGCAGCCGTAATATCTTCAGCCGCTTTGGCTTCAGACTCTGAGAGGTTCACAGTAGGAGAAACTTCAGGAATAGATTGTTGCTCTTCTCCTTCTGGAACACTTGAAGGAATGACTTGGGGCCTTGGTCCTTTGCGAAGCCTGCGGAATGCTGGCGACGCCTATGGTGACGGAGTTGGTTGGGCCTCAAAGTCTTCATCTTCAAGCACCGAACTGGTGACTTGAGTTGGGGGAGATGCGGGTGTGTCTTGTGCGTGATCAGCCCATGAATCGTCCTGAGCAATTGGCGTCAATGGACGACCAATGCTGATGCGTGCGCTGTTCATGAGAACACGCGATGATACCACATTATACTCGATCTGAGGAAGGACTTCATCATATTCAACATTGTCATGAGGACCAATGTCTTCAAGTGCGGTGGGGTCAATAGCTGAAATGTCTTCAGCCTCTATGGGAGCAGGCTCATGAACAGTCAAACGACGTTCTTGGTGTGCAGACGCAGGACAAGCGACAGAAATGGGCTCGACGACAAGGGGCTCTGTGGGAGCAGCCCAGACCTTCTTGGTCTTGCGCTTCTTAGTGGGGGGAGCATCATCAGTGGTGTTCTTGCGCTTGCGGGTTTCAGTTTCAGCCACCTTTGTCTTCTTAAGCTCTGAAGCAACTGGGGTGACCTTAGGCTTCGTTCCTATCATGCTAGCAGGGAAGACAATGTGAGGTTCTTCCTTCCTTGATTCTATAGCGGGGGCCACGGTTTGCTTCTTCTTCTTCGCAGCCATTCTGGGGTCGACGCCAGGACGCCCAAGAGCCTTGTGCTTCTCAGCTTCATTGTAGGCTTGGATGCACTTGGCAGCCAAGGCCTTGATGCGCTCACGAGAACCTTTGGCTTCTTCACGCCTCTTGCGAAACGCTTCCTTGAGCTCATGCATCATGACTTTGAATTTCTAGATTTCTTGGACGCTGAGCTTGGCCATATGCTTCTTGAACTGAACCTTTTCATAGTCAATCTTTTGCTTTTGTTCGACAATTCTCTGAGCAAGAGCTAGCTCAGAAGCAATGGCGCCATTGAAGGAGACGCTTAGGCCAACGGGAAGTTGTAGATCGTCAAAGCTGAGGTTGGGGGTGTCAAACCACTCATCAATGAAGTTGTTCAACACTTCCACGTCAAAGAGCGACAAATCGTTGAAGATTTCTGCATCTTGCTTGCTCTTGATCAATTGCTCATGAGCGTCATCAGCTAGATCTTCATCACTTGAAAGATCAATGTCTTCATTAGCGTTCTTCAGAATAGCATCAGGAGTTAGAGCTGGACTGGGGTTGTGCATGGGCTCCTTCCTTAGCTGTTTGCTCTTGGAAATGCGAGAGTGCTCCTCAGATTGCACACTTGGTGCAGGTGGAGCAGTGGCCAATGGCTTCACTCTCGAAGCAATTGGTGGAGTGGTCTTCGAAGCCTTTGATTTCTTCTTCTTCTTTGGCTTCGGAGATGCAGGCGCTTCATCAGAATCAGAGATGTCTGCAGGTTGATCCACGTCCGCCCCTTGAACCCTTATGTGACCGATGAGACCTTCTAAGTTGTAGAAGGGCCCAACCAGGTTAGGTTCAGCATCGCGCGTGCCATCGGCACGAGGCGCAAAGGGGCCAGGATTGAAGTCTAATCCCAATTCTTTTTGTTTTCTTTGGCCGAGTTCTTGGCATACTGAAGATTGCGCTTGAACAGATTGTCATCGCGACACCATAGTAGTGAAGATGGGTCGGCATCTACTGGTTGTGGCCCTCTGACCATACAAGGATAGATGCCTTGAGCAATGGCTTCAGCTTGAGTCCTGGGTGGAAGATTTTTATATAGACTGTCTCCCCATGGTGGCTTGATGGCATTCTTCTCAGCATATTCTTGGGTCACAAATCTGGACTTGAACCATTGTTCTGCCCAATATCTTCGAATCCATTGGATTCGAGTCTTCCTCTGATTGTAATCCTCCTCTGGACCAGTCTTGTACATTTCAATGAGGTCAGGAGGCAAATCCTTGGAGGTGTTTCCACGGCGCTGTCTGCCACCCTTCCTAACAGATTTTCAAGTAGCCATTGGGTTCAACCTGAAAGGCTTCAAATTGAAAGGCTTCAACACTGGCAAATGCTTCGTTCTACTGGTCAGACAGGAACTGGCTTCGGGAGAATGAATATGACGCTGCAAGAATTCTGCAAATGAATGCAGATTATGAGAACCAACGGATTCTCCCACGGACATGTACCTATCACAGCATTAGAGATGCGAGGGAAGGGGAAGAGGTCATATGCATTCTCAGAAGATTTTGAAGATAAATCAGTTTAGAAGACTTTGACCTCATAGCGCGAAGACATTCACTTTTATGTTGAGAGTTGGTTCCAGATTTGTACAAATCCAAGAATAGGTACAAGTGAGGAATCTAACTACGTGTGAAGCATATGTGAATGTACGAGGCAAGATATGAGATGCAGACAGGATAGATCCAAACATGTGGATGTAGAAACTTCTTATGGTAAAAAGTGATGAATCTATTGGATCAAGAAGATGATAAAAAGAGAGTTTTAATTTACGACACGATGAACTGCTAGACGGAGAAGAAGTGGATGCCGAGCAGTTCGATCTTCCGTGCCCTAACTTGGCGACGGAAGACACCTACGGCGGCGGCAGAGAATACGATGTCCGTGGCCGGCGCGAAGACGGTGTCGACGAGGTCGCGGCAGCAAAGCGCTTCGTCGCCGGCGTCGTCGAGAGCTAGCGGAGGCGCTAGGGTTGGTCGAGGTGGAGAGGTGGTAGAAGA
Source organism: Secale cereale (assembly GCA_902687465.1). NCBI lineage: Eukaryota > Viridiplantae > Streptophyta > Magnoliopsida > Poales > Poaceae > Secale > Secale cereale. Next base: position 513,746,079 of record LR738711.1, read on the forward strand.
ATTTTTACCGTGATGGGACGTGCATTTATAAGGATGGGAGACGGCACAGCGCAATTACGCAGGTGCCCCTGGCGGTTCACATCTGAGGGACACGTGGCGAACATGTAACACATTGGGAGTTGTCCCACAATCCCACGCACGCCTGGACTGTCGGGGTGGTCGTTCCGGCTTCTCCGGTTTCAGGCATAAAGAATTGAGCATTAAAAACAGATTTAAAGTTTGTCTCTGTATCTTCTGCTGACAAGGACGCAGAGAAGATATTCGACGGTTCCAACAGAATGCATATAATTTGGATAGATATATTTTGAGGTGAGGAAGCATAGAGAGGTTAGGGTCCGATCACATTCAATTAGTTCAAAAGATTCAAATAAGAATACATAGCTATAAGTAAATGTTGTAGAGGACAGAACACAAGTCTATATATGTCCTATATGAAGATAAACCAAATGCGAAGACTTTGCAAATGTAACGCCAGAAGAAATGCTTCAAGCAAAGATTTGGTGGTGGCGTTACCCACCGTATAGGAAGTATTAGACCCAGACATGGCGCACAATTATCGTGGCGCTCCGAAGTCAAATTCTGTGTTAATGTATTCACACTTAGAATGTAAGTCTTCATTGATTGAAGATATACTTTACTTCGTGTGTTGCACATCTAAGTCATCAATATGCATAAGTGTTAGGATGTGTGCCTGATCACAGGACATTTGAGGATTCTAAGATATTTAGCTCACACCGCAACTTGCAAAGCCTTTTCTCATCCAAGGGCTTTGTGAAGATATCTGACAGTTGCTCTTCAGTGTTGACGTGTATGATATCAATATCTTCCTTCATGACATGATCTCTGAGAAATTGATGACGAATTTCAATGTGCTTTGTCTTCGAGTGCTGAACTGGGTTGTTGGCTATCTTGATGGCGCTTTCATTGTCGCAGTAGAGTGGCACATGCTTCAGATGGACACCATAGTCCTTGAGCGTTTGCTTCATCCAGAGAAGCTGAGTGCAGCAAGATCCAGCAGCAATGTATTCAGATTCAGCAGTGGAGAGTGATACACAGTTCTGCTTCTTTGAAGACCAACAGACAAGTGATCGTCCCAGAAAGTGACATGTGCCTGATGTAGACTTGCGATCAACTTTGTCACCAGCATAATCAGCATCGGAGAATCCAACTAGATCAAACTCTGAGCCCTTTGGATACCATAATCCTAGTGTTGGGGTGTAAGCCAAATATCGAAGAATTCGCTTCACAGCTAAGTGATGCGACTCCTTTGGTGCCGCTTGGAATCGAGCACACATGCAAACACTAAGCATAATATGTGGCCTAGATGCACATAAATAAAGTAAAGAACCAATCATGGAGCGGTATACCTTTTGATCAAAATATTTACCATTGGCGTCAGGACTCAGATGACTTTTAGTTGGCATAGGCGTCATGTATCCTTTGCAGTCTTGCATACCAAACTTCTTTAGGCAATCTTTGAGGTATTTCTCTTGAGATATGAAGATACCGTTGCTTTGCTGACGAATTTGAAGACCAACGAAGAACTTCAGCTCACCCATCATGGACATCTGATATTGCTCTTGCATCATGTGACCAAACTCATCACTGTATCTTTTTTCCGTGCAGCCAAAGATAATGTCGTCCACATAGATTTGGCAGACAAATAGTTCACCATCATATGTCTTCGTGAAGAGTGTGGGATCCAGGGAACAAGGTTTGAAGCCTTTGCTCTTCAGGAAGTCTTTGAGTGTGTCATACCAAGCACGAGGGGCTTGTTTGAGGCCATACAGTGCCTTGTTAAGCTTGTATACCATATCAGGACGTTTTGGATCTTCAAAGCCAGGTGGTTGTGGAACATACACTTCTTCTTCAATCTTGCCATTAAGAAAGGCACTCTTCACATTCATTTGATACAGAAGTATGTTGTGATGATTTGCATAGGCTAGCAGTATGCGAATAGCTTCAAGCCTAGCCACAGGAGCAAATGTTTCATCGAAGTCAATCCCTTCAACTTGAGTGTATCCTTGAGCAACAAGACGAGATTTGTTTTTGACCATTTGACCATGCTCATCTTGCTTGTTGCGATATATCCATTTTGTGCCTATTATGTTGTGCTTGCGAGGGTCGGGACGCTTGACAAGTTCCCATACGTTGTTCAGCTCAAACTGTTGAAGCTCTTCTTGCATTGCTTGAATCCATTCGGGTTCCATAAAAGCTTCGGCAACTTTCTTGGGTTCAGATATTGAGACAAATGCAAAGTGCCCACAGAAATTTTCTAGCTGTGTTCCTCTTGAACGAGTGAGTGGACCAGGTGCATTTATGCTGTCAATTATCTTCTCAACTTGTACTTCATTTGCAACACGAGGATGAGCTGGACGAAGATTTTTCTCTTGCTGTTCATTGTCATCATCAGGAGGATTGTCTTTAGGCTGAGCATTGTCTTCAGGTAGATTTGGAGCAGAAATGATGAGTTCCTCGTCAGGCTGTGCTTCAGAAGGCATGATTTCACCTGTTCCCATTAGCTTGATAGATTCACTAGGTGAAGCTTCATCCAGCACATTTGGTAGGAACTCTCTTTGTGCACCATTCGTTTCATCAAACCGCACATCCACAGTTTCAACCACTTTATAGAGAAAGATGTTGAAGACTCTGTAGGAGTGTGAGTCCTTTCCATAGCCGAGCATGAAACCTTCGCTTTTGGTGCAAATTTTGACTTGTGATGTGGATCCTTGATCCAGCACCTAGCTCCAAATACCTTGAAGTAACTAACATTTGGCTTCTTGCCAGTAAGGAGTTCATAGGACGTTTTCTTCAGAAGCTTGTGAAGATAAACATGGTTGATGATATGGCATGCATCATCAATAGCTTCGGGCCAGAACTTTCTTGGTGTCTTGTATTCATTGAGCATCATTCGAGCCATCTCAATTAGTGTTCTGTTCTTGCGCTCTACGATGCCATTCTGCTGAGGTGTGTATGGAGCTGAGAACTCATGAGTGATTGCCATTGTATCCAGATAAAGATCAAGGCCTGTATTTTTGAACTCAGTTCCATTGTCACTTCTGATATGCTTGATCTTGACGCCATAGTTGTTCATGGCACGGTTGGCGAAGCATCTGAAGACATCTTGCACTTCAGTCTTGTAGAGGATTATATGCACCCATGTGTATCTTGAATAATCATCAACGATGACAAAGCCATATAGACAAGTTGTAGTGGTGAACGTGGAGTAGTGAGTAGGGCCAAATAAGTCCATGTGAAGCAGCTCGAAGGGTTTGGATGTCGTCATGATTGTCTTCGAGGGATGCTTGGCCTTAGTCATCTTCCCAGCTTCACAGGCACCACGTAGATGATCTTTCTTGAACTTGACGCCCTCGATGCCTACGACATGCTTCTTCTTCGCGAGAGTGTGCAGGTTCCTCATGCTGGCATGTCCTAGCCTCCGATGCCAGAGCCAGCACTCTGAAGCTTTTGCTAGAAGACATACGGCCATCTGCGGTCCAGCTGAGAAATCTACCATATATAGATCACCTTTTCTGTATCCTTCAAAGACAAGAGACTTGTCAGATTCCATTAGTACAAGGCAATGATATTTCCCAAATATCACAATCATGTTCAAGTCAAAAAGCATTGACACAGACATTAAGTTGAAACCAAGGGATTCAACCAGCATGACTTTATGCATGTGCTGATCCCTTGAGATTGCAACTCTACCTAGACTCAACACTTTGCTTTTACTCGTATCAGCAAATGTGATGTGACTCTTGTTAGATGGATGTAAGGTTGAGTCCATAAGAAGACTTCGATCTCTAGTCATATGATTTGTGCATCCGCTGTCCATAATCCATTCTGAAGTCTTTGGTGTTACTCCCTACAATGTAGTTAGGAGGATAGACTTCACCAATAGTCAATGTGAAGCATAAACATTTGATGCACAAGTGGATTATGAAAGCTTAGATCCAAGTTAGGATTGATAAGATGAGTAGCAAGCGATTCAGGAACAAAATAGATAGTAAGATCATTTGGGCATTTGATCTTGCGCCCTACAAGATGTTTTAGGTCCCCAGTAATAGCATCAGACGCCTTTAATTTTCGGCTGGAGACCTTTCCTGCAGGAGAAAGTTAGTTCTTCTTAACCACCCACATTTTCAGGGGTGGCTTAGAAGCAATGAGTCTAAGATCAGCATCTAAGAATTTTGGCTTTGGAGCCCTAGCAAATAGTCTTGCAGTAGGAGAGTAATACTCATAAGAATAAGCAGAGGAGTTCTTTGTTTTGTGAATATAGCGGTTCGAGGAAACACACTCATATTCATGGGCCTGAGTATAATTTCCCTGCAAAACATTGGCGTTAGGTGACTCAGGTGAGTCCTTTGTCTGTATGAAGCCTTAGGACCATATGAAGCCTTTGGTCTGGGGTTTGTCTTCTTCCAAGGTGGTGTCATGATGACATCTACTCGAAGCTTCTCAAGACAACCTTTGGGAACCCAGATCTTCTTCATAGGTGGCCCATTCCTGCAGTTAGTACCAATATACCTGGCAAACACTTCACCATTCTCATTCTTAAACAGTTTATAGTTTGCATCAAAGGAATCATCAATGAAAATAGGATTAGCACAAGTGAAGCCAGATAAGGTAGACGGATCCACTAAAGGTTTCCTTGCAGCAACCCATGTGGTTTTGGGGTACTGCTCAGGCTTCCAGTATGAACCATCAACATTCATTTTCCTCTCTAACCCTACACCCTCTTTCCTAGTGTTTTGGTTCAGTATCTGCTTTTTGAGGACATCACATAAAGTCTAATGCCCTTTGAGGCTTTTGTACATCCCTGTTTCAAGCAAAGTCTTCAACCTAGCATTTTCATCAGCAATAGTAGTGCTATCCTCAGCAGAGGGGTTAGTTACCACATCAGCAGTTGAAGATATTGCAATAGATGTAGCGTTATCACGCTCAATGCATTTTAGACATGGAGGAATAAACTCTTCCTGAGAAGCACTGATTTGTTGAGCAAGTAATGAATCGCGCTCCTTCTGAAGATCTTCATAACTCACTCTTAGATTTTCATGATCAGATAAGAGAGTGTTATGATGATTTTGAAGTGTGTCAAGCCTGGTCTGAAGTCTCTGAAGACTCTCAGCCAAGGTTTTCGACCGATCCATTTCTTCACCCAACATATCATTGCTCTTATTAAGCATTTTTGGGCTTTTTCCAAAGCTATTTGTTGTTTAGTGGCAAGGGAAGCAAGTTTGACATAGCTGGGTCCAAATTTATCACCAGATTCATCATCACTAGACTCAGATAGGTTGCATTCGGTTACCTTGGCACCTTTTGCTATAAGACATGGTGCTGAGGATGATGGTTCTGGATCGAAAGTCATCGTCTTGAGAGATTCTTTGAAATTCTCAACCCTGGGATCATCACGAGTTCGATGACCTACTTAGACCTCGGAGAGACGGTCCCAGATAAGCTTCGCATGATCGAGATGCATGACGTTCCTAAACTGATTTTGAGACAGACAGGAGCAGATGACGTCCTTCGCTGTGAGGTTGAGAAGAGTGAACTTCCGAATGTCATCAGCTTCTGCCATCTTGCACAGATCGGTAAGACCAATCTCAGTGACGGTCCACAGATCACTGTTTATCGCCATGAGACGCTTCTTCATCATGGCCTTCCACTTGGGATACTCGTGACCGTCAAACATGGGGCAGGACACAGTCTTCATTCCTGTAGTCGAGATAGCTAAAACTCCAGGTGGTAAAACCGGATCACATAGAACAAGGGAGTACCTTGCTCCGATACCAATTGAAAGTGCTGTACATCGACTATAGGGGGGTGAATAGGCGATTTTTATGAAAGTCTTCAAAACATGGAAGTTTCGAAGACAAACGATAAAACCAATCCTATTTATATGCAGCGGAAGGTAGACTACACTAGACACGCCATAGTCAAGTATTCAATGAAGTGAAAGCATGAAGACTAATAGAAGCTAGGCATTATAGATCAGGATGGAAGATTGTATGAAGCCAAATAGAATAAGTAGTCACACAGTGAAGTCAAACAGATAGGCAAGCAGGCAATGACTTCACAATGAAAGACAGTAAGTAAAGAGAAGGAAAGGATAGAACGAGTAGCTCGGGGAAGATAGTGATTTGTTAGACCAGTTCCAGTTGATGTGACAACTGTACGTCTAGTTAGGGAGGCTGAGATTTAACACAGAAGACCGCGTCTTCACCTTGTTCCCCTTGAGCTAAGGACACCTAGTCCTCGCCCAATCACTCTGGTAAGTCTTCAAGGTAGACTTCCAAACCTTCACATACTTCATTCGCCGGCGATCCACAATGACTTTTGGATGCTCAGAACGCGATGCCTAACCGGCTAGAGGAAACACAGTCCTCAAGTGTAATAAGTCTTCAAGTCACACAGACAGAAAGACTTCAGTGATGACTAACACTCTTTGGCTCTGGGTGTTTGGGCTTTGTCCTCGCAAGGATCTCTCTCTCTCTCAAATGCTTCGGAGGTGGGTTGCTCTCAAACAACAAAAGCCGTGTAATAACTCTGAGCAGCCACCAATTTATGGTGTAGGGGTGGGCTATTTATAGCCACTGGGCAACCCGACCTGATTTGTCCGAAGTGACCCTGGGTCACTAAGGAACTGAAACGTGTTCCAATGGTCACATTTCAAACACATGCGGCAACTTTACTTGGTCTACAAGTAAAGGTGACTCATCCAGCTCTGGACAAGATTTGCTCTCATTGTCTTCGCTCGAAGACATAGGATTTGGTTGAGCATCACTTCAGTCACTCTGAATTAGTTCACTTGGACCCCACTTACAGTACGGTGGTTCCTATGACTCAACAAAGAAGAAAAGGAAACAACAAAACATCTAAGTCTTTGCGCTCCATAGTCTTCACACAATGTCTTCTCTTGTCATAGGCTTCAATATGATTATCTTCATGTACCACCATTGTCGTCAATGTCTTCATACATTTTTAGGGCTCATCTCCGGTAGGTAAACCGAATCAATGAGGGACTACTACCTGTGTTATCCTGCAATTCTCACAAACACATTAGTCCCTCAACCAGGTTTGTCGTCAATACTCCAAAACCAACTTGGGGTGGCACTAGATGCACTTACAAAAGCCATGACGTAACAAAAACAAACGTTGAAACAATGCATGAAGCCCAGATGATACAACAGTAAACGCCGGATTCAGCGGCTCCAGACCCGGTCAACGGAAGAAGCCATTTAAAGGAAACAAAGATGGTCCATCTAGTCTAGACAAAATATTAGATAGGCCCTACCAAATCCATGGCACCCCAGAGAAACCTGCAAACCATACCAATCGTAATTGTTGGGTCTTCAAGCAGGTTGGCAAGCTCGATGCCGAACACAAGGGGAAGGAGCCTCAGAGAGAAGACGAGGACGAACCTCGCCAGCCAAATATAGGGGTACAGAAGAAATTTCCACCGCAGTTAAAACAGTGAACATGATATATGCCACTCATATCCCAAAGAGGGAGTGCGAGCGCGCACTCCGAGATGTCTAAGCCGTTGAGCCTATTGCCCCCAAATTGAACCCATGGTCGGCCTATTTGATCACTTTCAATCGCATGGATCATCTGACTAGTGTTCGTCATGGGGGTTCGGCTGCCCTAGTGCTCGAACCAATAATCGATGGATACCATCTCACCCGAGTCTCATGGACGGCGGCAGCAGTTTTAATCTGATATATCAGGACATTGCCCGCAAGATGGGGATAGACCCGTCAAGAATAAAGCCAAGCAGCACGACCATTAAAGGAGTGATACCAGGCATAGAAGCCCACTGCACGGGATCTTTAACATTGAAGGTCGTATTCGGCTCTCCTGATAACTTTCAAATCAAAGAGTTAACCTTCGACATAGCTCCATTCCGAAGTGGCTATCACGCTCTACTCGTTAGAGCGACCTTCGCCTGCTTTAATGCAGTCCCGCATTATGCTTATCTAAAGCTTAAAATGCCTGGAACTCGTGGCGTCATTACGCTCAATGGAAATATGGAGCGTTCTCTCCGTACGGAGGAGGACACTGCGGCCTTAGCAGCTGAAGTCCAAAACGGCCTATTCTAGCCGGATAATCTGTTGGTCAAGGACATAACTAAACGTGTCCGGCACACGCCTCAATACGGCAGCTCAGATCAACCTGAGCTAGATTAGCAGCTACGCCCCCATCGACTGCCCCATGAGTTGATAGCACTTGTACCTCGAGTGCATAATTATGCCTTAAAAATCCCTTGGGCGGCGCGGGGGGCACACTACATATAGTCCATAGTTCGGCTTGACCCTATTCGGACTCTAAACTTATCTTTTTAGGTTCACTGAATGAACCAGTCTTCTCATGGCCACTCTAGATTTATTTTTCTTTTCCAGGTCTCTTTTCTTTTCCCAGATGGCCATCATACTCTCACCCCTTCAAGGACACATTAAAGAGAAGGAAACAACGCAGACATGCAGCAGGGACCCGGGCTAAGGTTTCTTTTTAGATTAACACCCTGTGTAAACCTTTATTCTCTTTCTTATTATATACTTTTCTGGCATGTAAAATGTCCAAGAAAGTCATCGGCATTATCTGTAAGCTTACGGCTCGCCGTACTATAAAGGGATATTAAAAGAGCAGCTTGATTCGCATTATGTTCGGAGTTTTATTCACTCACCATAAATGTTCTCTCCCAACATCAGATTGCCACATGTACCTTGTCAATAAGGGTCCATTACCAGGGGTTGTATTCAGCCCGGTATATGTCGAAAAGACCGAACAACTATAGGGAGTGTTCGGCGTCCTGGATGTTTGCCTTATATGCATCAGTTCCGAATGAGGTCTTAGGTCAATAGTTGGGTTGCCCGACTCCTGTGCTTACCCCTACGTCCCCGATTGTTCGTCTAGGGTGTAAAGGGAGAACTACTGCGATTGTACTTATGGCTTGTTCGATCAAGTACCTCAGTAGAGAAAGCCGAAAACTGACCGTCATGATAGGCAAGAACATGGTCTGCAATCCGGCGACTTAGTTCTATACTACGATTGATAGAGATCTACCCTGTGTTATACGAAGGTGAAAGGATCGAGAAGAGTATGTGTCTAGAGGGGGGGGTGAATAGACTCTAGCAAGAAAAGTGACAGCTTTTAAAATACCTGAAGTTGGAGTGGAGATTTAGCACATGTTTAACTTTCACAATACAGAACAAGCATGCATAACAAGAGTATATAGGTATTGTGAAGTAAAGCATGCAACTTTGATCACTTGACTAAAGCAAAATCTAGCCTTTCCCAATTTTAGTTCTTGGCAGATTTTAGCAACTTAGCACAAGTCAAGCAATCAACCTACACATGCAATTCTAAGAGTATAGTAGCGGAATGTAAAGCAATTGCATATGAAGGTAAAGGGAGGAGTTTGAAGGAGCAAACACAAGTGAAGACACGAATGTTTTTGTCTTTGTTCCGATAGGTGGTGCTATCGTAAATCCAAGTTGATGGAGACTTCAACCCACGTAGGGTAAAGACTGCGCGAGTCCACCGAGGGCTCCACCCACGAAAGGTCCACGAAGAAGCAACCATGTTTATCCCACCATGGCCATCGCCCATGAAGGACTTACCTCACTAGGGTAGATCTTCATGAAGTAGGCGATCTCCTTGACTATACAAACTCCTTGGTTCAACTCCACAATCTTGCCAGAGGCTCCCAATTGACACCTAACCAATCGAGGAGACACCACTCTCCAAAAGGTAATAGACGGTGTGTTGATGATGAACTCCTTACTCAAATGCTTCAAATGATAGTCTCCCCAACACGCAAATAGCTCCTCGCAGATTTGGATATGGTGGAACAATGATTTGAGTGGAAAGCAACTTGGGGAAGGCTAGAGAACAAGATTCATATGGTAGGAATGGAATATCTTGATCTCAACACTTGAGTAGGTGGTTCTCTTCTCAGAACATGTATGATGGAAGTGTAGGTATGTTCTGATGGCTCTCTCCATGAGTGAAGAGTGGGTGGAGGGGTATATATGGCCTCCACACAAAATCTAACCGTTACACACAATTTACCAAACCCGGTGGGATAGATTCAGATAACTCGGTCATACCGATTTATTCATAATGCGATTGTTAGGCATTTCGGTGGGACCGATATGATCAACTCGGTGGGACCGATTTCATTAGGGTTAGGGCATAACGTAATCTCGGTGAGACTGATTACACTAACTCAGTGGCACCGATTTTGGTAATAAGCACACAGAGGGTTGGTCAGGCAAACTCGATGGGACCTATTCGCTTGTTTTAGGGGGACCGAAATGTTAAGAAGAGGCAACAGAGAGTTAGCATTGCGAACTCGGTGGGACCGATCGCGCATCTCGGTTAGACCAAAAATATTGCAACAGGCAACACCGAGTTTGCAATCCCATCTCTGTGAGACCGAGATCCCTATCGGTGAGGCCGAAGTGATTAGGGTTTCTGGCTGTGGCTATGTCAAATGGACTCAATGGGACCGGATAGAAATTTTTGGTAGGGCCGAGTTTGACTTTTGGTTTGGGACATATGTGGATGTGGGAAAATGGTTGACGGTTTTGGAGCATATCACTAAGCACTTTGAGCAAGCAAGCCATTAAGCAACCCTTCATCCCCTTTTAATAGTATTGGCTTTCCTATGGACTCAATGTGATCTTGGATCACTAAGATAGAAAATGTAGAGTCCTTAGCTTTGAGCTTGAACCAATCCTTTTGTCCTTATCATCTTGAAGGGGTTCCACATCCTCTAGTCCATGCCACTTCATCTGTTGAACTTGTCTGAAATATACTAGATGAAAACATTAGTCCAACAAGAGATATGTTTTCATTAATTACCAAAATCACCCAGGGAGCACTTATGCTTTCAATCTCCCCCTTTTTGGTAATTGATGACAACATACATCAAAGCTTTAGATGAAGATATGAATAATAACAAGTAAAGCTTTGGAAGGACATGTAACATGCATAGGCTCCCCGTACATGTATGCAATCATTGAAATATGGAATGTAAGAACATGTGAAAGCATAGACATGATAGAGCAAGCAATGAGTTACATGTATCTTGGCTATATGCATCAGAGCAAATTATATGAATATATGAAGTGTATCCTCATGTTCATGATTCCTTCTTGCAAACAATATGTACATCAACAAGAAATCTTCATGCACATGAGTGTTATGCATATACTTACCTTGTGATCTTGAGCTGGCTTATGAAGGGATGAACCTGAGTAAATAAGGTTAGATAACACACGTACATCTACTAGACAGAGCAACAAAAGAGGTCACAAGAGTACCAAGATTGGGATAACATGTAGAAAGTGAGTACTAGGTACTCTTGAATACAGACATGTTCCCAAATATATTCAATGAATTCAAAGACTTTCTTCCCTAGCAGTCTTTCTCCCCCTGAATCTTATATTGGTTAATGGAATAAAGTAGGGAAACAGAATCAGAGCAAAAACATAGACATGTCTTTCCCCTCTTAAAGACATGTAACTTCTCTCCTCTTGAACACCAGGCATCTAGGGCATGTGATTTGATGTGAACTCTTTCTTCTTAAGCTCCCCCCCTTAAGATTTGATGTGAACTCCCTCTCCCCCTTTGACATCAATTTCCAAGAAGGGATCTTCTGGAGTGTGAGTCAAAATAGGTTTGGTCCATGAGACACAGAGCAGAGCTATTCAAAAAAGTGATGCTGGTAGAGGACAAGTATCATTGAGTGGAGCTGGAACATATATGCAGGATGCAAATGAAAAATTGTCTCCTCAGTATTGAAATCAGTAGCACAGTTTTCTTCGGTGGCACTGAGATGGTTCGGATCAACCGAAAGAGGCAAATCGGTGGGTCCGAGTTCAACACAAATAAGATCTCACAAAGATTTGCAAGGAATTAACTGAAAGATTTGCAATGAATTGGATGCAGAAAATGCAGAGTAAAAACAGAGAAAAGAGAATCTAGATGAAGTTTTTGTTTTGTTTTTTTTTGTTTAGAGAAGGGGAACAAAATGCAAGGAACAAATGCAAGAGCACAAAGAAACACTTAGAGAACTTCATCTAGAATTGGTCGGTGACAAAGTAACCTATGTTAGAGTACATTGACTTAGGAGTCAAGTGAAGACACTTGATCATAGGTCATACTCAGCGTTTAAGCTCGAAATGGGGTTGCCATTTTTCATTTAAGCACTTTGATGTATTCACATCTTGTTGAGCTGCTTTAACCCATGACTTGAGGTAAAGCTTCTCTAAGATGGAATAACATACCTTGGGTGGTGGTGTTGATCTTGATCATGTAGTTGAACTTGTGTGGGTTGCTCAAGGTTGATGTAGTTCATCAAGTATTGGAAGCACTACTTGTAGTTTGAGTTCATCTACCTACATGGGTTAGATTTGCAAGGAAGAGCACTTGTGTATCCAACATGACAATCATGAGAACTTGATACCAAATGAAATTTGATATGTAGAAATTGTCAAAGGACACGTTGAAAGAATTCATGCTTCCTTGTCTTCAACCACCAAATTGTAGCGACTTGGTGATGTAGAGATTGCTCAAGATGTGAGTGAGTTGCAATCCCATGGATTTAGATTCATCCAAGCGCCTACAAGAGTTAGATAGCATGCAAGAGTACAAACATATCCAAGACATATGATCAACATCATAAGAGAAATATCAAGGATTTGTCAAAGACTCATGTCTTGCGTGTATCCAAATGGAGTTCCTACTCCAAGTTTGAGGCATCAATAATGTTCAATTCACCTCTCAACCTGCAAAACACTTTCTCATCAAGTGGCTTAGTAAATATATCCACTAATTGCTTATCAGTGCGAACATGTTTAAGATTGATATCACCCTTAGCAACATGATCTCGAATGAAATGATGATGAACTTCAATATGCTTAGTTCGAGAATGTTGCACGGGGTTATGGGCGATCTTAATAGCACTTTCATTGTTGCAAAGCAATGGAATATGTTTCACATAGATCCCATAATCTTTAAGAGTTTGGGTCATCCAAAGTAATTGAGCACAACATGAACCAGCGGCAATGTATTCCGCTTCGGCGGTGGATAAGGATACCGATTTTTGTTTCTTGGAGGACCAAGACACAAGAGATCTACCAAGAAATTGACAAGTACCCGAAGTGGACTTTCTATCAACCTTGTGACCGGCATAGTCCGAATCGGAGTAGCGAACAAGATCAAAAGAGGACCTCTTAGGATTCCAAATGCCAAAATTTGGTGTATGTATTAGGTATCTCGCTATCCTTTTCACAGCCTTAAGATGACATTCTTTAGGAGCCGCTTGGTAGCATGCACACATGCACACACTTAGCATAATATCGGGACGGGAGGCACATAGATATAACAATGAACCAATCATAGAGCGGTAAACCTTTTCATCAACTGGTTCGCCATCCTTAGTCAAGTCAAGATGTCCACTAGTAGGCATGGGTGTAGTCATACCTTTGCATTCTTGCATGTTGAACTTTTTGAACAAGTCCTTGGTATACTTTGTTTGAGAAACAAAGGTACCCTCCTTAGTTTGCTTGATTTGCAAACCAAGAAAGAACTTAAGTTCACTCAACATAGACATCTCAAATTTTCCGACATTAGCTTTCCAAACCTTTCACTAAAATGGGGGTTAGTAGAACCAAATATGATATCATGAACATAAATTTGGCACACAAATAATTCACCATTAACCCTTTTAGTAAAAAGAGTGGAATCTGTTTTTCCAATCTCAAAGCCTTTTTCAATAAGGAACTTGGTCAAGCATTTATACCATGCTCTAGGAGCTTGTTTAAGACCACAAAGAGCTTCGTGAAGTTTGTAAACATGATCAGGTCTCTTAGGATTGACACAGCCGGGAGGTTGTTAACATTATCTTCCTCCTCAATTTCACCATTTAGAAAAGCACTTTTAATGTCCATTTGGTACAAGGTGATATCATGGTGATTAGCATAGGCAAGCAAGATGCAAATGGATTCAAGTCTAGCAATGGGGGTGTATGTCTCACCGTACTCCATACATTCAACTTGAGTGTAGCCTCGGGCGACGACACGTGCTTTGTTGCGGACGACTTGACCATCTTTGTCTTGCTTGTTGCGAAACACCCATTTGGTACCAATGATGTTATGGTAGTTGTCGGCCTTCTCGACAATGTCCACACTTGATTTCTCTCAAAGATGTGTAGCTCTTCGTGCATAGAGTTCACCCAATCCGGATCATCAAGAGAATCTTCAACTTTCATAGGTTTAAGGTTAGATATGAAAGAGTAATGTTCACAGAAGTTAGCTAAACGAGATTTAGAGCGAGTGATTCTCCCGGTTTGGATATCATTGTAGATTTGCTCTACTGGATGATCTCTAGCAATTCTTGCTCTAACTCTTGAAAGCTTTTGCTTGGGTCGCGGTGGAACATCCTCGTCATCATCTTGTTGTTCTTCTTGTCCTTCTTCATTGTTATTGATGTTGTTGTCCCTTTGTGGAGGTGTATAAGGAGGTCGTTGAAGTTCATCTTAATGCACATCCTCGTTTCCTTCATCATGGCGTGTCCCACTTGTGGATGCCTCCAAGTCAACTTGTGGTTCACCTTGTCGTGAGGTGGGAGCATCCACATGGACAGAAGAAGTACACTCTTTCACCTCCGTTGGACGGATCTTGCCAATAGACAAGTCTAGAATTGCTTCCGAAGGATCTTTATCTCCTACATCAATTGGCAATTGCTCAGTGAGAAGCTCGTATGCCGTCTTGCCGAGAAGCTTGTGAAGATACAAGCGATTGGTTGCATGACAAGCTGTCTCAACCGCTTCCACCCAAAAGTGTCTTGGTGTCTTGCATTCTTCAAGCATCGTTCTTGCCATTATGATGAGTGTCCGGTTCTTCCTCTCAACAACTCCATTTTGTCGAGGTGTGTACGTAGCCGAGAACTCATGTGAAATCCCTTCTTCGTCAAGAAAGGTATCCACATTTGTGTTCTTGAACTCCGTTCTGTTGTAGCTGCGAACCTTCTTGATCTTCACTTAAAATTGATTTTGGGCCTTCCTAGAATAGTTTTTGAAGATCTTTTGGACCTACGGTTTATCATCAAGAAAGAACACCCATGTAAATCTTCAAAAATCATCAACAATGACTAATCCAAAAGAGTTACCTCCGAGGCTTTTGTAAGCATTGGGACCAAAAAGATCCATGTGAAGTAGCTCAAGTGGTCTTCTAGTAGTCTTCATGTTCTTCACGGGATGACTTTCTGCAACTTGTTTTCCTGCTTGACAAGCACTACAAAGTCTATCCTTGTCAAATATAACATCTTTAACACCAAGGATATGATCACCTTTAATTAGCTTATCAATATTTCTCATGCCGACATGACCTAACCTTCTATGCCACAACCAACCTTCAGAAGATTTAGCAATAAAATAAGTGCGAGGTTGGGCTTTCTTAGTGAAGTCAATAATGTATAGGTCACCTCTACGAATGCCGGTAAAGACCATATTATGATTATCTCCACGAAAGACTTGGCAATCAACATGAGTCAATAGCACATTTAAACCAAAATCTGCTAATCTAGACACGGAGAGAAGATTATATCCGAGGGATTCTACAAGCATGACATTCTTAATTGAGCTATCGTTGGATATGGCCACCTTTCTAAGGACAACAACTTTACCTTTGGAGTTGTCACCAAAGGTAACATACTTTCGTGGACCATCATTTCTAGCAAGCTCATCAAACATGTCCTTATCTTCGGTCATGTGATCCGTGCAACCACTATCAAGCACCCATTCTTTTCCTCCGGCTGTGTACCCACGAAGATTTGCCATCAGATCAAAATGTCTCATTTGTTCATCAAGGTCACTATCATCTTCCTCATCATAGTATCCATGTTCCTCATCGTCATGTGATTGATCAACACCTAGAGAGAGTGATTCATTAGAAGTATGACCGTAACAATGTTCATCTCTATGAATTCTAATGACTTCGGAAATGATATTGCGAATTATTCCAACATCTCCTTTGGCACGTATGAGTTCACGAAGCTCAAACAAACAATCACCAAACTTAGGATCACTAGTACTCATCTTATTTAAGGCAATAGACTTATGGAGAATCTCAACTAGATTTTTCAAGGAATAATTTGGGAATCGTTCCTCTAGAGATCTTCATATACTATAAGCACATTCAAAAGTTGGCAAACATACAAGCAAGCTTCTAGGCAATCCTCTAGTGATAAGATTAACAGTCCTAAGATTTCGAACCATGTCAAGTTTCTCATTGAAATTAGGATTTGAAGCATCAATTGGGGGCATACAAGGATTATCAATGTACTTGTTCAAATGATATTCATTGAAGATCTCAAGAATCTCATTTTTTTCATCCATGAAAGTATTGTCCATCAAGCATAGGCACTCTACATCTAATACTCCCCAACGTAGACCCATCCATCTTCGTCCAATGGTGATTAAACCAAAGGAATGGTGACCAAATCTCTGATACCAATTCAAAGGATCGAGAAGGGTATGTGTCTAGAGGGGGGTGAATAGACTCTAGCAAGAAAAGTGGCACCTTTTAAAATACTTGAAGTCCGCGTGGAGATTTAGCACAAGTTTAACTTTCACAATACACAACAAGCATGCATAACAAGAGTATATAGGTATTGTGAAGTAAATCATGCAACTTTGACCACTTGACTATAGCAAAATCTAGCCTTTTCCCAATTTTAGTTCCTGGCAGATTTTAGCAACTTAGCACAAGTCAAGAAATCAACCTACACAAGCAATTCTAAGAGTATAGCATCAGAATGTAAAGTAATTGCATATGAAGGTAGAGGGAGGAGTTTGAAGGAGCAAACACAAGTGAAGACACAGATGTTTTTATCTTGGTTCCAATAGGTGGTGCTATCGTACATCCAAGTTGATGGGGACTTCAACCGACGAAGGGTAACAGCTGCGCGAGTCCATGGAGGGCTCCACCCACGAAGGATCCACGAAGAAGCAACCTTGTCTATCCCACCATGGCCATCACCCACGAAGGACTTGCCTCACTAGGGTAGATCTTCATGAAGTAGGAGATATCCTTGCCCGTACAAACTCCTTGGTTCAACTCCACAATCTTGTCGGAGGCTCTCAAGTGACACCTAACCAATCTAGGAGACACCACTCTCCAAAAGGTCATAGACGGTGTGTTGATGATGAACTCCTTGATCAAATGCTTCAAATGATAGTATCCCCAACTCTCAAACAGCTCCTCACAGATTTGGATATGGTGGAACAATGATTTGAGTGGAAAGCAACTTGGGGAAGGCTAGAGAACAAGATTCATATGGTAGGAATGGAATATCTTGATCTCAACACTTGAGCAGGTGGTTCTCTTCTCCGAACATGTATGTTGGAAGTGTAGGTATGTTCTGATGGCTCTCTCCATGAGTGAAGAGTCGGTGGAGGGGTATATATAGCCTCCACACAAAATCTAACCATTACACACAATTTACAAAACTCGGTGGGACCTATTCAGAGAACTCGGTCAAACCAATTTAGTTCATAATGTGACCGTTAGGCATTTCGGTGGGACCGATATGATCAACTATGTGGGACCGATTTCATTAGGGTTAGGGCATAACGTAATCTCGGTGAGACCGATTACGCAAACTCAGTGGGACCGATTTTGGTAATAAGCACACAGAGGGTTGGTCAGGCAAACTCGGTGGGACCGATTCACTCGTTTCGGTGTGACCGAAATGTTATGAAGAGGCAACAGAGAGTTTGCATTGCGAACTCGGTGGGACCAATCACGCATCTCGTTTAGACTAAAAATATTGCAACATGCAATAGAGAGTTTGCAATCCCATCTCGGTGAGACCGAGATCCCTATCGTGACACCGAAGTGATTAGGGTTTCTGGCAGTGGCTATGTCAAATGAACTCAGTGGGGCCGGATAGAAATTTTCGGTAGGGCCGAGTTTGACTTTTGGTGTGGGACATATGTGGATGTGGGAAAATGGTTGAGGGTTTTGGAACATATTACAAAGCACTTTGAGCAAGCAAGCCATTAAGCAACACTTTATCCCCTTTTAATAGTATTGGCTTTCCTATGGACTCAATGTGATCTTGAATCACTGAAACAGAAAATGTGGAGTCTTGAGCTTTGAGCTTCAGCCACTCCTTTTATCCTTATCATCTTGAAGGGGTTCCACATCCTCTAGTCTATGCCACTTCATCTGTTGAACTTGTCTGAAATATACTAGATGAAAACATTAGTCCAACAAGAGATATGTTGACATTAATTACCAAAATAACCCAGGGAGCACTTGTGCTTTCAGAAGGGTTGGTTTTTTCGCCCATCCATGTGCAATTGGATACCTTAAGTAAGGAATATCATATCCGCACCAGGGGCTAGTACCTAGCCCCACGTGTCAAACTCCTACGATTAAGTGAAAGCAATAACGCCGCATAGTCTGATTGCATGGTTCGCTCCGCATACACCTCCTACACGGACCAAGACATTGGATAAAGAGTGTATATGCATATGACCGAACACCCGAGTACTATGTGCATGGGGGCTGAAGCCGACGACTGTAAACTTTCAGATTTAAATAAACGGTCACACAAGAGGTAAAAGATGCTTATATTATAGCGCAAAAGTCATATACATCGGATTCATAAGCCTAAGTCTTTACATCCAGATACAATCACTCGAAGATAATGTCCTTCGAGCACTGGCCTGCTACAAGGCAGGCGCCTTCTATGACGTCCTCAAAGTACTTCTCCGGCTCGCGGTGCTCCTTGTGTACGGCCGGCCCATCAGTGGCTATATGCTCCACCCTCATCTTCACCCAGTGCACTTTCACACGAGCGAAGGCCATCCGAGCACCTTCTATGCAGGCTGAACGCGTCAACGCGTCGACCCGCGGACTCGTCTCGACTAGCCGCTTCACCAATCCGAAGTAGCTACATGGGATTGGATCAGCGGGCCATAGCTGGACTATCAAGTCCTTCATGGCCGAACCCGCCATGTTGTGCAGATCCACCAACTGCTTCATCTGGTTGTTGAGGGGCACTGGATGTTTTGGCGCATAGAACTATGACCAAAACAACTTCTCCGTGTCGTTCCCCTCCTGGGCTCAGAAGTACTGGGCAGCGTCAGCACTGCTCCTCGAAAGATGAGTAAACAAGCCTGGAGAACTCCATAACCGTGTCAGCCCAAGATACTTCTGCCCTCCAAAGATGCTCTGTAAGAGAAATGTCTTACCAGTTGCTATCTGTCGCGCCTGCTTGATTTCCTCATAGGCGCTGTGCGCCTCGCCTCGCGCATCCTGGGCAGTCTTCACTGTCGCAGTAAGCTCGGATGCTTGTTCCGAAGCCTTCTTTTCCAATGCCTCACATTTGAGAATGGCATCATTGAGCTCAACCTCAACTTCGGACACCCGAGCCCGGTGCTTCTCGCACTCAGCCTTTTCAGCCTCCAAATTGGCAGTCGCTTTTTCAGCGGCTACCTTGTTCGCTTCGGCCTACCTCTTGGCCTTGGCAACCTCGCCCATGAGGGCCTCGAGCTCAGTGCCGCCATCTGTGTAATACAGAATACCATATCAGAGTTTATAAACATACTCAATCAATATTAATTACTCTTCTTGACATCTTAAAATTCTTAAATCCTCATACCTTGTGTTTCATCTAAATGCTAATTGACGCGATCGAGGTCCGCGTTGGCCAACAAGAGCTTCCGGTTTAGTTCAGCAACCTCCGCATCTCGCGCAGTTGCCGCAACTAGTGAAGCCTGCACAACAGTTCAGCTCTATAATTATGCTATACTATGGATACTTCGTCCGATTCTCTTCAAAATCACACAAAGCATCAGGGGCTACTGGCTATGTATGTGCGTAAATAAATAAAGTTCTATAAAGAACATTACATGGCTTACCTCAAAGCATGTTAACAGGCTGTTGAAGGCTTCATTCAGTCCGCCCTTGATGGACTCAATCTTCTTCATCACCGCACCCATCACGGTGCGGTGCTCTTCCACGATGGAAGCACTTTGTAGTGCTCCCTCCATAGGATCTGGTGCTTCCGGATTGACTCCGGGCACCGTCGTGTCCACCCCCACCTGGGGGGTCTAGTCTTCGGACCCCGGTGCTTCCCTAGGCTCCAGGTCAATGTTCGGGAGGGCCCCGGATCATTCGCCCCCCCC